>CM052363.1:36372564-36901756 GCA_028551485.1 Casuarina cunninghamiana | reverse complement strand
GTACGATGGCTTCTTTTAGTTAAATATATTGTGACTTTTTTCAGTCCCATGTTGAAATAGGAGTCATCTCTTTTTTGAATGTTTATGGACAATGATGGTTTGGAAGATTATCCTTGCTCAAAATGGAATTCGACATCATATTAGAGGATGGAATGAAGAATTGCAATGGATGATTAGAGCAACTAAAAAAAAGATTTGACTGCAAAGCTTCTAAAATATCTTTTTTAGCTTGTATTTATTGCATATGGACATAATGAAATAGAAGACGATTTCAAAATAGAATAATTGATATTCCCATCCTATTGGCTAAAGTAACAAAAACTATACGAGGGAGAGCTTTTTTGTTTCAAAATGTAAAATCCTCACAGGAAAATATTATTTTGAGTGAGATTTGGAAGCTTCCAACCTTAATGTTTTCATAGCTGTTGAAATTTGTAATGTTGGGGTATGCCCTTTTGCTTTTGTACACTACTTTTTATTAATGGAAACTTACATTTCAACCAAAAAAAAAATAAAAATAATTGCATGTCTTAGGGTCATAAAGTCTATATCCCTTACATCCCTAAGTATATCTCATAAATATGTTGGGGATTGCTTGTGCATCAAATTTGTCTTTATGCCCTACCATGGTGACATAGTAAAGACAACCAACAAACCATAAGATGATAAATTCTTGGCAGTTTGCCAAAGCATTTCGTGAAGGGTGTGATATTGTGTAAAGCTAATGAGAGCATCATATTTTTGAGATAGGTTGCTATAACTATGCATTCTCCCTAAAACTTAAGGGGCATATTACTCTAAAATTTAATTCCCTTGTAATATCTAAAATGTGATGGTGTTTGCATCCATAATACCATTCTATTGGGAAGTGTGCATACATTAATTTTATGTGTGATCCCTCATGATGAAAACAATTTTTGACTTTTTGGTTGAAGAAATCAAGTGCATTGTCTTTTTAAACAATTGATTGTTAGTGTTTCAAATATTTTTGAAGTTTTGCTTCTAATCAACACATTATATTGTCTTCATTTTCTTCGAAAAAACAAGGTTTGGAATTCCTAACATTATAAGATTTACATTCTTTACTAAATTGCACGGATATTGTCAAAATAAATAAATACAGTTGGAATTGGTTCTCTTGGTATATAATTTCGTGAAATAATACTCTTAGCTAGGTCGTACAACCACTTTGCAGAGTTAAAGCTAAAAGTTCAGCTGCTATTGTTGAGTTAGAGATTTTTATTAGCTTTTTAATATATCGCAATAATATTTGAATATATATATATATATATGACCAAATATTTAAATCATGAAAATTTGATTGAAGCACAACACTTCCTACGAAAGGGGAAAGAACTTCTGTTTGCTTCTAAATATTTCGTAGCTTCATCAATGGCATGCTATGAGAAATGCCAAGGGGAGACCAAATCACACAAACCGCAACGAACCAAGCACACCATGAACACAAAAGGATTAAGTAGTTGAACAGAAATTCCCCTACGTCCAGTGTCCAACAATAACACTACTCATCCTGTAATTATCAATTTGTCGTCTCAAAATACACAATTAATTTCCTGAACATAATGACCGTATTACACAGTGAAACGACGCCAGATGACTAAGCAAAAGAAAAATAAAATAAAAAATAAGGGAACCAAACAATATCGTTTTACAAAGGATTTATAGGGATGTCCATACGCCTATAGAACAATTTCAAGGGTGTCCAATGGGGCAAAAGGACACTATTTAATCCCTTTATTTATTACACAAATCCTAACATGACATGCTACAACCATTGTATTTGATGCAAGCTCATTAAATTCAAGGCGTTGAATAGTCCTAACTATAATACTATATTAAAAGGCCCAAAAGCTCAATCAAAATGTTATTAAGGGTTGAGTAGTCCTTCTCACGACATTTGTTTTTGCATTTTTAATGGTTATAAAATCAATCTTGGACTCAAAAAGGAGTATCAGTGTGTTCCCAGTGATAATAATGTCATTTTAATATGTTTCTCAACATAATACAACTAATTAAGAAAAATATCAGCATATGTTATCCCAATTTTCACATAGAACCCAACAAATCTCATCTAAAACTTTAACATGCAAATGGTTGTGAAACTCATAGTAAAATTTTGACATCAACATTCTAAAGAATTAGTAATCTCTTATGCCATGAAATTTTCTTTACATAATCTCATTAGAAGGTTAGTTTGTCAAAATCGACTTTCTATAGCAGTAGAAATTATATGATGATTCTTTTCGGTTAACTTATATTATAATTTATGTTAGATCCAAATTGAAAATATGAGTCATTTCTTTTTTTGAATATCTATAAAATTGGACATCATATTGGAGGATAGAATGATGAATTGTAATGGATAATTAGAGCAATTAAAGGAAGTAATTTGACTACAAAACTTCTTAAGATATTTTTTTTAGTTTGCATTTACTATATATGGCTAATATAATAAAAGACAATTTCCAAAAAAACAATTAATATCTTAATTCAGTTGGCAAAAAAAAGGAAGATTGTATAAGGGAGAACATATTTGTTTTAAAACATAAAATTCTTCTAAGAAAATATTATGTTGATTTAGATTTAGAGGCTTTCAACTTACATTTTTTCATAGTTTTCACATCTCTTGTAATATCAAGGTATACTCCTATGTTTCTTTACACTAATTTTATCAATATAAACTTATATTTCCACCAAAAAGACAAAAAGTTCCTTTTATCTCATCTATAATCTTAAAATAACAGTAAAAACTTTATCATACTCGCATTTATCACCTTTATTAACTCAAGAAGAACACATAAAACTTACAAGATTTTCTCTTATATCAGAAATAAAAATATCAATACAATCAAATTTAAACATAGGGTCTAAATATTGATTAAGATTGAAAGAATCTGTAAGGTATCTTAGGATTTATTAACAATTTGGATCCATACGGACATGTGAAATAAGCCAAAGGTGAAACTATAACATGAACCCCGGTCCTCAAAAGATAAACTGATCTTTTAAGCCCAAACAGCCTGAAACCCAAATTGATGATTGACAGATGCGTCTTTGGCCAATATCTTGTGAACAGAATTACATTTTCATTCAAATCAACAAAGAATAACTATTGTATCCCTCAGTCAAAACTCCTAAAGAAATAAGAATTCATCCAGATCAATTCACCACCATATTCCGTGGAAGAAATCTATGGGATCAATAATTGCAACAGCAGTACTACAAATAAATTATCTTCTTGATCGGTAGGCATTTTGTTTAGTTAGAGCTCATGCTGTCTAGGACCACAGAGCTTTCAAATTTAACACTCAAATTTTCCATAAAAAGTAGAAGAAAATTTCATCCCTATTCAGATCTGAGTATGAAATCGCAATTCGTAAGTGACGTAAACAAGGAGTCATAGTATAATACCATTTTAAAATAAGTTTATTCTAATGAACCACAAACGTTCTTATCGTCAGTTAGTTATATATTTCACTAAATGTGAGAATAGATTTGACAAAACTTGTGGACCGAATGTTTATGGAAAAAGCACCGCTTCATTTTTAATGCGATCATTGTCAGTCTCCATACTACATATTCTTAGACTTGTTACCATCAGTTTAATATTGGTGCCGCATATTCAGTAGAAATGATAGGTAAATTTATAACCAATATGACATTAGCACTAATATCCATCCTCAGGACGGCAATACTATAAAAGTTTTAGGCCTATAAACATGTTTGCCGAAGACCAACCACCCCACCCAAAGTGCTGGAAAACAACTTCGGCGCAATCTAGTTACTGCATATCTCGCCTCAAATTATACAACTGTACTTAATGCTTTTACATCATAAGGCAAAGGAACAGTCAATTTACTGCGCTTGATTGACACTTCTGTCTTTACCTTGAAAACTCCATCGCATAAGGTGGAATCTTCCTGTTTATAGTGGCAATAAAGGTCGAACATTTCTCCAACTTCATCATTTTAATTGGTTTCGAAGCAACTCCTACCAATAAGGAGGACACCCCCACTTAGTTTTGCCTATTTTGGTGGAGGCTCCATACTAAATTTGTATTGATAAGATGTCAAGGAGATATAAGTAGCTCGCCTGTAAAATTGCTTGAACTCCCCAAGAGATTCCCAAAGGCTCTGACCCCCTAGTTGGGTATGAAATACAAATTGTAAAAAATATGAATCTAAAGGTGCAATTACAAGGATGAGGAAGAATTCAAAATCTATTTATGAATAACGACAAAATTTAATTACAATCTTTTAGATACTCCTACAACAAAATACATTGTAACCTTACAACTACTAATAACAAAATTTCTATTGAAACTTCTTGCAAACTCATTCTATAAGAAGCATACTTATCTTCCCAAAAGCCTTGTAAGGAGTAGGGAAATTGCTACTAATAAAATCGTGAAACTTGACATTTAGGACCGGTATGGGACTATTTCCAACAACCCCTTGCACATGTAACCCGTCAGGGACAAACGTGGAGATACACCCACACCTAAACGGTAATCATGACATAGACAAAATTGGTAAGGGAGGGCCACCACTAGGACCGCTTGGGACCAAACTTGCTTTGATATATAAGAAGGCTTTTTAGAGAGATAAGCCTACTTCTTATACACTGCTGGTCTGTTTTCTCCTCAAGCTGTACTACAGGTAACCTTTCTCCGATAATTAATAGGGTAAGTGAATATCCTCTGCTACTTCAATTATATAGATACTGCTTTCACGTAGGCCTTTTCTTTGTGAGATGATTATTCTAGTTCCTTACTTGAGAGTAAGATATTGTTTCTTTTATTCTTTGGGGCTTGCTTTTTGTGTTTTGCTTGAAGTGAACAGAAGGCCTGAAGAGTAAGATTTCTAGCATTTGCTTTAGTCTTGACGATGGTAACTTCTTTGGCAAAAGCTGGGAAAACTTTTGTCATTGAAACGCATAAGCCAGGGCAGCGGCTTGCGCACAATAAGAATGCTGAGGTTGAGTACCTTATAAACAACGCAAGATCAATATTCCACAACCATACTTCCAACAACAATGGGGGTGGCAGTGGGACAAAACCGTAGTACAGTTATGTTGGCGGGATTTATTGAGCAAAGAGCGATGCAGATTGCAAAACTTTTGCGAGCGTCTTTTTAAGACATCAATCTGCGTAGTGGCATAGATGTTCCGTAACATAAATAATGAATATAAGTTTTGGCTATTTAATACGTTTCGGAGAGGCAACCATACATAACCGAGCCTAGTTTGCCTTTCAACCTATTGAGAAAGCCCATCCTTCTAATCTCTTTAACATTTCCACGGATAATATTTCTACAGATAGATGAGCTAGTTTTTTGTTGTGAAAAGATTCATTTATTAAACTATGTCTAGTTCCAACATAATGACTGAAAGATTATCAAGTTTAGTCTAGAAGAATCATCACATGGAAAACTCTTATGGTCTCTTGTACACCCTAACTCAAACTCTTTATGGGTTAAATGGATAACAACAGAAAATTTGAAGAAAATGAATGTATTAGAAGTTGAGATGAAAGGATCACTAGCTTGGAGTTTTAGGAATATTTTACAAGTAAGAAGTGAACTCATACAACTAGTAATGGACTCAGAATACAATATTGCCAAAAATTAAGTAGCACTAAGAGAGAACAGATAAGATACTAAATGGACAACACTTGTATGGAAAGAAAGCGTACCAAAGCATAATTTTATCTGCTAGATCACTTTGAAAGGCAAACTATCCACAGCAGATCGGGTGGCTAAATGGAATAGTTTAGTAGATCTACAATGCAACTTCTACCAACAAGAAGAAGAATCACAAGAACATTTATTTTTTAAATGTTGGTTCACAAACTACATCTGGAAGGCTTTATTAGGCATGAATGGATTAACTCGAAGGATTGAACACTGAGCATTGAAATATGTTGGATGATCAAGACTGTCAAGAGGAAGAGTTTTGCAACAACTTTGCTTAATATATCTTTCAAGGCCGTATTATATCACATTTGGAGAGAAATGAATAAAAGAAGATTCAGCAATACAAGTTTAGATAACTCAACCATTATTGCTAAAACCAAGAAGAATGTGAGAGGGAAGATTTCATCTACCAGATGAGTCAAGCTTACAAATTGTAATAAATTTTTACAAGAGCTTTGGAATTTGCCAAGTGCAATGTTTGAGCTTAAATGATGATATTTTGTAACTGAACAATCTTGTAAATTTTTTACGGTGATATATAATTTGACCTTCCACAAAAAAAAAAGTTATAAGATCATCTCTATGGGTAAAATGGATAATCTTTGAAACAAATATAACAAAAGAAATGTGGTAGAAATATAGATGAAAGGATCATTAGCTTAGAGTTGAAAAAGCATTTTATAAATCAGAAATAAGTTTTCATAACTAGTTACCAAACTAAAATATTGCATCTTTAAATGTTATTTAGAGTTGAAAGATAGTAAAGAAGAGGTTGAGTAGATAAAACTAATTCAAAAATGAGAGATATATAAATACAACTTTATTTGCTAGATCTCTATGAAAGACAAATTTATAATTGCAGACTAAAAAAAATTAGTGAAATAACAATGCAACCTATGCATTTATTCTCTACTTGCTAAATGCAAATGGAGGACAATATTTAGCCATGAATAGCCTATCTTGAACAACCAAAAATATAAGGAGAAAGTGAATTGGATTATTAGACTCATGAAAAGCAAAACCTTTTCAATAACCTTGCTAAACGTATTCTTTGAAGCCACAATCTATATTTGAAATAAAGTATAAAAAGTTATAACACAAAGTCTAAAGAGCACTGCCATTATTATTCAAATTAAGAAAGATATGAGAGGTAAAGGGCAAAGATCCCCTCCCCGCAGATCCCCCTCCCACCCACCCCGCAAGCGCCCCCCCCCCCCCGCGCAGTACCCCCTCCCGCAGATCCCCTCCCCCCACCCCCCCCCCCCCCGGCAGCACCCCTCCCCGCAGATCCCCCTCCCTCCGAACTCCCCTCCCGCAGAGCCCCCCCCCCCAGCACCCCCCGCAGATCCCCCTCCCACCCACCCCGCAGATCCCCCCCCCCCCCCCGCAGAGCCCCCCTCCCGCAGATCCCCCTCCCCGAACTCCCCTCCCCGCAGAGCCCCCCCCCCCCGCAGCACCCCCTCCCCGCAGATCCCCCTCCCACCCACCCCGCAAGCCCCCCCCCCCCCCCCCGGAGATCCCCCTCCCACCCACCCCGCAGAGACCCCCCCACAACCCGAACTCCCCACCCCGCAAGGCCCCCCCCCCGCCCCCCCCAAACCCACTCCCCGCAGGTCCCACCTCCCCAAAATACCCAACGCCCCCGCAAATTCCCCCTCCCCGCAGAGATTCTCATCCACAAATCTTTCCAAAACTTTGTCTTTTATTCATCCATGGACTAGCTTAAACTCTGCTAGTGGCCTTCATGTGGGAGACGGTGATTAAAGGTTCCCTTGCTATTACCTTCAATCATCAATTAGACTCTCCCAATGCCGTAGCTTATGGTACAAGTTGCCAGTCGATTTTGTCCAGAATCTGCCACTCCTCGAAGACAAGCACTTAGCTCCCTCGGATTGGCTTCAATGGTGGGTACTAGAAGTGGAAAAATACGAACTGTATCTTCAAAAGTGGAAATTGGAAGGGTTATTCCAAAGTCTACCAATGAAGAGAATACTTTTGAACCTTTAGATGTCTTAAAACCAGGTACTTCTACTGCCTCTTCTTGCTTGAATAATTCATTTGAGGTAGTATTTGATGAAATTGCTTCTCAAGATGCTACTAATGATAAAGTAGGAAAAAAAATGCACATGCATGAAGGGATTCCTAATGTGGCTAGTAATGTTGGCATGAATTGGAAACAAATTACTATGGGATCAACAATTCAGATGGCTAAGTTAGATTACCTTCCCCCAACTGAGAAGGGAAATAGAATTACTGTGAAACCCCCCCTGAAGCAATTGAGGAGGGCAAAAGCCATTTTGCAAATTGTCTTGTGGGTTATTTTTTGAATGCCTATACTTCATATTATGCAGTAAAAGGAATTGTTGAAAAGTTGTGGGGTAAAGACAACTTACTAGATATCACTGCCACTGAGGATGGCTTCTTTTTCTTTCGGTTTTCAAATATTCAGAAATTAGAAGAAGTAATGGAAATTGGAGTATGGGACATAGCGGGTAAACCTTTGTTTCTCCAAAAATGGCATCCTTGTATCAGATTAGAAAAAGCCAAAATATCTGCTGTTCCTATTTGGGTTAAGTTGTTTAACGTTCCCCATGCTTTATGGAATAAGATTGGTATGAGCCATGTTAGTAGCGTGTTGGGTAAACCTTTATATATGGATAAAGCTACTGAACAAAAGCTCAGGCTATCATATGCCAAAGTTTGTATTCTAATGGATATTGATAGTGAGTTTCCCCAAAACTTTGATGTTGATATGGGTAATAATGAGGTGTTTGAGATTACCGTGGAATATGGTTGGATCCCTCCTAAGTGTAAGAAATGTAATTGTTTCGGTCATAAAGATTGCACTATAAAGAAAAATATATGGATTCCCAAAAAGAGTGAAGGCCCACAGATTAATCAACAAGTAGATGTTCAAGATTCAGTTAAGAAACAGAATTCACTGGTAATTAAGGACAATGGTATTGCACCAGCAATGACTATCAAGCCTAATATTGCTACTTCTCAAGGAAATAATTCTGATTTTATTGTTGTAACTAATAAGAAGAAATCTCCTGGGAAGAAGAAGGAAAATAATTGTGAACTTATCTCAGAAAATAGGTTTTCTCAGCTTGCTAATGCTAATGAAAATCAGACCACTTATAATGAGATTTCCGATCTTCTTGGTAACCTTGAGGCAGTGGAGAAAGGGGAAAAACCTCCAGATCAATGAATATCTTATCTTGGAATGTGAGGGGCCTCAACAAAAGCCCTAAACAAAGAGAAGTTGTTAATTTTGTATTATCTCAAGTTCCACAAGTTATTATTTTAATAGAGCATAGAGTTAAAGAAGAAAATGCTCAATTTGTTTTGAAGAATATGTTTGCTGAATGGAATTACTCTCACAATTATTTGCATTCTAGTGTGGGAAGAATATGGATTTTATGGAAATCGTCCGAACTTCAACTTTCAATCCAAGGTACTTCATCTCAAGTCATACATTGCTGCATCAATAAGATAGGTTTACCTCCTTTCTTCTTATCTGCTATTTATGCAAGCAACTTGGAATCTGAACGTAGGGAGTTATGGGCAAATATTGAGTCTTTCTCTTATCAAAATATTGGAAACATTCCATGGCTATTGGTAGGTGATTTCAATGAAATTCGACATGTAGATGAACGTATTGGGCCAAATGTTAAATGGACAAAGGGCATGGAGGATTTAAATGATATGATTGGGAAACAAGGATTGTTGGAACCCTCCTTTATGGGTCCTGTTTTCACTTGGTCAAACAAAAGCTCATCTCAGAATCTTAGAGCAAGCAAAATTGATAGAGCTTTACTAAACACAGAAGGGATTCTCAAATTTGATAAACTTTCGATTGAGTTTTTACCTCCCTTGTTATCGGATCATTCTCTTTCCTTGGTCAAGCTAGATACCACTCATAAAAGGAAAAAAGCTCCTTTCAGATTCTTTAATTTTTGGACAGCTAGTCCAGATTTTATGGAAACTGTTAATCATGTTTGGCAACAAGAAGTCAGTGGTACTAAAATGTTCAAAGTTGTTAAGAAGTTAAAGGCATTAAAGCTACCCCTTAGGAAGCTAAATTCTACTCAATTTGGTGATTTGCATCAGAAAGTAAAGGTGGCGAGAGAACAATTACAGCAAGCTCAACTCAATTTACAACTTGACCCCTTTGATACAGATATGCGTACTGAGGAAAGACTGAAAATGGAACAATTGATTGCACTGAGTAAACATGAAGAGATCCTTTTAAAACAAAAATCGAGGAATCTTTGGCTGAAAGAGGGGGATAATAATAGTAGAATGTTCTTCTCATCTTTGATGCGTAGAAGAGCTCAGAATAGAATCTTTCACCTAGTACTAGAAGATGGATCTACTATTTATGATGATGATGCCTTGCGGGAAACTGTCACTACATATTATCAAAATGTACTTGGAAGTTCTCGTGCAACTAATCTTTTCACTAGAAGGTACTATTCTTTATTCCATGAGAATGTGAATGAAATGTTGAATTTACCTGCTTTTGAACGTTCTGATGTGAAGAGAGTTCTTTGGGGTTTTCATGATTTCAAAGCTCCTGGTCCTGATGGATACAATAGCCTATTTTACAAGAAAGCTTGGTCAATTATCGGTCATGACATAGAAGATGCGGTGCTAGATTTTTTCTCATCCAAGAAATTACTGAAAGCTATTAATGCTACTTTGCTATGCCTGGTACCTAAAACCCCTAACCCAAGTTGTATGAAGGACTTTCGGCCCATTGCTTGCTGCAATGTGTTATATAAAGTGATCTCAAAACTACTTGCTGAGAGAATAAGTCTTATTCTCCCTGAAGTGATTAGCCAAAACCAAACTGCTTTTATCAGGGGTCGTCAAATCTCTGAAAATATTATGCTTTGTCAGGAATTGCTTCATAACTATCATAAAGGAGATAAAGGAAAGCGTGTTGCCATTAAGATTGATCTTATGAAAGCTTATGACATGGTTAAATGGGATGCTATATTGGGGGTTCTCCAAGCTATTCATACTCCTCAAACTTTACTTGATTTGATTAGCCAATGTATCACTACTACTAGATTCTCTGTGAATTTCAATGGTGAGCATGTAGGTTATTTTGAGGGCACTAATGGGTTAAGACAGGGAGATCCTTTATCCCCGTATTTGTTTGTGCTTGTCATGGAGATCCTTAATAGGATAATTATTGAGAAAGTTTCCACCTCTACTTTCAAATATCATTGGAGGTGCAAGGAAGAGAAAATCACCCACCTTTGTTTTGCAGATGATTTATTTTTATTTGCACATGGGGATGTTAATTCAGTATTATGTCTCACAGAAGCTTTGGAGGAATTTGCAACACTCACAGGTTTGCAGTATAATCCTAGCAAAAGTCAGATATTTTTCTCAGGGATCACTGAACAAGAAAAACTTTTGATATTAGATCATACCCCCTTCTTCGAAGGAAGACTCCCTATTAGATACCTTGGTGTTCCTCTTATTACAAGAAGGCTTACCTACACGGATTGCAAAGTTTTGACAGAGAAAATCATGACAAGAATTGATGGATGGGGAATGAAGCATTTAAGCTATGCAGGAAGACTACAATTGGCAAAATCAGTTCTCACTTCTATCTGTACCTTTTGGATGCAAATGTTCCTTCTCCCAAAACAGACCATTTACGAGATTGAAAAGAAGATAAGGCACTTTCTCTGGGCAGGTCACTCAGAAGATCATAAAACTCATAAGGTTGCTTGGCAAGTTGTTTGTTTACCAAAAAAGGAAGGAGGTCTTGGACTACTAAACCTTAAAGTATGGAATAAAGTCTTGTTGGGGCGATCTCTCTGGAATCTCATAAATTGCCCTAATTCATCCTTATGGAGTAAGTGGATTCATAGTACTAAAAGCAGGGGAAATTCAATTATGGAGCTTGACATCAAAGGAAATATGGCATGGAGTTGGAGAGGTCTTCTAAAGTTACGACAAACTTTAACCTCTACACTATCCAAACCTTCTTATTGCTGTAAGGAAACGTACAAGGAATTATGTCAAGAGAGCACTGAGGTTGAATGGTACAACTTGATATGGTCAGGAGGAATCAGCAAACATAACTTCATTGGTTGGCTCATATGTAGAGATAAACTACCTACAGCAGTAGTGGTTTCTCGTTGGCTCCCCTCAATTGATTTGTATTGTAATTTCTGTGGCTCTCAATATGAAGATAGATCACACTTATTCTTTCAGTGCATTTGGACTAACCAGGTTTGGAGAACTATTCTAGCTCAACAAGGTATTCGTAAGGTCATCTATGATTGGGAATCTGAATTGCAATGGATGATTAAAGCAACTAAGGGAAAGGATTTAGCCGCAAAGCTTCTCCAACTTTCTTTCTTAGCTTGCCTTTATTGTATCTGGTTAGAACGAAATCGTAGACGTTTTCAGAATAAGTCTATTGATATTCCAATGTTATTAGCTAAAATCAGGAGAGTAGTCCGTGGAAGAGCTTCTTTATTTAGAAACATTAAACTCTCTCAAGCTAATGTTTTGTTGAGTCATAGTTGGAGAATTTCAAAGTCTATATTCTCCTAGATGATTGTAATGCTGGGGTATGCCCCTAAGCTTATGTATTTCTTTATTCTTCGATGAATCAACTCACATATTCATCAAAAAAAAAATTGAAACCAAATCTTTAAAATGTTTAAGAAACTGTTGGGTTGGAGTAAAATTAGTAAAAAAAAATCTATTTGTTTTTCTGGTTTTAAGTAAGGTACAAACCAATAATTAGTTCTCCTAGGGTTTGACCGTATTCATAATCTACTTTATTAGGACTACCTTAGTAATAAGAACGAAAGTTGGCGAGGTTGTAGCAGCTGTGAAGCTGAACAATGCAAATATGTTTACTTCAAAGTGGGATATTGTTCTTTAATTGTAGACATAAAAATAATCTCAAATCACATGAATCTAAATTTTTTTCTTTTAAATCTTTTGATTTTTTTTGCCATTTTTGTGGTTTTTTCTTCTTTGCTAATTTATTATAAACAACAAGACGAGGAGTTCGACGAATTATGCGATTGTCCAACAAGCAAAGCTCGTTTGTCGCCCAATCGTTCTGTGCAACGAAGCCAGTTTGGCACGGTCCGTTCACAACAATTTTCGGACGCTTCAGCTCCCTCGACTAGCTTCACTCAATCTCACTACTCGATAAAGTGCTTGTGAGTGAAGATGGAACTAAATTGTATTGACCTGTGTTAACTAATGATGAAGCCTGGGATCAGTAGGACGTCGATGGTGGTCGGTGTCTGATCGGACTTCGATGTACGCGTACCAGAAGTCGCCAGGTCTTCTCACAGTCAATTGATAGCAAAGAAAGGTACTCATGAACTTGGGGCCCAGATCTGAGATTCCATGGTCGATCGACGTCTACTACAAGCAGAAAAAACGGGCTATTGTTGGCTTCGGACGGCGTAGCTACGTAAAGCTGAGATATTGTCACGATTTCTCTTGTTCCAGTCGTCTTGCTAACTCCAGCGAGCAGCACATGTATGGGCAAAGAGACCATGCAAACGGCAGCCCTCTCCTGTGTTTAGTTCCTGGCCTTCTGCATTAGCTTTTCTTATCTTTCTGTATTCTCTTCCCCAAGCAGTTTGGTTTAATCTAATGGTAACCATGGGGCGCAACACGTTCTAACGTCTCATACCCACCCTCCTCGCATATTCGCGAGCGTCCCCGAGTTTTCTGTTTTATCAATGGCTAGATAGCAATGCTGACTCTGGGTTTGTTTTTTCAGAGAAAACAGCAGAGGAGATGCTCGAAAATTACAAGTGGGTGCAACCTAACATGAAGCTGACGAGGTCATTCTTAACAGGCTGTTCGGAATGATTGAGAAGCTAAGATGGGAAACGACATGGTTGACTGACTTTTTCATTCGAACAAAGTCAGCCGCTCTGTTGCAGAGCATGTTCCTTGATTACTGGCCATGAAAAACAAATAAATAAAAGGTCCTAACAGACTGTTAGGAATTGCTTACAAGAACAAGCTACAAAAGAACATGATTGTCTGACTATTACCTTCAACAAGTCTATGCTCCCGCTGCTCAGGGAAACAAGGCTTACATGATGTCAATGAGTCTTTAGAGTGAGAGGGAGAGGCGGAAGAGAGAAAACAGAAGGGAGAAAACAGAAGGTCGAGGATGAAGAGGTTTGACTTCTACCCAAGTATGCTAATCAACGGTGCTTCTCCGATCAACATTCCTAAGGTAATACATTTTGTATATTCTGCTTCACTTTGATCTCAAGCGACCTCAAAATGATTCTTTGTCTGTGTTTTTACGTTTGAAGCATTTCAGAAACTGGGTTCTTACAGATGTCATGTCCTATTTTAATCGCGTCCACGTTTGGATCTTTAATCTCTCTCTCTCTCTTTCTCCAAGCGTTTTGTTCTTTTTGGTTGATCTTTAGTTCTATTTTCATATGATTGTGGTTTGTAAAAGACACTACTTTCCAATCGAATTCACATCATCCTAATTTTACCTTGTTCTATGTTTTTTGTTTTGCTAAGTAAATCTATTATCAATAGAAGATCACTAGGGACATACCTCTATGGTGAGACCATTCACAATATCTCATCAAATCTATATCTTTAAAACACAATCTATAACAAATAGAGTCCCTTCAAGTCTCCAAACATGCTAAATATACAAGTGTCTATTTGTTTTAGAAATCTTTTTTATACATTGAAATCCATATCTTTAAGCCTTTTAATGACTTCAATATTTAAACATTCAAAACTAATAGATAATCACAATCTATATCAAATATAGTCCCTTCAAGTCTCCAAGCATGCTAAATATACAAGTTTCTATTTGTTTTAGAAATCTTTTTTATGCATTGAAATCCATATCTTTAAGCCTTTTAATGACTCCAATATTTAAACATTCAAAAATAATAAATAAAATATTCATATTCAAATTTGAGTATACATGCGTTAAATCCTTTTCCTTTTAGATGATCAAGGAGCCACCTAATTTGTCAAGTAGCCTTGGCTTAGTTGGAACCAAAGAGATCCTAGGTTCAAGATACCCAAAAATCCCAACCCCTTTTACCTATATTTATTAAATAAAAATAAAATAAAATAAATTGGCCACCAGATTCTTAAATGCCAAGATAAACAAAATATTGTCACATTAAGGATGGTCTTAAGCCATGCTCAAATTATAGATAAGTATTAACTGCTAAAGAAAAGGCGATTTTGAGATTCATCATAGATATTATATGACAAGCAACTATTATCTCCATAATCTCCAACAAATGGGGTTTATCTCTTGTAGCTAGTTAGTTATGAATTGTCAATCATTCTATCATTAATTTTTAAGGGATTTCACACTTAAACCACATAATTCCATGCCAATTGACTTTAGGACCTTAGGAAATAATAGCTTGTCATATAGAGTTAATTAAAAACTTGTCATTCATAGATGCCCTCCTCGTAATCTTATCTTATCACATGCCACTAGGTTTCAATATAGAGTTGATGTTACTTGTGAGCATAAATCATGAATACTTCCTATTGGTAAGCAAGTTCAACTCTTGATTTCTTAATATCACTAAAACATTAGCATATCTTGGAATTTCAGAATCATTAATGATTTATTCTCTAATCTTACTAACTCTTTAGGTAGCCTATAATCATCTCATAAAGAGATTGATTTTTCATTTCCTATTATCCATTTCATTTGCTATGCAAACCAATGACCTAGATTCAAGAATCTTTCTCCACGTCCAAGTGCCATTTCCTAGACTTAGATTCCAAAAACCTCAATTTTTGATAAGATATTAGGTCACCCACAATGATCATATAAACTTAGAAGCCATTCCATATGTGTTTTGTTTATGTAATTTTGTTCCAATCCTTGACTCTTCAAACGCCAAGCCCTCCTTCAGTTTTACTTGTACATCCCTTCTTCCGAGCACTTCAGCACTATATATCTTCAACTTTGGGCCTAACCAATAGAATCCTTCCATCACTTGGTCCATCTTTTTCAATATTTTACTAAAACAATAAAGAGCAATGCCCAATATGTTAGCATTTAGAATAGTAGTCCTTATTTGTTGGATTCCTCCTATGTATGACATAAAGTTGCTAGTCCAATGCTATTATTTTGCATGCTCTCCAACAAAAATTTGTAATCATGATTCCCCAAAAAAATTTATGGCAAAAAGACCCTAGGATACTTTGTAAGTAGCTGTCTAATGGTGTATCCTAGTGCTTGACGAAGTTTCACACGTCTGGCACCACGTTACAAATATTTGTAGTACTCTACATTAGGTTAGATTGAAATCCAAACACTGATCGAAACTTATGTACACCTAACATGAGAGCCTAGATAGAGCTTTTGTCCCCTCTACTAAATTGGAATAGGTCATTAGCAAAGTTAAGGTGTAGTATACCTTCTTTTAAACATTTCCAATAATATTGATACAACCGCAACATGTGTAAATTCATCCAAGCATCCTAGCAATGCCTCCATAACAATCACAAACACGTATGAAGATAACATATCCATTTATCTAAGCCTTTTGCTTGTGGAGAGTTCATGAGCTCCCCTTTAACAAAAGCATATTGGCTTTTAGATATAATGTTTGGGATGATGGATCTTAACTTTTTGCATAGGAGGTTCACCACAAATTTACATAGGATGTTGCAACATTAAATCGATCTATGATGGGGTTAGAAACTTTTGAGAGTAAGGAGAGGCGTGTGGTATTAGTTCTCTAAGTATATGCCCTAATGTAAAAAATGATTAGATGACCTTCGAGACATTTACTCCTTCTATATTCCATGGTGCATTAAAGAAAAAGAGCACCATAACCACCAGCACTAGGAGTTTTATTGTTTTGTATTTAAGAACATGTTATACTTAATTTCCAGCAAGGTAGGGATAGAGCTCATCCATGAAATGAGGTGGCATTCTTTTGTTTATAGGCACTCAATCCACAGGTGATTACTATCAATGAGGTGTCCTAGTCAAACCTAAGTTATGGTACTTACAACAAATTTTTAAACTTCTATCCTTAAGTATGAATTTTAATGGATCTCATGGAAGAGTTAAATTGATGAATATGTGAACATCGTTTCCCCTTTATTCAACTGTAAAGAACTTTCTACAACTAGCACGCAACAAACAGAACATAGACGAAGCAAAATTATTATACTAGAGACATAAGTAAGGTAGGACGAGACCACAATCCAACAAACAGGCCGACAACTCCTAGTTATTGCTATTCCTGCATATCCCACCATGGACTAGTATAAGAAATACAAAATCACCATAATCCTTTAACAATTTCAAGACAACGAAACGATGTGGGACATGTAAAGAGGTACTGTGAGGGCTGCAAACAGTTCCCATATGGAAGGCAAATGATCCAATGAACCCATCCATGACGCAACCTGATGGATTGGTAATAGAAGCATCCCAGTGAGGATACAGACCAGCCACTGCACCATATTCAGACTTTCACTGCCTGTGAGGATATGAAAAATCTGATCAAAAGCTATCTGGAACACCATAATACTACCCACAGCCACCCAAAGCCATAAATTCCGATGAATGCCTGTAAATACATTCTTTTTCTCAAGCTCCCTTGCGTTTACTATGTTAAACACTTGGCATAAAATAAAACCATTGAAGATCATGTTTTCATTGACCTTCTTGGTGATGCCCAGTTTTGCTTGCCCTTCAGATCGGAAGCACACCAAGATGGCTGTCTGAAAGAGTGCTTGAATGACAAGGTTTCTCCACATAGCCTTGGTGATAAATGGTTCGGTTTGTCTCGGTGGCTGCTTGTCCATCAGTTCCTTTGCTGGTGGCTCAGTCATCAATGCAAGGCCACCTAGAAAGGTCGAAACAGTGTTTACCCATAGCATTTGGAACGCTGAAATTGGAGAATGTCCAAAAGCCATGGTTGTGATGGTGGGTATCAACAGCCCTGCAATGGTCATGGCGAGCTCGAATTGGATATACTTCCGAATATTGTCATAGGTGCATCTTCCGCAGCCTATAATGGTGACCAAGAAACCGAAATTACCATCCCTGACAATGATGTCAGAGATTTCTCTGGCCATTTGGCTGCTATATGTCTCCAGCACGAACCCCACATCGGCTTCTTTTAGTGTTGGAATCTCGTCTGTTTTGCCTCCACCCATTGCTACTCTCTCACCTTTTTTCTTCAGACATTGCATCAGAAGGAGCTTATCAGAAGGTGAGAAGCCTTCCATCACGATCATATTATCTACTTTATTCATCCTCTCTTCGCCAGGGCAATTGCGAAAATTCTCACCATCAAGCACCAGTCCATTTGGCTCAAAACCTAGGATCTCCAACCCTGGGGCTTTATCCTCAGAAACCAGAATCAGGCGTACCCCCGCATTTTTCAAAGCTTCTATGTCCACTGCCCACCCGTTCAGTCTTTGCCACGCAGTTTTGTCAATGCAGATAGTTGAGACTGAAGCCATGGTGAGCCAAGCCAAAGGTTCTTGTGTGACGGCCTTGTCAGACAGCATTTTATTCCGCCAATAATTAATGTAGCATCTGATGATGAAAGGTATTCCTCCCTTTACTCCAAGCAGCGACATGGTAAGCGAGTGGATTAAGGTACTAAACCTCCCATTTGGTTTCCTGAAAATTGCCTTGATGGAATCCTCCATTGCGCTTGGTTTTCCCTTGAGTTGTGAGACCTTAGAGCTTGCATCTTCGTTTCCAAATTTCAAACGGAGAAACAGCACTCCAAGAATGAGGAACGGGATTAAAAGCCCAGCAATGTGTAACAGGGTGCTCACTTTGTCAAGTTCTGCCGGTAATGGGGTCGTTCCGGGGTCTCGGTTGACCTGACACATAAAACGACCCAATGATGTGTCGGAGCCCACAGACGTTACAAGCATCCCACCAGACCCCTCGGTAACCTTTGCACCATAAAACAAAAATGGGTGATTAGCATCAACAATGGAGCCATCCTCCAACGCTAGGGATTCATCAGATTCGAAGAACAACCCATCAGCAGGAACCAGACACTCACTCTTGAGGAACACTATGTCACCTACTAAAACATCGGAGCTAGATACTTCCTTTTGTAGTCCACCTCTCTTGACTGTTACTTTTTGAGACATTTCCGCTTGTTTGCGCCGTCCTGAAATCTTTGAAAGATCGAGCTCAAGGTAATTATGTACCACAATCGCCATGACTACAGCAATTGTGATGAACCCATCACGTAACGCATTGGCCATGCCTTCGAAACCAAAGAAAACAGAGAGCACTGCAGCCAAGAGTAGAAGCCAGACGGTGTAGTCATTAAGAGCTTTCCCAAGACGGATAAAGAAGCCCTGTGTGGCTATCTGAGTTGGGAGCCCGTTCTCTAGATCGGTAACCAGCACCTCTGCAAACACATGGACCCCTCCAAAATTCTGTAAGGCATCCAGATCCTTCTCCTCTACGACCCTAGCTATTTGGTTTCGTTGGAGCTTTGCGTCATCCGATTCCATATTTATGGAAACTTGAGTTGGTGTGGAAGAGATTTCCACGCTTTGCATAACCTGTGTATTCTGTTTCTTCTTCTTTTTTTTCCACAGAGAAAAATAAATAAATAAATAAATAAAACTTAGAAAAAGACAAGTAATTGTTTTCCAACAAAAGAAAACCGATGAGAAATGCAGTTCAAATCCTAGAGACTATCAAGAAATCCTTTGATGTAAAACCAATCTGTTTTCTCAGTTTTTATGAACTTTGTGTTTTCCTCTCATGAAGATTGTTCGAACCCCAAGTTGTTGGTAAATAGAGTAGTTCATATTAGATACTTTAAAATCACACGCACATACAACACACTTCTTCCATTGAATGGAACCTATACAGTCAAACCCAGGAATTCCTAAAAGAAATGGAAATCCATGAAATATTCTTTCTTGTGATTACTGACTAAAAGAATTAGAAAAGTGTCTTCGTTTGTAGAGAGGAACCCTACTTAGCCGTTATCTAAATAGATTTATGTCATCAAAGTCTCTGCCTTGCTGCATGAAAGATGTTACTACGACAAGGGAAAGTTTTGCCGCCGATCTCTGTCTTGTAAGCCGGAGAGTTGGGCGACATAGTTGGATCTGGGTCACCGGCTAGGGTTCCGTGATATGAACATTGAGAAAGTACATATTTAGCAACAGTCTTAAGTGAAAGGAGTAGAAACTTACTGCTTCTGATTCACCGGAGGAGGATAGCATGGGTTTAAGTGGCGGTGAGGAACCTGAGTCGTCCATGGGGCAGTCAGTGTTGGCAACTGAGATATAGCCAGGCTCTGGGGTCGGGACCGGCGGTGGTTTGCTGAGATTAGCCTCCAAAATAGATGGAGACGAAACGGCCGGTAATGGATCTCTATCGAGATGAATAGGATCATCCAGAGCTTTATCTGCCTTTGATATGAGATCTCCACTGGCCTCACTTGTTGCCAGATGAGATTCAAGACCTCCGTCATGAACGGAGTTCATGGTTGACATATGGCGTCTCGAAGTTTGGTTGCGTATATGAAACCTGATGACTCGAGGAAATGTAAAGGCGAATCACCTGACGGTTGAGAGGCTCTTGAGCATGTCACTCTCTCTTTACACTTCCGGTCTCTGCTAAACTGAGAATGGAGGTGATGTCCTCGGACTTCTAGATTTTAAAAGCATGGAGTAGCTCTTCCTTACTAATCTATTCCTATGGGGTCCCACAAAACTTCATGCGCAAGTTACGTTTCAACACTGCTGTTCCTTTGCCATTTGCATTCTGGATCTTTTTCTTGTTGCCGATGGAGAACTGGTACATGTAGCTGTTCTCACTAAGATGATGTCCGTGCTTCTAGATGAACTGAGGGGAGAACTCAGAGTTTTGAAGGGTATGTTAATGCGGAAGAGTCAGGAGAATGTTTTATATTGTAAAATCCGGTTTCTGGGTTTAATTTTAACTGCTATTTATTGTAAAAACAAGATGATTCCATCAGTCCTTTTTTATGTTTCTTTTCGGATCTCTTTGTTTTATATTCAAATGTCTTCGGCAATTTTTTCTCTAGATATTATTTTTAATTTCGAAATCATACCCCTAAGAACATTTTGTATCACGCTATGATTATGTATAGATTACATAATCAGGGTATAGATTACTATGAGAGTGAAATTGTACTTCTTAACTTGCACAGTAGAAAAGATCATCCCATGCGGTTTAGAAGCTTTGGTTGTTAAATTCTTCATCTTCGTCATCGGATGAATTTAGCAATTAACTTACTAGACTATTGGCCTGCGAAGTTCCTCTGGGTTCTGAACAGCCGGCCATCAGAGAACCCACCTGTTTAGGTACAAGCTCAGAATGGAAGCTAGATTTTCTATAGCGATTTTTATCTTAGAGTATTTAAATCGTTTCTTAACTATTAAGTCAGTCAAATACTTGAATTTAATGCATCAATTCAATGTTTAGGGCGCAGCCTTATCTTAAAAAAAAAAATTACTTTTTTACTTTGTCCTTACACTTTGTTGTGTATGTCTTTTAAGTATATTGAATTCCTTTTATTTATTTCTCTCTACGTCTCCTTTCTCTACCATTCCCACCTTAGTTACGTTTAATGTCCATGGCAAAGCGACAAGAAAAGAAAAATTGCCGGCAACATAAAAACGTGGTATTATAACATGTAAGAGTCACACTTGATGAATGCTTCCATCACGGTCTCGCGTGTTAATCGTGACCCTTGAGAACACGAAGCGACTATCATTGCTGTAGAATAAAAAGAAAAGGAAGAGCCCACTATATAGTTAATTAGAAATACTACTACGAGTTGAATTTATATTTTTAAATAGCTCTCGCCCAATGTTGACCACGAAGGTTCATGAATATGATTACTGTAAGACTATTAAATCCATCTCCTACACATTGTTCATCTCTCCTTCATTGCAGCATATGTTAATTTATGAAACTAGAAAACAAAGATAGATAATGTGTTAGTTAACGGTGGCAGTTCTCTTGACTAATAAATAAGACCCTCAGCTAATGGTTGATATATTAGACTTGACTTTTCCAACAATTATATCTAAATGTAGCTTCACTTGATAGTAATAAATTAATCACATCATAATTTTCACAACATTCATTGCAAATCATTCAGTGGCTTCTTCCAAATTAGCTAAGGATGTCAGTGAATTTATCCATGTATTGGAAATCTTAGTTTCTCCCTTCGTCTTCACATTACTTCTCTTCTTTAGATTAAATAGAAATTTGGGTAGGTATTGTTGGTGCAAGTAGCATTTTGTTGATGATAATTAAGTGTTTATGCTAATACTTTTTTAAAAGAAAATGTGAAAAAAGAGTTTTTTTTTTTTTGTGTAGAGCATATGTGTATCAAAAGAAAATGGAACATTTTAATGAATGTTGGTAATATCTTTCTTCATGATATAATAGAAAACCAAAAATTCTATATATTATGACTCCAAGAAAGAATATCTTTGAAGAGAATGAGAAGCATGTTTTTGTTAAAGTAAATGTCCATGACTATGAGTGGATGATGAGTCCCCTACTTCCTTCTCAGCCTTCTCTGCGTTTGATGCCTCAGACTTAAGGTCCCCATCATCACCGGAGGGAGTTTGGCGGCTTATATCACCCTGTCAGCAAGACAAAGAGGCTATAAACGGAAGGAGTTTCGCTGGTTAATTAAATAGAACGCTTGCATGATTCACCTCCACAATAGAACATGGTTAATTCAATGTAACCGATCACGCCTGCAATTTTTTTTGTTTTTATTTTTTTTTTGGTGACTTTGCAAGCTAACACGTCATATTCCAATGCAGTTTGAAATCCGAGTCTAACGTGTATCTGAGCTTACGTGTAGCTGGGTTGGACAGGAAGCATTTTTGTCGGATATTGAGTTGAATATATAAATATGCATACATTTTTTACTTCTACACCAAAGAGAGCCAATGAAGGGACCAAAGAAAGTGGTCCCTTTTTGACTCGGAATCAAATTAACAACATTGTTTGAGTATGAAGAAGAAACTAGGGTTAGGCGTAAGCCATTACGTGAGATAGAATTGTTTTCGTCAACGAGGCTTCTCAGAATAGTTAACAAATTAGAGGTTAAAAAAATTAGGTGATTAGAAGAAAATTCAAGTGCATGAGAGTTTTAGATAATAGATGTGGAATCCCTTTATCATAGATCACCTATATGTTTAGTATTTTTTTCGAGTTTGTTATGATAGCGTTAATCCCTTACTTGATTACGAAGTCCATGAAAGGATTCAAACTCAATTGGAGACTCACTCGCTTACTATCCGAGGTAATTTGAGAGTATTTATTTCTCTTTTGTTTGAATTTCTTTTGTTTCAAAAGACATTCAGATGACAGCTAATAGGATTAGAAGCCTTGGTCGGTTTGTTCTTCGATTTTCATGAGAAAACTAACAAGAAAATCATTGACAGGATATGTCGACACATGTTTGACATCTTATGCATTAAATTGCTTAAAATTTCAATAAATCATACCTCAGCAGATGATGTCGTCATCCTAATCTTCATAGTGACATCTTCAAAGGATCATTTGGAATTTACATCTAGTGTATCTTCATGTTATTTCTCTATATTTCCATTTCATTTCAACAACATTTGAGCTGCCATAAGTTCAGAATAGTATGATGACATGCGAAATGACAGATGAAGATTACTTCCGTCATGCCCCTGGAATATGAGGCAGAATATACCTTTGGACCATATTCAACCAGGCAAAACTCCTTAATGCCACATTAATGCTGACGAAGATCTTATCCCAAAGCTTCTGCATCATGTTCATCACACTTCTGGCTTATCACGGTCGACTCCAAGTAGTGGACCCTAGCACTTGAAATAAGGGTTTGCATATTTAATCACTTCGGCTTGACTTGTTGAAGAAGGAAGTGGCATTACTAAAATGGAGTTACTTCAGCTCCTGGATTTTTATTATTTGTTTTCGTAAAGAAAACCCTTTTCGTATCTCGAAAAGGTATTGGTATCTGCCATCTATGTTTATAAGAGACGAATAAACCTATAACTGGTCATTCAAGGGTTTGATCGTATTCCTTATTACTTGTAATTTTAACTATACACAGTCCAAAAGGGCTTTCTGGCTTTAATTTTAACTACTGTTCATTGTAACCAAATAAAAGAGACTCCATGATTCCTCTTTTATGTTTCTTTTACGTCTATTTTTCTTGTTTATTCAAATGTCTTCGGGGTATTATTTATCTGAATATTACTTTTAGTTTCAAAATGATATTTTCAAGACCACTTTGTATACATGTATCGTGGTATGAAATATTATAAGAGTGAAATTGTACTTCTTAACTTGCAAAGGAGAAAAGATCATCACATGTGGTTTAGAAGCTTTGATAGTGAAATTCTGGCTTCGTCATGAGATGAGTTTAGCAAATTATTTACTAGATTGTTTGCCAAGCTTTGAAGGTCAGAATTACAAGGCCTCTAGAACAGCCGGCCATCAGAGTACCCACCTATTTAGGTGGAAGCTCAGATTTACTCTAGCGATTTTTATTCTTCTTCCTTTTATGGAACTTTTAAAACTACGAAATCCCACGTTATTTAAGTATTTATGTATGCATCAATTCAATGTTTAGGGCGCAGCCTTATCTAAATCAATCTTAGTTTTTTTTTGTTTTGTTCTTAGTGACATACGCCTTTGAAGTGTATTGAATTCCTTTGTTTATTTCTCTCCACTTCTTCCTTTCTCTATCATTCCCACCTTTAGTAACGTTTAATGTCCATGGGAAAGCGACAAGAAAAAAAGTTGCTGGCAACATAAAAAAATGTAACAACCTGGTATTATAACATGTAAGAGTGATAGGTGACAAATACTTCCACCATGGTCTAGTGAATTTCGTATTAATCTTGCACCCCTGAGAATGCGAAGCAAAATACATTGATCAATTCAAAATTATCCTCATTGGGTTTCATCCTAAATACAATGACGTGCATTTGTATTTTTTAACAGCTCTCACCCAATGTTGACCATGAGGGTTCATAAACATATATATACATATATATATTAACAAAATATCAAGTATTATATATCACAAAAGTTAGAGTACAAAAAATTCAATCAATCATTCATCACTTAAGCTTAAAGATGGAATTTGGAAGACTTAAAGTCCTTACAAATACTTATTATAATTTATAAACTTTACAACCATAACTTTACCTATATGATGAAGCGGTTCAAAATCCCATGGCTGTATATAATTGTAAGGTTGGAAGCACAGCATCTGCTGAAAAGAAATTTGAGGTCCAGGAATTTCTTGTTACAAAATTTGAGTTAACTGTGCCTTGAAGAAACATCATTGTGAATTTTTTTAAAAGTTAGATGAGATATGAACCGAAGAAACTAAGTTCTGCCCTGTATAAGGTGAGAAATGGCGTGTTGGACAAGGAGGGCGCAAGGTGAGAAACTACGATAGTAAATAGTAACAAGTAACAAGAAAATATTAACAAAAAAGAATGTAACTAGTAAAAGGTTCTCAAAATTAACAAAAACAAACGTAGTCTAAACATTTGCAAATGGCACTTAAAGTCCATACTTTGAATCTTTTGTTGGTCTTGTGCACGTCGGCCTAGGCATGGGGCCGGGCCTGCAGTTGGCTCTGGCTACACTGGGGTGGCTAGGGCCGGCACCGGTCCTGGGCGCGGGGCCGGGCCAGAGGCTGTCTCTGGGCCGTTGGGGCTTGCAATGGGACAGGCCACCTGCACTGGGGTGGCTAGGGCCGGCAGTGGTCCTGGGCTTGGGGCTGGGCCTGCGGCTGGCTCTAGGGCCACTGGGGCTTGCAAAGGGGCCGGCACTGGTCCTAGGCGTGGGGCCGGGCCTACAGCTGGCTCTAGGCCACTAGGGCTTGCAATGGGGCTTGCACTGGTCCTGGGCGCGGGGCCGGGCCTACGGCTGGCTCTGGGCCACTGGGGCTTGAAATTGGGCCGGCACTGGTCTTGGACGTGGACGAGCCTACGACTGGCTCTGAGGCCACTGGGCCTTGCAATGGGGCCGGCACTGGGGTGGCTAGGGCTGACACTGGTCCAGGGATTGGGGCCCGGCCTGCGGCTAGCTCTGGGGCCACTAGGGCGTGCAATTGCACAGGCACTAGGGTGGCTAGGGCCGGCACTGGTCCTGGGAGTGGTGCCGGGCCTGCGGCTGGCTGTGGGCCACTGGGGCTTGCAATAGGGCCTACACTGGGGTGGCTAGGTCTGGCACTGGTCTTGGGCATCAGGCCTTGTGGCTTGCTAGCTAAAACGGGCTTGTCTTGCATTTTCAGCATTTTCGCACTTGGAGACCGGTATTGTTAGCTGGTGTAGGGGGCAGCATATGTAAAACACTCAATCAAAATAAATCAACCATTAAGATCACTCTAAGAATAAAGAACTTAATAGATCACTAACAATCTTAATAGATCAATTATTCCATAAGCACTCTAAATGAACACATTACTCTATAAGCAATGACAATGAACAAATTACTTTGCAAATGTAAACACTCTCAATTTGAATGATATGCATATGTAGAACACTTAATTAGAACATGTCGACCATTCAAATTATTCTAAGAATAAAGATCTTAACATATTATTATCAATCTAAACATATCAATTATTCTATAACCACTCTCAATGAACAAATTACTCTATAAAAAAAGAAAAAAAGAAAAATAAATAAATGCATATGCATTCATAAGTAGATATCCGTACTTGATGTTATTGACATGGACCATTTCAGGTTACAAAAAGGGTGCTTATGAGAAGGCAAATTCTAAATATTCATAAATTGAAAGCAATTCTTGATGTTCCTAGCATAACCATACTATATATTTCCAATGCAAGTATCTATGTTCTAGTTGTCACAAAATATAGTTAAGGTTACAAATACATCGTATAAACATTGCAACATAGTATATTTTCTCATGGTGCATGGTGATCTTTTTATTTTTTATCTCATGACTTTTTTGGAGATATAAGTTATTGCATAGGGTACATCATGTTCTAAAGGGACAGGGCCCAAGCTAGTAGGTTTCTATGAGTCAAACTCTGACTGACAGTCTTACCGGTCATGAGTTTCAGAGTTTGAGTCCCTTCCCCTCCCTATATAGTCAATGTTACATCATAAAAGAAAAAAGAAAATAAAACCCACCCATATAATGGATGAATGGATTGTCACAACAAACAACACTTTCCACATCTTCCTCCATATATTTTTGGAAAAAATATATAACATATTGCTACCTTTTGTTAGGAAAATGGCATTTGCAAAATAAAATAAGTGAATTCACTTCCAACTACTGCTTGGATCATTGATGGGTAATGAATTGGACAATAATTTGATTGTTAAAAAAGACAGGCCCGTTAACGGCCCAATATTAGTCCATTACAAACTCTATCGGAGCACAGGAGGCCCAAAACCCGGTTCTACTCTTCGTTTACCAGCACGCGAAGCCGTCGTTGGACAGGGAAAAGAAAGTGTTAGGGATAGAGTGACAGCGTGGCTGAGAGGCGAGAACGATGAACACGGACATCACAGCAGCGGAGAAGCCACAGTACCCAGTGGTAGATCGGAATCCTCCGTTCACCAAAGTCGTCGGCAACTTCAGCACCCTTGACTATCTCCGGTTTGTCAGCATCACCGGCGTCTCCGTCACCGTCGGCTACCTTTCCGGTTCCTCTCTCTCATCCACTCTCCCTCTCTATTGCTTATTCATTAGCTCTTTTCATCGAAAATGAAACTAATTTTGTTTGATTGCGTGTTTATCAGGGATTAAGCCTGGGATCAGAGGACCGTCGATGGTGACTGGGGGTCTGATCGGGCTCATGGGAGGGTTCATGTACGCATACCAGAATTCAGCGGGTCGACTCATGGGATTCTTCCCCAACGACGACGAGGTAGCTCGTTACAAGAAATGACGACTTTGATATCATTTCTCCTGCATTTGTACTTTCCTTTCTAGGGTTCTGGAGGAATCTATTAAAAACCAATTTTTCCTTTCGGACAATATTTCATATCCATATGATGTCAATAATCAGAATGTTGAACTCGTTGTATTCCTGCTGTTAAGGAATTTTGCGTTTGGGTTGTGGATCCGATAGTGCTTTAATTTCAGTCTATATGATGATGATCTTTTCAGTAATGAGCTCAACAAGTAGTATGCTGAGGTTTCACTATTTTAATCGGTGAAGTTCCTTCTGAAAATTAAGGGCATTAATCTGAAATGAAATGCTATAAATATATGTGCTTGGAGACCTCCGAAAAGATTACAGTTCTTTTTCTTCTTTTTTTTTTGTGCAAATGGGAAGAAAGAATCTGGAATTTCATTGGATGTGGAAAAGAATGTAATTGCCACATTCTGAGAATATCTTAGTGGGTTGATTGTGCTGTTGCTTAGACAATTTGTAGACGTTTTAGTCGTACTCTCTGGTTCCTATGATGATGTTACTGATTTTTTGTATAATTTAGGCACCAGACGGGGCATAATTTCTCGCTTGAGCCATTTGTGATTAGAATTTTACGGAACTGTGCCTCCTGACTGATCATAAATTTAGAATTTCCAATTGGGGGTTGTTTTTTAATGCAGTATATGCAGGCCTGTGTATGGCTCTTGTGAGGTACTAAACCCTCTTTCTCCACCATCTTCTTATTTAGGAAGCAGGATATTATGTTTGCTTTCTTTTGGGCTTCCGCTCCTCTGCACCTAGTTGAGGAGTTCACCCTCTAGGAATCTGGTCAACTACGGTCTGTTTTGGTAGATTCCTTCACGGTAGCTTGAGTAGTCATAGGGCATGTCATTGGAATTGGACTTCAAAACTTGGGATTATTTCAGCAGAAACTTGGATTGTTTTTAAGTCTTGTTGCGCCTTTAGGAGTATAGGAGGACACCTTCAGATGATGTCTATTTAGAGAACAGTTGTAAGAAGGGAGAGGGTCTACTAAGGTGTCAACCATGCCCAATCATTCTTGGCAAAAACTACAGAAGAAGAAGACGAAGAAGTGAGAGGGCTTAGGAAACCCCCCACCATCATAGAGAAAGAATTGTTGGAAAATTTGGGGAGCTGTTCATATTACGTACTAATTACTTCAAACATGACCCCTAAATCTGACAGAATCCTGCATTAAGTCCTGCAGCGGGAGATTTTTGGGAGTCCTACATGTAATGAAGCTTCAACTGATTACTAAACTCGTACTTAATCTGGGGTATGAAATGTTGCCTAGTGCTCCACTTGTAGCCAAAACTACTAGGAGCTTTAACTTTATTCACTGGAAAAAAAAGTTTCTTCTTGACAAAAAGTGGCTATGATAAACTAGATTGTAAGATGTTTCTTCCTTTTGTAAAGCTAGTCTGTAACCCACTTGTAGACTCATGTCCTTGTCATGAGCAGATGACTTGACTCCAACATAGCTGCTTTTCCTTTACGTGATTGATTCGAATTTTCCCATTTTCGATGTGGTGCTGGGGATTGTTCAGGAACTTTAACAAGAGTGATTTTAATAGTTTGATAACGATGGTACGCTTGGCGTATTTGCCTGAATGTTTGTAGTATCTGTTTCTGAAGCAGTATGCTTGGACAAAATTTCCCCTGCCTGTAATTCTTTGGGCACTATGCTCACAATACCCTTCATCAATCCTAGATGAAATTACTTCATGTTTCCCAAAGTCAGAACTTGAGCTCGAGGCAGTGTAGTGGAATTTTATTCTAAATCTACACTTTTTCAGATTTGCTTGTAATCTGTTGTGGAATTTTACTCTTTTGTAAGTCAGCTAAGAAGGATATAACAAGACATTAGTACTCATAATTCAACTGAATAAGTCCATACTGTTGCTGATAATTTAAGTCTAAGGTCTGTCTCCTAACATCAGTCATGAAGTTCATAGTCTTATCTCAAAAGTAAAGGAGGACCTTTTGAAATGTCTTATACTATATATAACTTATTGTAAAATTCTCTATACATAGACAAATTGGGGATTAGTTTTAAGCTTGTATTTTCCGGCCAAGTATATTGCAGTAGGTTTAGAGATCAAATTACAACCCCGGAAGCTCCTTGATTTCAATCTCCTGGGCCACCCTCCCACCCAGTATTCTTTAGACCCATTTATGCACAACGAGTCCTCTGCAACAAATTGCTTCAAAAGTTAATAGTTTGGGCTTTGAACAACAGTCAAAAAGCCCATTAAATTTGAATATCTATCTTAAATATGAGTTCCAACTAAACCACATGCTGGTTGACAATTAATAAAATTACTAAATTTATAAATAATCTTAAGAATATATGCTATACCCAAATCAGAATTTATTTTCTTTCTTTTGATACCTTAAAGCCATGAACACAAAGCAATTATTTATGGTCCAAACTACAGGTGTGACACGCAGGAACCCACCACCGGCCATCAAAAGCTTTCCTACCGACACATTCCATGGTGTACCTACCATTATTCTCTTAGAATCAACAACCCTTTGAATTCCCCTCTTCCTGTTTCGATCACAATCAACTCCCCGTTCCTTTCGCGTTCCGTCTTCCTCCTTTACGGCCAAAGCGGCGGCCGTGATCTCATCCCACCAGCTTGAGCTTTTCGGCCTTCATACGTCTGCAAAAAGTAAGAAGATTCCACACACGTAAAAGCACCATCATCGAAGCAGTCGCCGGAGACGCGGCCCCACCGGAAAGTCTTCTTTATTGTATGGCAGTAGGATGATCAAAACTTCTGTTTGGCTGTCAAATCAGTCAAGAGATTTAATCTCCTCCTCCCCAGCATGACGTACGGCATGACTACTTTCGGTCCCATCCGGTGACGTCCGGTGGAGGTTTTTTTACTGCCAGCCACGTTAGACCAACAACGACCCAGGTGAACAATTGCATCGGTTTCATCATTGATCGTACTGAAATCACAGAACCTGCCGGCTATCTGTATTAACTATCGTGTATTTAAATCACGGTGATGTTGCTTTGCGTGTCATGTGCAGTAGGGGGTATAAAGATCCTTGGGAGTCCTCCAACATGGTGAATGCTGGCACGTGAAGATGAATCATAGAAGATTTTATAAGCTGTTTGAAGATAACTCTTGTGGGTTATTTTATAATGAGGGTGGTTGCTGCCATACATTATGGTTTGATTTTTTATATGCATGTTGTCAAGATTTTGCTAATTGAATCCTTTACGGATTGGAGAAAGTTTCAAACAAGGGATACTCTCTTTTGTTTATTTCTTTCTCTGAACAAGATTTTTTCTCATCACACTTATATGCAATGAAAACGTTGGAATTAAAAAACCTAACATGGTTATTTTTTATTTATATTTCACAATAGAGATCTTATCTTCTTGTACAAATCTCTTGTTTAATATACATTTTTTTGCATACCAAATGTTATTGGACTTAAATTCAAACAGGATGAAACACATTCAATATAAATTCTGATATTCTAATATGAACTTCTCACAGTCACATGAAAGGGGGAATACTCAACTTGAATTAGCATATTCAATTTGAACTCCAACAACTAAGTTAAAAAGTTTAAACACTTAATTTAAAAATTAACTAAAAAATTAAAAGCTTTTTTTTTTTCATTAAATTTTGTATCTTGGATCTTATCTTTAAATATGAATCTCTCATGTAGCACACAACTGGGATTCTAAGAAGAAATTGAATATATCAAGCAAATACGTACAAAGAGATATAATTTAAAGCGGTTTTAGTAAGATTATCTTTATGTCGGCAGTGGGGTGCAGAATCCTAAGCAATCTCATTCTTTTTTTATTACTTTTTGTCACAGTTTGCTTCTGTTCTTCCCTGGTTTAACGATAATGTCTCAATCAAAATGGCATCATCTCAACCAATGGGTGAATATCACAAATGCAAAGTAATCTTTGCATCTAAAAATCTGTTTTAGTTACGTGTGGAAAGGCAATTCAAGAAAACGAAAAATCAAATTCAAAAACATATATGAGAGAGACTGAAACAATATGTTGATAAGATTACTATTTTACCTTTTACAAATAAAATTAGGAGTTTTTTCCACTACCAAACTTAACATCAAACACCTGGAAACATCATTTATCTTGTTCTTTTCCGCTTTATGATTTGAAACAAAGCAGATTCTGATGCACATCCAGGCTCTGTTGACAGCGATGGGGCTCTTTATTTCAATCCAATCCTGATCATCTTTTGTGTAATGCTGAGGCATCGGCAACGTAAGAAAGTGGGACAAGTTGTACGCTTTCCTCGAATTATCAAGGAAAGCACCTAGCTTTTCCTTTCCTTACATTCCTTATCCACTGCCTCATCAAATCTCGGTCTATTCTATGTAGCTGTGGGTGACCACCATGAAGTTGGTCACTTATATTTAGCATTGTTCATCTTATTTTGTATTATGCTGATAAAGGAGGAATAAGTGTTGAGTTAGAGACTTTTTGATCTCAAGCACCGCCCCTTCCCAACTAAACTAAACACTTGTTGATATTCGTCTTTAGTATGAACATCTTAATTTCTATATTTGTTGCTCATTTTTATTTGGTTGAAAGTGTAATTATGATTAAATTAGAGTGATTTTCTAGGTAAGCTCCCCCATCTTCTAATATAGAGTCATATCAAAAGTTTCGTAATCAACTTTTTGACCATCTAAGAAGACTTATCTTGATCATAATGCGTCTTTATATTCCAACTTTGAAATTGGACTAAACCCTACGACCATTGACCACACCCACGAAGAAAGTTGTTTGCTTTGGTACGAATTGGTACGATGGAAGCTCGATGACCTCTCTTACTAGCAGTTCTTATTTATATTTTTTTGATAAGATTGTATCAAGTTATTTTTTGTCATCGAATCTTGCTTTGCTAACATTCATTACTTCGATCATACACTAAAAAGTAATCTACTTTTATTATTGAAAAAAAAATCTAGTTTTGTCATTGGTAGTTGATTTGGAGCAAGATTTATTAACCAACATGGTTGTTGAGAATAGGCAGTCAAAGTTATACTCATAATTAATGAGGTAAAGATAATAAAGAATGTGAAATTAACACAAAAAAAAAACTCAGGGAAAAAATATTTAATGAAGATGTTCTTATATTTTATAAGTTACTTTCAAAAGAGAAAATTAATATTTTAAAATGATATCAAAGTTTAAATTTTAAGTCATAGAACTTATTACGATATGACATTGGTTTCCATGAGACTTATTCTCAAGGTGTGTTAAGTCTCATATAAGAAAATTTATAAATATATGAGTTTTTCACTAAATGTTTTAGGCTTTTAACTTAGATATATATCATTCTTTTATAATTTATAACATGATATCAAAATTAAATTCTTTTCTTAAAACCTATATGGATATGAATAACTTAAAATTTACATGAAGAGCAGTAGTAGGGTAGGTTAGATTATTATTTATAAATTAATTTTAGGGGAAAGAAAAAAGTTTTTAATAATATTTGATTAGTAGATAACAGATTAAGAACACATTAGATGTATATATATATATTTAAAAAAAAAAGACAGTATCTTAACAAATTTTATTAATAACAATAAGATCAATTATAATAATCATACTTCGAATAAGTAAAAAACATAATATAATTCTAATACTTAAAAAATATAAAATACCATATATATCAAATTGAAATAAAAACTTACAATGAAAGTATGAAATATATTTAATAATATATTTACTTAACTCTATGATAGTCTATAATTATTTAGGCCTATCTAATAAAAAAGAATTGATGGTGCACCAAACAAAATAAAGGAAAGAAATTAAAAGCAAGTAGTGTTTAGAATGCCGTGTTACGAGCAGTCTCAAACAATTTTCACGTCAAAACACGCGGTCTGTCGTACGGTTCTCGCTCTGACACGTAAATAATCGCGTGGGTCCTACCAAACGCAACGATCTCCAAAGCACGATCTCCACGTCACGACAAATATTTTAAACTAATGGGAAATGTCGGGTGAGTCAGCCGCGTCTCAGAATGCAAGGGGCGTCGCAGAATGCCCCGGGACTTCCATTTTGTTACGCAAATGCCATTTGACTTTGAAACCAAACCGCGTCACCGCCGTCCCCGGTTTTGCTTTGCTGCGAGTGTCGGCAGTAAAAAGCTATGGACTGCTTTTTGCAGTGCTTCCACCACGACATGTCTCAGATTCCGACACTTCCATTTATCGGCTTCTGCGTTGGAACTGTGTTTCGTACACACTAATGTCTATCTTTGTCATATGTATATAAAAATTTATTTTCATTATCGGTGCACCTAATTTTTGACTTATGAATAATGAGAGAAAAATGAGTAAAATATATTTGTAATATTTTGGTATGATTTTTTCAATACATTAATTGGTTTTTACTTTTCTTAATAATTAGCATTAAAAAAGGTTTATTTAGAGTCAATAACAATTATTCCCAAGTTATCATAATTCTTTTGTACTTAATAAATGAACATATTAAAAATAATGATTGTTCTACATATTCAATGTTACAATTGTTTATTTTCTATATATGTATCATATATTATTAATAAACTTAATCTAAACCTAAATTAATATTAATGAATTCGTTTAGTCAGTTAGTTCAGTAATGAACTAGTAGAGACTCTAATAGTAAAATTTGATATTCGATATGTGTATGTTGGATACATGCTTTATAATATTTTTAAAAAAAAATTAATGAACAATTGGTTCAATAATGAGCATTACTATTGATAAAATAAGTAAAGTTTTAAGTTCAAGTTACTTAATCTTTTTATCTAAAAGGAAAAAGGTGAAAAAGAAAGTAGATAATAACCCAATTTAAACTTAAACTTAAAAACCCTTTAAATTATTTTACCTTAAAAAAAAGTGAAAAAAAGAAAGAAAGTTAAAAACAACTACTTTGAGTTGATAAAGATTCCCTCCTCCCACCACACCTCCTATTTTATCTATTACCTTTTTTCGCATGATTGAAAGGCACTACGAAGATTCTTTTGCTATTCCATATTAGTGCAGAATTTCTAATATTAAGAAAGTTGGATTCAAGCCGCGTAGTACGTGGAAGGTTAAGAGTTACCCAAGAAGGTTCCCTGGAGTCTCTAACTTAGCTTCCTCTTTCTTTCCTTTTTTCTCTCATGAATAAGGTGGCCAAATCCTTAAAGTCTACAAAGCACAGTGGTCAACTTTAACCAGTAGGGGAACACTCCTCAGGTTTCCTGCTTCGACAACTTGCGAATAAAGAAATGTCATTTCGGAGCAAGCAAAATTTCACGCGCCGTCCGTGGCAATCACGTCATTAACAGTTCATTTGAGGGCAGTTTTATAGAGAGATGGCTAAAAAGCTCTTCAAACCCCTCAGACGGCTTCAGAAGGGAATTGAGAGGTAGTTTGCAGAGTTCGTTATAGCCTCAGGGGACCTTGCAGAGCTGAGAGTTCTTCAAGTTCTTCAAGTTCAGGCGCGGTTTATCAACGACCCCAGGAATCGTGGTTGAAATCCCTGGAGAGGTTTTGAGTTGAGGTTGGTTTTGGCTTGTTTGTATGTTTACTGACATATAAAGTGCTTTGGGTGGCTGGAGATCGTTCTGGGTCATTGCTGGGTTCTTTTGATCCTGGGTTATTGTTGTGTGATGCTTTGGATTAACTTAGAGGTCAGGGGATTCAGTTTTTTTTCTCTCCATCTTTCTGTGCTTTCTTAACGGTTCAGGTTTTTGGGAAGAAGAGCTTATATCTAAACTCGAAAGGGGTGGAATTTTTCTTTCTCGGTTGTTTTGAATTCTCATTTGGCGACTAAAGATGCTTATTGATATTTAAGTACCCTGGGTAGCTGGAGATCGTTCTGGGTCATTACTGGGTTCTTTGATCGTGGGTTTCTATTGTTGGGTTGTTGTTGTTTTGTCTTTATAGTTGGGTTTTTTTTTTTTTTTTTGTTTCTTTTTACTATGGTCTGAATTATAGTCTGGCGTTTCGAAATGGAATTTGTTTCTATTGCCCTACTTATTTATCTTTATATTGCTTGAGAGTGAAAACTTAATTACTTCTCGGGAAAGCTTGTGAAGGTTCCTGCAAGGATGCATATGAGACATGTATCATGGAATTCTGCCTTTTTTGTCTAAAGAATGCTTGGTTTTTGAGGATTTTGTTCTTGCTATGCTAATTGTAGTGTTTTGCTTCACAGATGAGGGCGATCTAGCAATTGATTCATTGTTGTGCCAGCATAGAAAACTTTAAAAAAAGAGTCTTTTGTACGAATTTGTTTGTTTTGAACTAAGTAACTGAAGGATTGTCCATTCTTCTCTTGGTGGCATGTAGAATTTTTATCTTTTGTCATCTGAGGTTGCATTTCTCTCTTTCCGCTGGAGTTGTGTGTAATTCTCTCTTTCCAAGTAGCTCTATTGCCAAAAAAAAAAAAAAAAGGTGCCTTTTTCTCTTTGGTTCACGACTTATTGATGTAGCTAAGATTGCTATGGTAAAAAATGTGCCTTTATGCTTCTGATTTAGTTACTGAGACCTCCATGCCTTTGTTGTGTTGTGTTATAAAGGTTGACCCAATTCTGTTGGATCTGCACAAATTTCGTTTTAGTTAAAGCTCTTACAAGTACTTGCATAGTTTTTAAGAAAATACTTACTGCAGTTTTAAGGGGATGACAGACTTTAGATGTTGGATTTGGCAGAGTTATGTTGTGCCTTAGTTGCAGGGATATCTTGGGCAATGCAACTGCTTATAGGTTGTTTCTAGAGATATGCTCAAACTAGAGTCAAAGTTTTTTTTTTTTTTTTTCCATATTTTTGTTTAGTATTTCCCTCACTTTTCAGTTTTGTGCTTGTTACCTTAAATGTGAATCATCTATTCTATCTAGTTCAGTCCCAGATGAATTTTATTCCATTGTCTGTAGTGCCTGAGCAACTCTGTAGTTAAATGTTTTAGTTGCTCCGAGCATCTCCTTGGCAAAGATAGGACTACATAGCCAAAGAGATAAAAGAAAACAATAACATCATATGTGTTATTCATGAAGGCAGCAAAAGTTTAAGCCACCTGCTGCCAATGTGATCGAATGTCTGTGGTTATGAATTGGGGCTTAAACTCCAAGGAAGGGTTTGGCCAGGGCAACATAGTCATGGGGTTTAAGGTTTAGCAAGGGCCTGGACCAGGCAACTATAGCCTGACCAGCAAATGAGAAAGAAAAGGTCATGGTGCAGGAGCATCTATATTTGGGGCCCTTTGATGGATCTATAATGGTGGACTGATAACTGGTCCAGTTTCAACCAGGGCATGATGAAGGATGAAGAGGCTCTTGGCCATGAGAAGTCGGTGGGAACTAAGTCCATTTAGGGGAGTGACAAGAAGCATCGTTTACTTTCTGTATGTAATTTTTCTGTGAAATTGAAAATGAAGGAGAGGTTTGGCTTGGCAAAAATTGAGTCATTGTTTGACTCTTGAGTAATTCAGATGGAACTTCCACAATCTGTCAGAGGAATAGTGAATAAATTTTCATTGAATATGACCTTTTCCCCACATTTTGCTGGGTAAGTTGGATCAATGCCAATCTGCTATCACACAGTCAATGAAACCACCATCTTCCACCATGCATATTCTGATTCATTGCTGAGCTGGCATTCTTGTTTCTTGGGTGTTAATGCATCCTGGTTTTTAGGTTAGGACTTCCTTCCATCGCTATGCTTGGGTAAGGTAGTTGATTAGAGGTATCATCATTTGCTTTATGGTATTGTGACGTTGCCATTCTTATGATCCTTGCTTGCTCTTGGTAGATCTTCCCTGTTTGTCCTTTTTCTAATGCTTCTTTTTCAACATTGACATTGGAATAATATCTAATCATTTTTTTTTTTTTTTCCTTTGGCAGATTAAGCTGGACTGAAAATTTACTTCTTACTGTTAGCAGAGGTATTCCTTGAGTGAGGCTATTGCTGACAAACAAATCATCTAGCTGCTTGTTGGATCTTGATATTTCCTGGCCTGCTCTTCAAGACTCACTCTACAATACTATGCCATGCTTTGCCAAATGAGTGATTTAACCAAGCCCCGGGAATACTTTTAGTACCATTAGCGATTCTCCTATTTTTCCTTGTCTAAGTTTATCATTTCTTATATATGATGCAAACATCTGATGAACGCCATGGTTCAGCCGGATTCCCTGGGTTTTACAACCAGCCCTTGCAAGAAATTGATTCCTATTATTCGTCTCCTTTCCAAATTGTAGAAACTCATGCCTACCCCCGTGCTGGCAGCCAGGGAACAACTGTTTCCTTTGAACCCCCGAGGACAGAATTCTTCACCTTGGAATCATGCCCTTCAATAGCTGCTTGTAGTGGCTGTAGTTCCCCTTCTATTGCGAGTGGCTTGTCCAACAGAAATCACCTTTCACCCCAAATTTCTGTGTCATGCCTTTCAGATCCACACCATTCCTCTGATAACAACTATGGATCACCAGCAAGTGCCTCTTCTGTTGGTGATAATGGAAATGAACAGTTGCAGCAGGTCAGAAGAATGGCAGAGTGGTTGCTTTCAGAATCAGACACTGTTAACAGCAGCTATAACTGTCTCAATAGTGAGATCTACCAACCCTCTTCCATGGGGTCGGATTCGAGTCAAATAAAGGAATTTATCTCCCGATCAAAGCTGAGAGACGTGCTCATTTTATGTGCACAGGAAGTATACCATGCAGAGACAGTATCTGCAAATTACTCCACAGCACGTAATATAATTCAAGAGTTGGAGCCTATGGTGTCAGTCTTTGGGGAACCAATCCAACGGTTGGGTGCTTACGTTTTGGAAGGGCTTAAAGCAAGGATAGAGCACTCAGGAACTCATATCTACAAGATGCTGAAGTGTGAGGAACCAACGAGCTCAGAGCTAATGTCATACATGTCTATCCTTTTTCAGCATTGCCCTTATTGGAAGTTTGCTTACAAGTCTTCGAATGTTGTCGTTGCTGAAGCTATGGCATTCGAACCCATAGTCCACATCATTGATTTCCAGATTGCGCAGGGCACTCAGTGGATGCTTCTCATGCAGGCTCTTGCAAATCGGCCTGGTGGGCCTCCCATCATCCGAATCACAGGGATTGATGATTCCCAATCAGCTCATGCTCGAGGTGGAGGACTTGATATTGTGGGGCAGAGGCTATCAGATGTTGCAAGAAAACTCCAAATAAAATTTGAATTTCATGCTGCTGGCATGTCTGGTTATGAGGTTAAGTTAGAAAATCTCAGTGTTCGACCTGGGGAAGCCGTGGCTGTTAATTTCCCATACATATTGCACCACATGCCAGATGAGAGTGTGAGCACAGAGAATCATAGAGATAGACTATTGCGGCTGGTTAAAAGTTTGTCTCCCAAGGTCGTGACAATTGTCGAGCAGGAATCCAACACCAACACTTCCCCATTTCATGTAAGGTTCACGGAGACACTGGATTATTACACAGCCATGTTTGAATCCATTGATGTGGCTTTTCCAAGAAGTGACAAGCAGCGAGTCCGTGCAGAAGAGAACTGTGTGGCTCGAGACATAGTAAACATGATAGCTTGTGAGGGTGCCGAGAGGGTGGAACGGCATGAACCTCTAGGAAAGTGGATTGCAAGACTTTCAATGGCTGGGTTTACTCAATATCCATTGGGTAACTCCGTGTTTCGCGCTGTTGAGGATCTCCTGAAGGAGTATGATAAGAATTACAGACTTGAATGGTGGCAGGGGGCTCTCATCCTGGGCTGGAAGAACAGAGCCATGGCAACTGCTTCTGCTTGGTTGTGAAAGTGGTTACTTTCCAAAAGTCTGTAAATCTTCCATTTTATCTTTCTGTTTATGACTTCTAGAGATTCAGAGACACTGATATCTGTAGTCTTGTAGAATTGAGAGTAGTTATCTTTTGAAAAATACCTATTCTAGAGCAAATAGCTGAATCTCCAAATTTACTGTACATATCTGCCTAGAAATGGAACAGAGAGTAGCTGTCACTCATACTGCACTAACACCAATTACACAGGAACAACCTATGGTTACGAACAGTGTGGGATGTTTACATTATTTAAATTTTGTTTCTTCCATTTGTGAGTTGTTTTACAGAGATAATAAATTTTCTTAACAAGCATATCTTCCACAGTTTAAAGTTGTTTAGGGATATACTTTTCTCCTAATTTCAAATTGATTGTAATTAGACATGTTAAAAGTAATATAAGTTTTTTCCCCTTAATAAACAAGAACCCTTACTGAGTTTTGGATGGCTTAAACTGAGAAGTAGTGATTCATCCTAAAACATGCTCAACTTACTTAAGAACACAACTGAAATAATTTAAACCAAGAATACTTATGTTATAAGATTTTCTATACGAGTTTTCTTTACTATTTTGATTGTACCCCAAGAGGTTAAAGGTAATATAAATTATCTTACATTTTTTAAATTTTATTTAGAGAATTTCTCTAAAATGAGTTACATGCTTTCTCCTTCTATCGTGAACATTATTCCTTGCAGGGTCAGAGGTTGTTAAGCTTGCTGCCCATTTGATCCTCGTGTTTTCTTGAGTCAAAATATTTTAGAAGGAAAATGAAAGATGACCAGTCTTCTCTTCTAAATAATTTCAGATCACGTTTCCATTAAAGACCAGCTTGTGAGGCTTGGTCAACTAACATTATCCCTTGGTCAAAACATGTAGATATCCCAATAAAATAATCACTTCAGAACATGTTTCCGATAATTGAAGCTGGACAAGTTCTAGAATGCTTTTCTAGAGAGAAGTGAAGCTGAACAAGCATGGCCGCCTTTATTGACGCGTTATTGCTTGAAGATACTATTTGAAGATCGGAGTTTCAGTAACCTTGATTTTATGTCGAAACTGGGTTTGCTTGCAAGAAGATACTGCTACTTGATCTAGGATTTGGGCAACCAAGTGAGGAGCTTCTTGGGTTCGGGCCTGGTCCTTCTCGGCTTCTAATATTGGATAAAGAGCTAACGATTTTGGTCCAGCTTTTAGGGTTAGAAATCATAGTGAAATTAAAAGAGGAAAATTAGGAATGGTTATAAACTATAAAAGGCTTAATAAGCAATTAGAGTTTCATGGCTGTTTTATCTCTTGAAAGGATGTCTTAGTTAATCAAAATTAGAGATCAAAATATTTTAGCAAATTTGATTATAAATAAGGTTTTTAACAAATATAATTAAGTAAGAACTCTTAACAACTTTCAATGTCCTAAAAGGGCATTATCATTAAAATATTAATTAATTAAAGTAAGAGATCAAAAAGACTCTTAATAACTTTCAATGTTCCAAAAGGACGTTACTATTAAAATGTAATAAAAACCATATATTAATATGTAGCATATCAAGATATTAGGATATAAAAAATTACTAATATATCTTTTTATCTCAAGTATGGGTCCATTCAAAGATAAAATACTAAGATAAAATTATTGGGATTCAATTTGTGATGAAGTGTTACATTTAAATTTAGATTATGATATTATTTTAAAAATAATCAAACTTCATTCCTTAAAATCAACTATTAAGAAATATATACTCAATACGAAAACAAAGTAAAAGATCAAATATTAATGATATAGGATGATTATTATTTTTAGCAAATAGTATGCTGGGGAAGGTTCCAACTGAATGGCAAGAAAAACATTATGTGAAAGCATTATCTGCAAAAGTTCTTGTTCCATACTTTAATGCTTTAAAATCCCAAGCACAACCAAGAGAATAACATTAGCATGTCCCGTCTTTTCATGTCTTTGTAGTGCCGTGGACAGAATCAAGGCATAATCTCCCTTTTGATGTAGCTTCCAGCACCAACCACATGATAAAAGCTATCATTCAACAATTTTCTTTACTTGACACAAAGAATAATCAGCAACACACCGTACATCCATCCAAAAGCAAGTAACCAATGTGATCATGTATCTAATAAATTATATATTATTAATGAAATTGCAATTTGGCCTACTTAAAAGTAAAATGCTCTTACTCTAAAGTTGGCCTTGAATAAGATTAGGCTGTTAAATATGGTATCTTTAAGAATTTGAGGGTTCACCTCTAAACATTAAAACATTATGTAGGTCAAAGGTCTATCTTTACGCTACTAATGTAAAACAAATATTTATAACATTCTTCTTTGTTACAGGCTTATACAAATATTGTACATAAATAGACAATTTCATAGCTGAGGTTTAGATGAAATAATGAAACAGAAGTGCATCCTTAACTTTGATATCATCTTAAGACTCATCCTCATGCCATCCATGTAGAACATATATCTCTAATAGTATTTAAGTCAAACTTTACTAGCAAAATTCCCATATATGAATCTTACACCCTAAAATGGTTTAGATGGAGTAACGAAACAGAAGTGCATCCTTAACTTTGATATCATCTTAAGGCTAGTCCTCATGCCAATGATATATATTTTAATAGTATCAAAGTTAAAAATCTCACCTATTTAAAATCCTTTTTATAAAGAGTAGAGATCATTTGACTCTTGAGTTAATTTTTTAACAAGATCGGGTTTCTTAACACTAGGATATATTCTCTGTTAAATTTAATTACCTTGAGAAATTGAAAGGTAATTTTTTCTAGGGAGGAAGCAGATCCTATTCCGTTTTTCCTGTTGTAAGGAAACGCACATTAAGTGGCATTATACGGATTCTTCCTTAATCCGACCCAAATTCGTGTGTCAATCTGTGATTAGGCGAAAATCACTGCCGAAGCGGTTACAGAGGTCCGCGAAACAGAAACGCACAACCAAGCCGTGTGTTTGATGACATTCATACGCGACGCAAGTGGCTCGGTCGCCGACAACCAAAGGTCGCAACTCGGAGGAGTCGGAGGTACAACACTATTCTCTTCCCGGTCCGCTAGATATTCGTTTCGCAGAATGGAAGAATTCCTGAAACTGAAATGTTTTCGTTGTTGATCGATTAATTTTGGGGGAAAAAATCAGGCCTTTTTGGAGATTTGGTTTGGGTTTTTCTGTTTGATTGATGTTTGCATATGGGTTCGAGCGGGGATGACTTTAGAGCTTTGGATCGTAGGTGGGCTTTTGCTGCAAAAATTGCACATTTGGTAGTGATTTTGAGAAATGGAGTTGATTGTGATTGCACCTTGACATTAACGAAACTTTGTTGTTGATTGATGTGTTTGTAAGCATGTCCATGTTTGTTATCATGGGAAGATTAATGGGCAATGCCATTGTTTTGCTTGGAACATGCTTGGGGTCATTTCAGGCTGCGTTTTGGGCTGTGGAAATAAATTAAAAAACTAAAACCTTTTTATTATGTATGTATATAGGCTTGGTTACTATGAATTTTTTCATGTTTTAAGGTTTTTGCTTCGCTGAAATTACCATTAGGGTTGGGGTTTGTTGAATTTTGAAGGTTCAATGGAATTTAAGAACCTCACATTTTGTTGTTTGTGAATGTGTTTGTAGTTTGTAGAACATCTGAAGTGAGTTGAGTTATCAGCATTTTGAGTATTGAGAGGGGGTTTGAATTGAGTATGGAAGACGTATCTGAGAGGTCAGACCTGCGCAGAATGCAAAGGGAACAGGAAAGAGAAAGGCGCCGAATGCGTGACAGGCAAAGAAGACAGTCAATGACCCTTGAGCAAAGGGAGAAACACCTTGCCAGGCGTCGTAGAAACTACCAATTGAGAAGAATAAGAGCTGAAAGTGCACGGTCAAGTTCTCAAACTGGAACAAGTATTGTGACCGGAGTTGAGACAATCATTGGCGACGACCATAAACCAGAAGCTTCTGTTTCAGGACTTAGTGAGAAGTGTAATGGTGTTAATCATGTTGGAACTAGTCAAGGCGAAGAAAAACTTAATGTGGAATCTGTGGAGTCAGAGGGTATGTGCTTATATACAATTTAGCATGCGGTCAGTCCTTATACATTGCAACCTTGCTTTTGCGTGAAAATAATTTACTCATAACAGTTTTCCACTTCTATAGTTTTGCAAGCTTTGGTCCACAAATCAGCTAATTTCCCAAGAAGGTTACGATTAAGTCAAATAAGGAATTTTGCGAGATCGCTAGGCCATTCCATTGGTGGGCTTCCTGGCAATTACCAAATGGTGGCAGCACTCATAACAAGGGACGATACTGCAGGCAATTGTAAGTTGTTTAATCTTAATGCCACAAATTGTTAATCTAAAGAATTTGAGTCCATGCGCTTAGGTTGTGGTAAAGTACTCTTGTTTAGCACTCCCATTAAAATGTGAATTCTGGTGGTAATGCTGTGATTAATGTGGCTGTAAAAGAACTTCCTCATGTGTGGTTTCTTTTACATATTATAGGTTTGCAAGTTGGAGACTCTGATTCTTGTAGATCACCACAGAGTTTACGTTTAAATCGTGTTAAACGTCTTGCTCGTACATTAAACAATTCAGAAAATTCTGGTATGAAAGAGGCTGAGGGTCAAAACCACCAAATTAGCAAAGAAGGTATGGAATGACTTGTGTAAGTTTTCCTATGATTATAACAGTACCACAGATTCACAGATATGCTTTTTTTGAAATTTTTTTTGGTTCTTTATGATTTTGTTCTAAGCATCATAAATTTACTCCAGCAGATCAGAAACTCCCTGGTGGAGAGACACGGCCGGTATGTGATGATACCCCGAAAGTTTTATGACCTCGTGTAAGAGGTGATGATAATTGAACTTTTAAGATGTACTTATTGTTAACTGTTCCCTTCTGTTTATGATGCATTAGCAGTTTGGTCAATTTTAACCAGAAATTTTTTGCACGGAGGAGTTCACTAAGTTTTTGGCATCTCATTTCAGGATGAACATGCTTCATTCACTATTGAGGAGGGAACCTTTCGCGTGTGAAGTGAAGTTTGCTACCTTTTATTAGAAGGTTCGGGAATGAAGAAATGTAAGCTAATAGTAGAACTTCAATTTTTTGTTGGCAGCTACCAATCACCATCCATGTAATTTGCTTTAAACAAGGAAATAGCACTTTATAAGTACTATCTGGTGCATTTGTAGAAGACATCTTGTTGCTAACTTACCTGACATTATCCATTGCCATTTCATTCAGATTGGTTTTCACTTTTTTGACAAAATCTGTATCAACTAAATAGCTAGATACTCTTTTTGCGGAGGATGAAAATTCTTTCTCTGTAGGAAATAGATTCAGTTAACATGTATTGAGATACACTAGTCCTCTGGCAACAGAAGTGAATGCTTCAGGGGTTTAAACTTTAAATGAATTCATCTTTGTTAGGATTGAGTCTCGTGGTTTATCATGTCCGTGGAAATCTGTGAACACAGATGAATGGTGGTATACTTCAGGATAAAGACTGCTGCTACTGGTGGCGTAGATAATTGTTATATAATTAGTAATCTTCCTATAACTGTTGTCTGTTGATTTTTGAGCAGCAAGTTAATCCCAACACCACCAAAATCTGATGTTTGGTCGTGTTCATGAAAACACTTTAACATCTGAAGCATTGGCTAGTATTCATATATCAATTTTGCGACTCCTTTGACATTTTCACACGGTTGTGCCGATTAGCTGATGTCTTGTTTGTTGTTTTGTGCTGCCGCAGGACCGAGAAAACAAAAAGGAAGTACTTCATGGGCATGGATTAATTTTTGGACAAGGCTGCTTGATGTTTAGATACACTTGACTGTAGGAATAACCAGAGACTGAAGATTGATGCTGCCATTCATCAGCTGGGTGAATGTGTTGGCGCCTTTAAATTAACAATTCTTTAGGAGATTTCTGTGCATTAATTACATATATTTACTTGTATGGAAATTTTTAACTGTATTGTTAAAGATTTTTTGGTTAATTGTTACTCATTGATTTGGGATTGAGTATTTATTGGCTCCTCCCATCAACTTGATTTCTCCCTTATTCTTGTGCTTACCTATTTTGAATAATAAACAAAGAAAAAAAGAAAGACAGATAATTTTTTGACAAGAATATAAATTTTTACACACTAAAGATTTCATTCATTCCCTTTATTTATGAAGTTATAAACCAAGTTTATAGAGTTCTATCTAACAACTTCCATAACATTCTATTCAACAATTATAACCAAGTTGACACTAGAGTCCTTGGACTAAGATATCAATAGTCTTTATCCAATAACAAAAATTTAAGTTAATAATTCATATAAACTAAATTTTACTAGTCAACATGCCTTAACTTAGTTAAAGCCCAAACAAATTGGAGTTAAAGTGTCTTCCCTCAGTTTGGTCACAGGAAGCATAAGACGAAAGAGGTCTTGAGTATGTAATGGCTCCTCCCATCAACTTGATTTTTTCTTTATTTTTGTGCTTACCTATTCTAAATAACAAACAAAGAAAAAAACAAAGACATAATTTTTTGAAGGAAACCAACCTTGAATTGTTTAAAGCAAGAATATAAATTTTTACACACTAAGGATTTCATTCATTCCCTTTATCTATGAAGTTATAAACTAAGTTCATAGAGTCCTACCTAATAGCTTGCATAAAATTCTATTCAACAACTATAACTAAGTTGAAATTGAAGTCTTGGGACTAAGATATCAATAGTCTTTTCCAATAACAAAAATTTAACTTAACAATTGATATAAACTAAATTTTACTAGCCAACATGCCTTGACTTAGTTGAAGCCCAAACAAATTGAAGCATAAGTGTCTTCACTCAATTTAATCACAAGTAACTTTAGACAAAAGAGGTCTTGAGTATTTAATGGTTTTTCCCATCAACTTAATTTCTTCCTTATTCTTGTGGTTACCTATTTTGAATAATACACAAAGAAAAAAAGAAAGATATATTTTTTTTGAAGAAAACCAACCTTGAATTGTTTAAAGCAAGAACACAAATTTTTACGCACCAAGGATTTCATTCATTCCCTCTATCTATAAAGTATAAACCAAATTCATAGAGTTAAACCAACCTTGAATTGTTTAAAGCAAGAACACAAATTTTTACGCACCAAGGATTTCATTCATTCCCTCTATCTATAAAGTATAAACCAAATTCATAGAGTTCTGCCTAATAGCTTGCATAAAATTCTTTTCAACAACTATAACTAAGTTGACACTAGAGTTCTAGGACTAAGATATCAATAGTCTTATCCAATATCAAAATTTTAAGTTAACAATTCATATAAACCAAATTTTACTAGTCAACATGCCTTGACTTAGTTGAAGGCCAAACAAGTCGGAGCCCAAGTGCCTTCACTCAGTTTCAGCGCAGGCGGCCTAAGACGAAAGAGGTCTTGAGACACAAAAAAGTGTTCAAAGGGAATGGCCTCGCTCTTAGTGTTAAAACTTTTTGTTAGCATTTTTTTCGCTACATTATTGCACGGATCCAGGCTCTGTGATGTCATCTATACTCTTCAAATACGGAATATATCCATTGTATACCAATAAGTGCTAATGAATTACTTGGCGAAATTCCAGGCCCTATCTTAGCGCCAATGTAATTAACTACGGATTGTTCTTAGTTCCGGAAAAATATGTGACCCAGTAAGAGTTACATAAATTTGAAAATTGCTATTAATTGAAAAATGAAGATAAGATTCATTAGTATTTGGCAAGCACCTAGTTTATTTTATTTTTATTTTTTACATACACACACACGCCTATATGTCGGATTTGAGATCAAAAGATTTCAGACACAATATATGCTTCTAACAAGGCATTTGTAAACTTCAGGACTTTTTTCATTTCCCTCCCCTTTAACTATCCAAAAAAAGAAAAAGATATCAGGAGTTCTGCTATCCGGCTTTCTCTCTTAAGATTTCCTAATATTTGAACTCATATCTACCCTCCGACTGTTTCTCTCTTGAGACCTCTCAGATTTGAACTAATATCCCAGTCCTACGCAAATGCAAACTCTGTAACCCTAATAATCAGCCATGAATATAAAGCTCTACGAAGCCTCTTCTCTTTACGTTTTTTTTCTTTGCGTTCTCTTTCTTGTAATTCTTGCTCTTGTTCCTGGACTTCCATGGAGAACATTCTCGAAGGCGACACCCTCAGAGATGCTTTTCTTTCGCAGTTTCATGTCATGGATGGGCTTCTCAGCTCCCCTGCTAACTCTCTGCATGCGTCTTCCCTTTCGTCTTTTACTCAACCCCGAGTCTCACAGATGTCTCCTCGACCATCTTATCGACAGAACATCAATGGAGGTACGGACATGCACGAATGAGTTATGAATGCATATGCGCAGAAAGTAGGGTTATTTATTTATTATTTATTTATTTTGGTCTTTTCCTTTTCGTTTTCCTTTACCCCTAGTATGTACAAGAAAACCGAAACAGAAAATTGACTAAAGAGATCCATCGATGGTTATGTATAAAATTCATGTGAAGTTGTTTTGTATTACTAAATATGGATTTGTGTAATGATTTATATGTAGTAAATATTCATATTTTTTTGACCTAGTTTTTGTAAAAGATTCATTCCTTGTAACATGGTATTAAAGTATAGTCTTCCCTTAACAATATTGTATTACTTGTGGTTGATCATAGAACCCTAGAAAAGAAAAATGGATACAAGATTCATGAACTTGATAATGATAAAATATCATAATATACAAGCTATGGAAAAACAATTACATTTACATTGCTTTTTTCTTGCGAAAATAATCCACCCAAACACAAATTGACAAGTTTTTCTTGACTCTTGGCATTATTTTTTTCTTCTTCTTTGATAGCCCATAGCTCTAAGGGAATTTAAACCTAGAATACTTGCTTTGTAAGATCTCTCGAATCATTTTTATCATCCTAACTATATTAAGGGGCTAGACATGATTTTTATTAATATGTGAGAATATAGAATTTTTTTTTTATATGTGAGAATATATGCATTTTTTTTCTTAATTTGCCAGAATATAGACATTCTTTTTAATCTGCAGAAATATAGGCGATGTTTTTGAATGTACAAAGATGTAGGGCCAAATTTAATCTTTTTGATTTTTTTCATCGCAAGTGAGATTTGAAAGGAAACAAATCCGCCCCCCTTAGTTTTTAACCACTTAATGTCTATAAACGCTATAAAAAGAGTTTTCAAAGTACAATATTTTTTCTTGTTAATCTATCTCCTATTCCTGTTTCATGCTATGCAAGTTTCACGAATCAAACTGCTACTAATGAGAAGAAGACTTGTGAATATCCAACCGAATGAAAATTCTTTGCATTCCCGTACTGCTGTGCATAAAGATGCATGCATGCTTATCTATTGTTTGCACGATATATTTGTTACATATAATGAGTTTGAATATGAAGGTATATATATACATAATTAAAGATCGATATTTCTTTTTCTTTCATATTTAATATATGGTTATTATTGTAAGAAATTATGTGAATGATCATTACAACCATGATTATTAATGATGCATTTTTTTTTGAAAACCTTATAGGAACAAGTTCTGATTTGGAGGAAATTGTTAGGCGAGATATAAGTCAAGATTTGTTCCAGAAGTTATTCCATATGTTGTATTTAAGGGATGAAGAGATCACAGGATTGATCACTACCAAACTTGGGTATAAGCTTTTTAAGGAGCTGATGGAGTCAGGCAATAATTATCAATTGCCATTGATTGTGAGAATGATAACCCGGCGACCTGAACAACTTATAAACTCTTTGTTTACTCGAAATGGGTAATTTATTTAAAGCTTAGCTTGTTGGTACATATACTTGTAACTTATTTTTCTTGCTTACTGAATAATGACAAATAATTTGTCTTGGCAGCTCCAACTCAGTTCAGATGCTCATTAAAAAGATAGGAAGAATGGCCATAGCTGCTGAGGTGGTACATGCTATATCTACTGGATTTTGTAGGTTGATGAAAGATCGGACAGCACATCTAGTTATATTGAGTTGTCTAGATTCTACTGAACAAAATGAGGTATTTCTAATTTTCATATCGGTGGATTATATAAAGATTTCAATTTATATAATAATGAGATTTTTAATATTATATGAGAATCCAAGGTCCTCCTTCATAGCCTAATGAGATACTATTGATTTGAGTCTAGACATTGCACACGTAATGTAATAGTATGATAATGTGATAATTTGACAATTATAATAAGGAAGCATATTGAGGTTTAAGCAATGAGTCTCATGTTATTAAAGAATGCATTAAGATTCTTACTTATATGGTGATAGATTTTATAAGCTTATAAGTCAACTTTTTATTTGGATAATGAACTTCTTAATAATCATGAATAATATACTTTGATTATATGATAATTTTATTTTTTTCAAAAAGTATTTGTGAGTTGTCTATCATAATTCATTATACAATGTGGTTTGTCTTCTCTGATACAGTTATTATTAGAAGAAGCCATAAAGCATTGTGTTCTTCTAGCGACACATGAGAAAGGATGCATATCATTGAACAAGTTCATCACATCTAGCAAAGGCCATGGTAGATCTCAACTTTTGCATGCAGTTACAAATCACACATTGGACCTCTCCCAAGATCCCTTCGGGTAACGTTTTCTTCTCATTGAACTCTAGTTACCCACAACACAAGTCATTCTTTTGTCTAAATGCTTTTTGTCATTCTCAGTTGTCTGATTCGTGGAGTGTTTCCAGGAACTATGTTTTGCAGCATATCTTGGCATTGTGTGATCCTATCTTCATTGATAAGATATGTTATATTCTAAGAGGCCACTTTGTCCGTCTCTCGTCACACAAATTTGGTAGTCATGTGGTAGAGAAGTGCTTGATGCATCCTAGGACTTTGATATTTGTGATTCTAGATTTTGTAAATTGTGGTAGGCTCTCGGCAGTTGCTCAAGATCAATATGGGAGCTATGTAATCCAGAGAGCATTGCGAGCTACAAAGGTATATATTTTAAACTGCCTTTCCCTTGAGATTACTAAAAGATATTACAATTCATTGCTCTATTTTTGCATAATTAGTTACCACAAATATGAATACATTTTGTCCTTACACATTATTAAACTCAAAAACTTGATACCTAGGTATGTATATGAACTATGTTAACAAGTGCTTAACTTAGTTGAGAGCATACACTATTTAATATATTTTGATTTTTAATTCAATATTTGAGTGTGTGAGTTTTTTTTTTTAAATGTGTGTATATGAAACTACAAATTTTATCATTAGTATGTTATGAGTAATGCAATTTTGGCACTAGATTAGCTTCTACATGAACTTCTCCTTATTTGATTTTCAATCTTACAGGTTATAGATTATCGACTTTATATAAAACTTCTAAAAAAGCTGCTAGAGAATTGGGATGCTTGCCATTGTGGATATGGAAGGAATGTCATTGAGTTGATTATGAAAGGGGTTAGAGAAATATAAAAAGGAACTGAAGAAAATGGATTTGAAGATTGTGTTGTGTCAACATTGTTAGTGTTACATGTTCTCCTATGTCAATTGTTAGTGTACATCGTATTGTGTAAAACATTGTTATCGTTGTCTTTATTTGTTCTCTTATGTTAGTTGTTAAGTGTATATCGTATTGTGTCAAACATTGTAAATGTTATGTTTTTATTTGTTCTCCTATGCTACTATTTGATAAGTATACAACAACAATGCATCGTGAGTGTCTTGAAGTGTTAAGAGGTTTATTGTCTAACTCAAAAATTAATTTGAGAGTTGATAAAATTCATTTTTATATAAGCATGAAGCTTAATACATTCATAATCAAATTAGAGCATTTTCCTTTATCATAATGGTTAAATCACCAAACTAATATGGTGCCACATTACATGACTAATTCATAAAGTCAATCAATAAAAGTCCTTAGAGATATTAAATAACACTATGTTAAGACGTAAATGTGTAATTCATTAACTACATCATAATAAAAAAATTAAAAGGATGTGATCAATTAATCAAATAAAAAAAAATTGAAGATCAATTGCTCTTTCATTTATAAATGGTACATTTATTTTTAAACCACGTTAGATCTCCGCAAATATTGTCTTAGATTAATTCTTCTTATTTAATATTAGGAAAAAAAGAAGAAGCTACGATTGTAAGGTTTTGGTTCGGTAGAGGCCCATTGGCAGCCCAAACCGTTAAGTGTGGGCTTCCTCTGAGATGGACGATTATGAGCCGACACCTGTTGCCGAGTTGATGACGTGTAACCTAAAAAATAAAACCCTGATTTACTTCAACGGTGCGACTCCAAAATTAATCGTCATTATCAGCAGTTGATCCAAATCGACGACACAGATGAAACTCAAGAACCCTATAAATGACCCTTAGAACATCGGAGAACAAAATTCCGGGTTTTTGGGTTTGTCTTCCTGCGGGTCGTCTTCTGGGTTGGTTTCTGCTTCGTGAACGACGCCATTGATGGCAGAATCTTAGAAGTGTGATTATGTGATGGATTGTTGTTTTAAGGTGCGATTGTTTTCTCTTCCAACATGCTGATTTGTGTTCTTGGGTGATATATGTGACAGGGGATTACAGATCCAATCCCTTACTTACGAGGAGCAAACTTCATCGATGTGTTTGCATAGTCCTAAGTTAATGTCACAAAGAAATGCCTGTTGACGGTCCTCCCGAGTCTCTTGGGAGCTCCTCCGCCGACATGCAGTCTCATATTCCATCGCCTTGTGGAGCAGCGTCGCTGCCTTTACCATTTGGGACTGGCCATGAGACAGACATCCCTTCAGATTAACATTTGCCCAATTTTTGTTCAGCATGTTGGATCTTGGGTTTTGTTGGGTTTTTGTTATTTGTTCTTGTGATCGGAAGTCTTCCCCGGCCAGCATCTGTTTGCCCAAGTTCTGCTCTCGCCTTACCTCGTCTAAACAGAGCTTTGACATTGTTTTCATCTTCTGTTAACACCTGCAAGCCAATCATCACATTAGTTTTGTTTTAAGAGTGACTAAATAGGTACCATGTTCTAGAACCTTAACTGACCAACTCAACAATCTCAAAGGTAAAGAGCTGGATCCCACTGATTCGGGGGAACCTAATAAGCAGCCTGCTTTAAACTAATTTCCGGCTTCTAAAGAAGGCTTAGTGACTGGTTGCAAGACAATGAACACAAATGCAGTGCCATGCAACCCTGAATATGAGCATAGACCCAAGGTAGCAGCAAACAACTATTACATATTTTCCAATTCTTTGCATGTTTTGGTCTCAATTAACGTCCAATGGCTTAGATGGCAACTCAGACAAAATGCAAACCGTATTTTGGCTTGTTCTCAGAGATCTGGTAGCATTTTCCATCAAAATCCATTTGATGGGGAAACAAGAAGTTAGTTGTTAACAACTTCTCCAAAGGAGTTGGGAGAACGAAAGGAATTGACTTTCTAAGGTTTTTAATCTCATAATTCATAGGCTCAAATGCTATAAACATGACTGAACAGCACAACGGTGACGAAAAAGATGCCCGTTGAATTATAAGATTGATAATAGATAGGTTCCAAATCTAGCAAAGGCCTTGAATTAGACCTCTTTAATTCTATTTGTTATAATAATAAATAAAAAGACTACCTCTGAATTGATCTTATCTTTTATTTAATAATTAATTAGAATTTTTATTTGTTGAGTAATAGTAATAATTTTAAGTCTTCAATAAAATACTGCTTGTACAAATATCAATAACTCAAAGACAGTTGAAAATCTAGGTCTGAGAAATAATCATGCCAACTCAAGCAAGTTCTGGAATTCCTAAATAAGATTCAAGATTCTTTAATATTATTGAAAGATGAGAAATACATTTTGCCTAGCATTTTAAATAAATATAAATCAATGCGTAGCCATTGGATATTGTTGCATAGCTTCCTCTAGTTTCTCCTCCTTAAATAAAGCATTTCCATCCATCCTTCTTTGATATGCAACACCAATCCTTTTCTTTTCCTTAAATAAAGAGGTCTTGAGTATTTAATGGCTCCTCCCATCAACTTGATTTCTTCCTTATTTTTGTGCTTACCTATTTTGAATAATAAACAAAGACATAATTTTTTGAGGAAAACCAACCTTGAATTGTTTAAAGAAAGAATATAAATTTTTACACGTTAAGGATTTCATTCATTTCCTCTATCTATAAAGTTTTAAACCAAATTCATAAAGTCTACCTAATAGCTTACATAAAATTCTATTCAACAATTATATCTAAGTTGACACTAGAGTCCTAGGACTAAGATATCAATAGTTTTATCCAATAACAAAAATTTAGGTTAACAATTGATATAAACTGAATTTTACTAGTCAACATGTCTTGACTTAGCTGAAACCTAAACAAATTGAAGCCTAAGTGGCTTCACTCAATTCGAGCATCTTAAGAAAAAAGAGTTCTTGAGTATTTAATGGTTTTTCCCATCAACTTGGTTTCTTTTTTATTCTTGTGCTTACCTATTTTGAATAATATACAAAGAAAAAAAGAAACATATAATTTTTTTGAAGAAAACCAACCTTGAATTGTTTAAAGCAAGAACACAAATTTTTAAGCACCAAGGATTTCATTCATTCCCTCTATCTATAAAGTATAAACCAAATTCATAGAGTTCTACCTAATAGCTTGCATAAAATTCTATTCAACAACTATGACTAAGTTGACACTAGAGTTCTAGGACTAAGATATCAATAGTCTTATCCAATATCAAAATTTTAAGTTAACAATTCATATAAACCAAATTTTACTAGTCAACATGCCTTGACTTAGTTGAAGGCCAAACAAGTCGGAGCCCAAGTGCCTTCACTCAGTTTGAGCGCAGGCGGCCTAAGACGAAAGAGGTCTTGAGACACAAAAAAGTGTTCAAAGGGAATGGCCTCTCTATTAGTGTTAAAACTTTTTGTTAGCATTTTTTTCGCTACATTATTGCACGGATCCAGGCTCTGTGATGTCATCTATACTCTTCAAATACGGAATATATCCATTGTATACCAATAAGTGCTAATGAATTACTTGGCGAAATTCCAGGCCCTATCTTAGCGCCAATGTAATTAACTACGGATTGTTCTTAGTTCCGGAAAAATATGTGACCCAGTAAGAGTTACATAAATTTGAAAATTGCTATTAATTGAAAAATGAAGATAAGATTCATTAGTATTTGGCAAGCACCTAGTTTATTTTATTTTTATTTTTTACATATACACACACGCCTATATGTCGGATTTGAGATCAAAAGATTTCAGACAATATATGCTTCTAACAAGGCATTTGTAAACTTCAGGACTTTTTTCATTTCCCTCCCCTTTAACTATCCAAAAAAAGAAAAAGATATCAGGAGTTCTGCTATCCGGCTTTCTCTCTTAAGATTTCCTAATATTTGAACTCATATCTACCCTCCGACTGTTTCTCTCTTGAGACCTCTCAGATTTGAACTAATATCCCAGTCCTACGCAAATGCAAACTCTGTAACCCTAATAATCAGCCATGAATATAAAGCTCTACGAAGCCTCTTCTCTTTACGTTTTTTTTCTTTGCGTTCTCTTTCTTGTAATTCTTGCTCTTGTTCCTGGACTTCCATGGAGAACATTCTCGAAGGCGACACCCTCAGAGATGCTTTTCTTTCGCAGTTTCATGTCATGGATGGGCTTCTCAGCTCCCCTGCTAACTCTCTGCATGCGTCTTCCCTTTCGTCTTTTACTCAACCCCGAGTCTCACAGATGTCTCCTCGTCCATCTTATCGACAGAACACCAATGGAGGTACGGACATGCACGAATGAGTTATGAATGCATATGCGCAGAAAGTAGGGTTATTTATTTATTATTTATTTTGGTCTTTTCCTTTTCGTTTTCCTTTACCCCTAGTATGTACAAGAAAACCGAAAAAGAAAATTGACTAAAGAGATCCATCGATGGTTATGTATAAAACTCATGTGAAGTTGTTTTGTATTACTAAATATGGATTTGTGGAATGATTTATACGTAGTAAATATTCATCTTTTTTTTTACCTAGTTTTTGTAAAAGATTCATTCCCTGTAACATGGTATTAAAGTATAGTCTTCCCTTAACAATATTGTATTACCTGTGGTTGATCATAGAACCGTAGAAAAGAAAAATGGATACAAGATTCATGAACTTGATGATGAAAAAATATCATAATATACAAGATATGGAAAAACAATTACATTTACATTGCTTTTTCTTGGGAAGATAATCCACCCAAACACAAATTGACAAGTTTTTCTTGATTCTTGGCATTGTTTTTTTTTTTCTTTGATAGCCTAGAACTCTAAGGGAATTCAAACCCAAAATACTTGCTTTGTAAGATCTCTTGAATCTTTTTATCATCCTAACTATATCTTAAGGGGCTAGGCATGATTTTTTTTTAATATGTGAGAATATAGACAATTTTTTTTTTATATGTGAGAATATAGGATTTTTTTTTCTTAATTTGCCAGAATATAGACATTCTTTTTGATCTGCAAAAATATAGGCGATGTTTTTGAATGTGCAAAAATGTAGGACCAAATTTGATCTTTTTGATTTTTTTTTCCTCGCAAGTGAGATTTGAAAGGAAACAAATCCCGCCCTTAGTTTTTGACCACTTAATGTCTATAAAGACTATAAAAAGAGTTTTCAAAGTACATTATTTTTTCTTGTTAATCTATCTCCTATCCCTGTTTCATGCTATGAAAGTTTCATGAATCAAAGTTCTACTAATGAGAAGAAGACTTGTGAATATCCAACCGAATGAAAATTCTTTGCATTCCCATACTGCTATGCATAAAGATGCATGCATGCTTGTCTACTGTTTGCATGATATATTTGTTACATATAATGAGTTTGAATATGAAGGTATATATATACATAATTAAAGATCGATATTCTTTTATCTTTCATATTTAATATATGGTTATTACTGTAAGAAATTATGTGAATGATCATTACAACCATGATTATTATTGATGCATTTTTTTTTTTGAAAACCTTATAGGTACAAGTTATGATTTCGAGGAAACTGTTAGGCGAGATATAAGTCAAGATTTTTTCCAGAAGTTATCCCATATGTTGTATTTAAGGGATGAAGAGATCACAGGATTGATCACTACCAAACTTGGGTATAAGCTTTTTAAGGAGCTGATTGAGTCAGGCAATAATTATCAATTGCCATTGATTGTGAGAATGATAACCTGGCGACCTGAACGACTTATAAACTCTTTGTTTACTCGAAATGGGTAATTTATTTAAAGCTTAGCTTGTTGGTACATATACTTGTAACTTATTTTTCTTGCTTATTGAATAATGACAAATAATTTGTCTTGGCAGCTCCAAATCAATTCAGATGCTCATTAAAAAGATAGGAAGAATGGCCATAGCTACTGAGGTGGTGCATGCTATATCTACTGGATTTTGTAGGTTGATGAATGATCGGACAGCACATCTAGTTATATTGAGTTGTCTAGATTCTACTGAACAAAATGAGGTATTTCTAATTTTCATATCGGTGGATTATATAAAGATTTCTATTTATATAATAATGATATTTTTAATATTATATGAGAACCGAAGGTCCTCCTTCGTAGCCTAATGAGCTACTATTGATTTGAGTCTAGAAATTGCACACATAATGTAATAGTATGATAATGTGATAATTTGACAATTATAATAAGGAAGCATATTGAGGTTTAAGCAATGAGTCTCATGTTACTAAGGAATGTATTAAGATTCTTACTTATATGGTAATAGATTTAATAAGCTTATAAGTCAACGTTTTAATTGGATAATGAACTTCTTAATAATTATGAATAATATACTTTGATTCTAATTTAATTGTATTTTTTCAAAAAGTATTTGTGAGTTGTCTGTCATAATTCATTATACAATGTGGTTTGTCTTCTATGATACAGTTACTATACAAAGAGGCCATAAAGCATTGTGTGCTTCTAGCGACACATGAGAAAGGATGCATATCATTGAACAAGTTCATCACATCTAGCAAAGGCCATGGTAGATCTCAACTTTTGCATGTAGTTACAAATCACACATTGGACCTCTCCCAAGATCCCTTCGGGTAACGTTTTCTTCTCATTGAACTCTAGTTACCCACAACACAAGTCATTCTTTTGTCTAAATGCTTTTTGTCATTCTTAGTTGTCTGATTCGTGGAGTGTTTCCAGGAACTATGTTTTGCAGCATATCTTGGCATTGCGTGATCCTATCTTCATTGATAAGATATGTTATATTCTCAGAGGCCACTTTGTCCGTCTCTCGTCACACAAATTTGGTAGTCATGTGGTAGAGAAGTGCTTGATGCATCTTAGGACTTTGATATTTGTGATTCTAGATTTTGTAAATTGTGGTAGGCTCTCGGCAGTTGCTCAAGATCAATATGGGAACTATGTAATCCAGAGAGCATTGCGAGTTACAAAGTTATATATTTTAAACTACCTTTCCCTTGAGATTACTAAAAGATATTGCGATTCATTGCTCTGGTTTTGCATAATTAGTTACCACAAACATGAATACATTTTGTCCTTACACATTATTAAACTCAAAAACTTGATACCTGGGTATGTATATGAACTATGTTAACAAGTGCTTAACTTAGTTAACAGCATACACTATTTAATATCTTTTGATTTTTAATTCAATATTTGAGTGTGTGAGTTTTTTTTTTTTTTAAATGTGTGTATATGAAACTACAAATTTTATCATTAGTATGTTATGAGTAATGCAATTTTGGCACTAGATTAGCTTCTACATGAACTTCTCCTTATTTGATTTTCAATCTTACAGGTTTTAGATTATCGACTTTATATAAAACTTCTAAAAAAGCTGCTAGAGAATTGGGATGCTTGCCATTGTAGATATGGAAGGAATGTCATCGAGTTGATTATGGAAGGGGTTAGAGAAATATCAAAAGGAACCGAAGAAAATGGATTCTGAAGATTGTGTTGTGTCAACATTGTTAGTGTTACATGTTCTCCTATGTCAACTGTTAAGTGTACATCTTGTTGTGTAAAACATTGTTATCGTTGTCTTTATGTGTTCTCCTATGTTAGTTGTTAAGTGTATATCGTATTGTGTCAAACATTGTAAATGTTATGTCTTTATTTGTTCTCCTATGCTACTATTTGATAAGTGTACAACAACAATGCATCATGAGTGTCTTGAAATGTTAAGAGATTTATTGTCTAACTCAAAAACTAATCTCAAAAACTAAGTTGAGAGTTGGTAAAATCCATTTTTATATAAGCATGAAGCTTAATACATTCTTGATCAAATTAGAACATGTTCATTTATCATAATGGTTTAATCATCAAATTAATATGGTACCACATTACTTGACTAATTTTTAAGCTCAATATGAAAGTCTATAGAGACATTAAGGAACACTATGTTAAGACGCAAATGTGTAATTCATTACCTACGTCATAATAAAAAAATTCAATGGATGTGATCAATTAATCAAATAAAAAAATTTGAAAATCAATTGCTCTTTCATTTATAAATGGTGCATTTGATTTTAAACCACGTTAGATCTCCACAAATATTGTCTCAGATTAATTCTTCTTATTTAATATTTTTTTAAAAAGCTGCGATGGTAAGGTTTTGGTCCCATTGGCAGCCCAAAACCTTTAAGTGTGGGCTTCCTCTGAGATGGACGATTACGGGCCGAAACCTGTTGCCGAGTTGGTGACGTGTAACAGGAAAAATAAAAACCCTAATTTACATCGTCGGCGCGACTCTAAAACTAATCGTCATTATCAGCCGTTGATCCAAATAGACGACACAGATGAAACTCGAGAACCCTATAAATAACCCCTAGAACAGCAGAGAATATCATTCTGGGTTTTAGGGTTTCTCTTCCTGCGCGTCGTCTTCTTGGTTGGTTTCTGCTTTGTGTACGACGCCGTCGATGGCAGAATCTTAGAAGTGTGACTATGCGATGGATTGTTGTTTTAAGGTGCGATTGTTTTCTCTTCCAACATGCTGATCTGTGTTCTTGGGTGATATATGTGACAGGGGATTACAGATCCAATCCCTTACTTTACTAGGAGCAAACTTCATCGTTGTGTTTGCATATTCCTAAGTTAATGTCACAAAGCAACGCCTGTTGACGTTGACGGTCCTCCCGAGTCTCTTGGGAGCTCCTCCGTCGACGGGCAGTCTCATATTCCATCGCCTTGTGGAGCAGCGTCGCTGCCTTTACCATTTGGGACTGGCCATGAGACAGACATCCCTTCAGATTAAAATTTACCCAATTTTTGTTCAGCATGTTGGATCTCGGGTTTTGTTGGGTTTTCGTTATTTGTTTTTGTTTTGATAAATGTGTCGCCGGTGAGGATACCAAAACACCAAACACCATCTTTCGGGACTGAATGGCTTTAGAAAAGCCTTGATGTTATTTTGCAATTCTGAGGCGTCACTATCAGAAAAGGTGCAATCTTTGCAGATTGAATTTTCTTATCGCACTGTTTATGTCGTTGATTTGCTTTGGTTTAGTTTGGGTTGGCGCTTAATAGGTATTACGAAGTTCCTAGTAAGTGTTGGATTTTTCCTGTTTGCATTGCAGAGTCATTTTGAAAGTCACGAACTTTTTCACTGCTTTTTGTTTTTTGAAGCCTTTCAAAGCAAATCGAACTTGCAAAAAGCCGAATTTGTCTCCCTTTTTGTTTATATTTTGTTTGCAGCTTACAGGAGTTCAACTATGGAGGAAACTTGGCAAGAAAAATGGCATGATTCTTCAACTAGTGCTGTGGAAGACCCTTCTTGTTTGCCCGATTGCAAGCCTTCGTTAATCTAGCTCTGTTGTAAAGCTGCGTGTATCATAATAGCTTTTGTTTCAGATCATCTTCTCTGTAAACCAGTCATCGAATTGTCCTGCTTCACAATGTTGTTAATTGTTCGATAATTAAAATTAATGAACTTTTTACCGTTCCATTCCCTGTTCTGCCGCTCCATTGAAAAAATTCCATAAGCAAACCTTGATAGCAAGACGTATGGTTTTTCTTTGATTTGTGATTTTGTTTCATTGCTGAGGCTGCATGTACCAAGGGAAGGGTGACCTTTTCGGTCTGTACCCTTGATCTTGAATTGCCAATGCGGCTGTAGCCAAATCAAACGACTGAGAGAAGTTTACTGGCCGGTGGTCGTGAGGTCTTTTGGATCTCCGTCGACTAATCTGCTTACCGAACTTCTTACATTCTGTTTGTGGTTTCAAAATTACTACCTTGTTAGGTTCTTGGTGATGAAGAGAAGGGGAGAAGAGGGAAATGGCATAGTATTTAGCCTTTTTAGAGACCCTTCTCTTACACCAACTGTTCAAAGGGGTCACCTTCCAGGCTAGCTGCTTTGATTTCCCGGCAGTTGGCGTCTATCGGTGCCTACACAACCTCAAGATTTGAGTCTTCCCCTTTTCACGAAATTGTAAACTAAATAATTGCAGTCAATAATCTGTTCATAAAAGGATTTTTATGAGTATAACCCGCAACCCAAGAAAAAAAGGATGAAAGGACTCTATTGACTGTCAGAGTAGTTATTAGAAAAGAATGAATCTTCTCCACATGTGAAAAATTGAAAATAAAATTGACTGGCTATTTAAATTAATGGATTCATTCTCATGCTTGGAATGAGAGAATATGTTAAATAACATATACTTTATTATTATTATCTTTACCCAAATCATCTTTGAAAAATAGTGATATTCTTTATATACATCTAAAGTGTTCTTGTGGTCAAGTTTAGAGTTGAAAATGTATTATATTATTAAAGTTGCTAGAGTCATGTTTGTTTTATTAGGTCCCTAGGTAACTAAGAAGAGGAGTCGAATTGGATTTTTTAAAATGGATTTTTATATTTATTTTTAAATCTAATTTTGTTATCATTAATAAAACTTATCAGAGTACTTTCCATGTTTCTTAAAAAAAAATTTATTCATAAATATTGACTACGTTTTCTAATTTATGTGGCTTTATGACTTAAAAGATTAATCAATACCATTATTAAATCCCTTCTTAATCATCAATATTTGGAGGAAAGCCAAATGGGGAAGAGAAAAGGAAGCTTTGGTATGATTGAGCAGTGCCAAACTATTTTTTATGTTCGATTCCCTCTTCCTTTCTATTATATGTCTTTTCAAAACTGCTAACAGCAATTGATATTGATGAATTGAATTGTTTCTTTTTTTGTAATATTATTGATAATTTACAATATATAATCACATTTTAACACAGATTTAAAGTGGTTCGGTGCAATAATGTTGCCTACATTCACTGTTCCCTAACCAATAGGTATTCCTTAAGTGCAGTTACAAGAGATTTAAATTCTCTTACAAAGTTTTTCAATCTCTTAGTCCAAAGAGATCCATCCGGTCTACAGAACAAATATTCCACGAGACACGGTTTCAACAATGGACAGAAACCATGCTTTGCCATGAATGCCCTGTATTTCCCCTTCACACCACAAATAATAATACAATTAAGAACAGCCGCAGTGAACGGAAACCGAGCAACAGCCGAATGGAGCAACCCCAACATCAATAATAGCAATGAGCACTAAACAAGTGGAAGCCACTTTTTGAGATCGCTTGGTTTTGGTCTGTGCAATGGCCACTTTCGTTCTTGAGCTACGTGTTTCCTTCAACCCCCATTTGGAATGCTTCAATTTTTTGTTTTGGCACCTGAAAGAATTTAAACCTCAGTCTACACTTTCCATTTTGGCGAACCTCTTTGATACTTCCCATAACCGATCAGAATCCCCGAGCTTTTTCTTGCCTTTCATTGCTTCTCAACATTTTCCATATGTAGAGCTTTGACGCAGCTTGATGGATTACTCTCAAAACAACAAGTTACCCAAATCCCATCTTCGCCCTTTTGCCCCGAACCTTCCCTACTCTTTGGTTTCTTGCAAACTGGCCGATCCCCTTTCCATCTTTCTCTTCTTGCTGGTTTGGACAACGTTGTTGATGGCTCTTCTCCCCTCTCTTGGGATTCCTTCAAGCGGTGCCTTTCAGTCTTTAGTGCAAGTCATGCGGGGCTTCCCTGGCGCTAAAACCACATCGGACGGTGTGTTTCAACCTGGAGAAGCTGGGCCTGGAGTGCGAAGTTTGGGCTGACATGCAACTTAGAGGTGGCCTTATGGGCCCCAAGTCGGATGGGCCGGAACTTAGATTCTCACCCTAGAAGAAGAAAGAGGAGGAGGAAATATATATAGATATATATATATATAGCAAGCCTTTATTTGATCGAATACTTCATCTCAATCAGTATATCTTAACAATTTGAGAACCTTCAAATGGTCTTCAAATAACAAACCCTTAAGGACATCAAGCACCAAAAATATAATATACATTTTTGGAATGTTGTTGAAAAGGTGAAAGAACTTTCAAATTAATTGTGAAATGCATTTAAAATCCCAAAAATTTCTTTAACATCTTACTGATAAAATGAACTCATAGTAATAAAGTATTGGTGATTATTTATTAATTATTTGTCTCACATCAAAATATTACATATATTATATACCTTAACTCAACACAAACTTCTTAATATAATCAAGTTAGTGGGAGACAAGGATCATTACAACAAAAAAGTTGAAAAAAAGGTCCAATCAAAATATTCATTGGCCAGAATAATAAAGATTAAAAACTATGATTTTAGAAGTAATCCAAAGAAATTATTTTCTACAATGAGAGCTATGATTAAAATCAATATCTTGATTGCTATATTCATAGTGTAGACAGTGTTCATTTAAAGATATAGCCAACATCCATAGGTTGTCATAAACTAAACTTAGACATAGAAAAGGATACAATAATTGGAAAAACTTACAATATAAGATGATGCTAATAAGGAAAGCTCCTATCATTCATGGGCTTGCCAACAACCATAACTCATGGAAACTAAAAGTAAACAATAGAAGAAAAAATATAACAACTAGAAAAACTACAATAGAAGAAGATGCTCATAGGGAAAGCTCAAATCATCCACGTGCTCTACTTCTCTATCATTTGACCTTTCTTGCTAAGTAAACAACTTTGACCATGATTAATTTTGTCTTTAAGATTCTTAAAACTCCCAAAATCTAATAATAAACCCAATTATCATACCAATGTAAAATGATAACAGTTCAATTTCATTTTTGTTGATTGGTATTGATTTGGGTTCAATTTCATTCTTTGAACAATTTATTGAAAGAAAAGGCCCACAAAGTAAAGGATTTCCTTGCTAAGTAGAAGAGTTGTCTAGTGTTAACTGACATCCTTATGGAACTCTTCTAGATAAGCCATTGATTGACAAATCCAACTGACTTAAGAAGTTCAAATAAGACAAAATTTTAGGGATACAACTAAAAAGCTCCTTTTTTGAGAGATCAAGAAATTCTAATTGCCTTAAGTTTCTAATTTTTTTTTAAGAACCCTTTTAATCAAATGATTCATTGACAAATTCCAATTGACTAATCTCAAGAGATTTGTAATATTTTCTAGTATTTCTCCTATAGGATTATTCCTAGAAAAGGTCAGTGTAATAAATATCAATAAGACTTAATAGGTATATACATATTCCCTTCCTTTCCAAATTAGGTCCATTTGTTCAATTCCCTACTAATAACCATCTTTGTTAGTACTCAAATTCCCTAAATATGAAGGGATTTCTTTTAAAAATTCATTATGTGCAATGTCTAATATTCAAAGTTTTCAAAAAAGACATAATTGTTGAGGTACCTACATATAAAACAAATTGGACCTTAAGTTAAATCTTAATAAAGTGATAAAATTTCTCCTACCTACGTTGGAAGGCTTTCTACAAATTTGTTTCCTCTAAGATAAAGGTGTGCCAAGTGTTTATAGTTTCCAAAGAAGGAATGAATTTCCCTTGCAAATGATTTTGATGCAATGACAATAACTGTGGTTGATTCAAATATCACACTAACCTTGGAAGATTGTTAGGTAAATTGTTGTTCCCTAATCCAAGACTTTTAGATGTTGTAAATCTCTAAATGGAGAATTATCTCTCAATAGAAGAGTACTTAGTTCCTTTAACATTCCAACAAAGTGGGGAATTCTACTAGGAATTACATTTGAAGAAAGGTTCAACTACTTTAATTTAGGCAACAAGTTATCTATATTTTTAGGAATAGGTGTTAAGAATATATTATTACTAAGCAATATTCTTATAAGATTACTTGGAAAAATTGAGAGTTACCCCTCAAAGTTTTTGCTTGCGCTTTAGTTATTATCCAAAACCATATATTTATCTATGTATCTTTTATATATGTGCATACACACATAAATGACAAATATATATTAAATTTATTATAGATGGTTACAATTTGTGTATCCTTTCATTTAGATATAGTTTTCCTTATGGTTGTTCCCTATACAACTATACGTCCATAAATTAAAAAGACATGAGAAGGCTTAAAACCCTTTCTTGTATCATATGTTTGTGTGTGGATGTTTGTGCATATGCAAGGTGAAAGCAAGCATTATAGTTTTGGATCAATAGATACGTTTTTATTTTCTTTTTGTTTCATAAATACAAGGGGACAACATTGCTACTTGCACCACAATCAAATAATCTCTCTCTCTCTCTCTCTTTCTCTCTCTCTCTCTCGCTCTCGCTCCAGTGAGGATGACTTACACAAGGCTCCTCTTGGTGGAGTGTAGTGGGGGAATAGGGAGGGGACCTTGCTTCACTTTGGAGGGGAAGATGACAAATTTCAACCTCCTATTTCTGGTCTTTAGCTTTATCCATGGATGAACAAGGGCCACTCATTTTGTGGCAAAAGTTCAAATTCTCCCACCCCTATTACCCACCAAAAATAAGAAAAAAATGATGCATGCTTGAATGGGCATGTTGCAATGCGTGTACATACTCTAAAGTGGGAAAAAGAGGCATCAGTTTAGGATGATAGACATTGCCTAGGTGTTACGTGCTTAGTCCCTAGCCTGGTATTGCTTTGGCAGTTCTTTAAGAAGTAGCAGTCTTATAACTGTTTGACGTTACTTACATATATAAAGCGAGACAGCAAAGCTGAAGACTAATAATATGCCGGCCATGTTATGATTTGATAATAAGGTAGACAAGCAAATTATACTTTTTGTTCATGTTTAGGGGAATTCCAAATGCCTTGGCAACAAAGAAAGAGGGAAAAAGCATTATTAGGTGAAGAATGGGCCCAACTGGGGTCAATCTATACAATAACAAGATTTAGACTAATCATCAGAATGGATGATTATTATGCTTTAATAAAAAAAATCTGAAATTAATCACTCCTCTTTATATCAATGGTTGGGGTAAGCTCGCTTAGGTTTGGCACTGCAAAGCCTTACCTAAGATCCTGGAACACCCAAGCCACCTCCACAGGATTGTTTGTCGCAGCCACAACACCAGTTGCCAGTACTTGCTTGCTCATCTGTAATTCCTTGAAATCTTGGTTTTAGATGATTCGTTTGGTGTTAACCGGTGAATCAGTAATTACAAGGTGTTTTTTAATTTGGGTTGGAGCCAATTTATCTGTCTAGTTCTTGTAGTAAATACTAGAAGTTATTATAAAAATGTAGTCATAAAGTACCTTTTTTCATCATTTTCATGGGAAGACACATTTTTTGTGGTAACTTTTCATTCTTCATATTATTTTACAATACTTATGATTTTGATGGCCAAATTTGGACTTTCAATTTCATGTCCATCAATAGTTATGTTAGTTGGCAATCATCCAATTTAATAATGAATTGGTACTGCTTTAGATCTGTTAGTTCTAAGTTCTAAGTTCTATACTTCGAGAGTGATTGAGTGAATGTATGAATATTAAAAAAAAAAAATAGTTAACTTGCACTAAAATAGAAGCCTTTTCTCTTATTCCTGCCACATTTACGGAATTAATCTCCTTTTATGGTGTGTTCTCATTTGTAGATTAAGTAATATTTCGAGCAAATAATGGTGGTGCTACTTTTCCCTTTGTTGACAGTATATGTCAAGAACACCAACCACACTGGCTGCAGAAAACTTGTCTCTTATGGGTAAGATAATTGTATGTTCCTGATCTTTTATTTAATGCCCAATTTTCAGTTCTAATACTACATTTCTCATGTTCTCCACTTGTTTCATGGTGTGATATGCCCAGCAGCGAAAGTGCTCATACTTGGAAAAGTTTGTAACTTTCAAAACCATAACTTTGATGTATGGGAAATACTTTTGGTATGACAAGAAAAGCAAACTCAAAGAATTATAAAAATTTTGGACATTCTCAAATATCATCATTGGGTGATGTCTTTACATGAAGACCTTGTACTTATTGATGGTGATAATGATAATTGAATTTAGTGCATCAAGTCTCTTTTATTAAATTCTAATGCTTAGAATATTATTTTTTGTATTTTTTATTAAATAACTTAAGGAGATTATTAAGCAATTTAGTTTGGCATTGTTCATCTATTTAGAGTTGCACTTAATATATGTTGGAATTTTTATTGTTATTTGGGTTTTGCCTTTTTTTTTTTTTTGGAGGAATAGAAAATTTAGAACTCTTGTTTGAAGTAATTGAATCCATACCTTGATTTAAATATTAAATTCTAAGAATTGATAGATTCAAAAGTAAAAGGTGCACGTTACATCAATTCCTTTATCAACATAATTTCTACACATCTAGAGAGTCATATTAATTTATAATTTATTTCTTTCATGATCATCTAAGTTTTTTGTTTTTCTTTCTTGATGATAATAGGTTTTATAATTACAATTTTCAATTATTATAGTAAGTTTAATAATTTCCTTTTCTAATTATTTTATTTTTAATAATTTCTTTATTTGGAACTCTCTATATTTTATCCTTTGATACTTTTATATGAAACACCAAATCCTTTTGGGAGCAACATTCTCGCACTCAAGTAATTCCCATAAATTTAGCCCGCAGGGTTTACTAGACTAAGAGAAGCTGTCCTGGTAGAGTTGCTACTAGGAAAACTTTTCCTATAAATATATATAATATTTATTAAATAACTTAAGGAGATTATTAAGAAATTTAATTTGGTACTGTTCATCTATTTACAATCGTACTTTTGATTTAAAATTATACTTCAATATATGTTGGAATTTTCATTATTATTAGGCTTTTGCTTTTTTATTTTTATTTTTTAGGATAGAACTCTTGTTTGAAGAAATTGAATCCATGCACTGATTTAAATGTTATATTTTTGAAATTGATAGATTCAAAAACAAAAGGTGCATATTACATATGTTTTTTACTTTTTTCTTTATCAACATAATTTGTACATATCTAAAGACTCATATTAATTTACAATCTTCTTTCTTTCATGATTGTGGTAGGTTTTATATTTTCCTTTCCGGATGATAATAGATTCCATAATTACCTTTTCCGATTATAGTAAGTATCATAATTTCTTTTTATGATATTTTATGTTTCATAATTTCTTTATTTAGACCTTTCTATATTTTGTCTTTTGATACTCTTTATATGAAACACCAAAACCTTTTCTGAGCAAGCACCTAATTAATTCCCATAAATTTAACCCGCAAGTTTTACCATACCAAGAGAACTTGTCCCAGTAGACTTCTACGCGAAGGAGGGATTTACCAACTATTGCTTGCTACTAGGAAAAGTTTGTCTATAAATACATGAATGTGGTTCACAAACGAGAAAAGGGACTTCTTTGGTTTTTGACCTACCTAGCCACCGCATAAAGATGTCGTTACTCCCAAAAGAGCTAATCATAGAAATACTTGTACGGCTTCCTGTCAAGTCTCTGGTACGTTTTCAGAGCGTTTCCAAATCATGGTGTGCTCTATACAATGACCCAGATTTCACCAAAATACATCTTCAATGCTCCATCCAGGCCCCAAGTGAATTCGCCCTCGTTTTGATTGATAACTTCAAGCGGCTTTGGTTGGCGAAACTTACCAAAGAGGGTCAGCTCGAGTCCGTGAAGGTCTTCCGGTCATCCTCCATGTTAAATTATTGGCATGGTATCGGCGAGCCTTGCAACGGCTTGGTCTACACTATAGACAACAGCGAAAGGCGGTTTATCTGGAATCCGTCTATCAGGAAACACAAGATGATACCGCCTGTGAATCTAGGTGTTCGTGCACCTAAAGTGGAAGTAGGAATCGGGTATGATCCAGTGAACAACGATCACAAGTTCGTACAAATTGTGAAATTCTCTAAATTGAAAGAGTCTATGGTAGCCAACGTTTTGGTGTACAGTCTGAAAAAAAATTCATGGAGAAGAATAGAATGTGAATGGCCTTTCAAGGATTATCTTATTTCTCCTACCTCCTGGATTTCTCAGGGAAGTTACTTAAATGGCAGTATGCATTCGTTGGTTCATATTGGGACTAACCAAGTCCTTCTCACATTTAATCTTGCCGATGAAAAATTTCAAGTTCATCCATTACCGGTGTGGTCTCCATCGTTCCTCAGGTTGACGGTTTTGGGAGGAAACCTTTGTGCTTATGCACGAGGTAGAGGTTGGATTTTGAAGGTGTACGGGTTGCCAAGCAGTTGGTCTTTGCTTTATTCGCTACCTGAGGATTACGCATCGTACCAGCCATTAGTGATTTCAGAGGATGGCCAAGAGATTCTGATGCTGGTGGGTCATCGGAAATACTCTTGGTATAACATAAAAAAGAGGACTTGGAGTCCCCTGAAAATTCCAGAAATTCCATTTCAGCGTTGGGTGGTGCGGGAAAGCCTTGTGCTCATTGACGGTGCTAATGACTACTAGAATTTAGCATGTGGAGATTCTTATCTTAAATTCTAAACTTTAGAGTTTTTATTTTTTATTTTGGAAATAATTCAAGGAAATACAATGAGTTTGACATTGTTGGAATTTTTGTTGTTATTAGACTTTTTTTTTTTTGTATGAGAAAAAAAAAACAAGAACTTCTATTTTTAGGTATTATGACTTAATTTGTGACTTCGAAAAAGGCAAAGTGTTTTGATGATTCTTGCCTTGCGTGGGAAAGACGAATTTGTGGCGAGTAAGGCTGACGTGGCAAGTCTGACGAGGTGTCAACCGCATGTGATTAGGATGATGATAGGGTGCTGTCGACATGGCAGTCGATGACGTGGACTTATGAAGTGGCAATTCTCACAAAAATAGATTTACAGATTTGGCAGTCAGAAAAAAGTGTTTTATTGGCAAGTGCCTAACTCAATTGGAAACAAATATTAATAAAAAAAATCTAGCATAGTAGGTTTTATATTTTCCTTTCCGGATGATAATAGATTCCATAATTACTTTTTCTGATTATAGTAAGTATCATAATTTCTTTTTATGATATTTTATGTTTCATAATTTCTTTATTTAGAACTTTCTATATTTTGTCTTTTGATACTCTTTATATGAAACACCAAAACCTTTTCGGAGCAAAGTTCTCACACCCAATTAATTCCGAAAGGTTTACCATACCAAGAGAACTATTCCTAGTAGACTTCTACGCGGAGAAGGACTTCGATGGGAGACTTTGCCTATAAATACATGAATTTGGTTCACAAACGAGAAAAGGAACTTCTTTGGTTTTTGACCTACCTAGCCACCGTATAAAGATGTCGATATTCCCAAAAGAGCTAACCATAGAAATACTTGTACGGCTTCCTGTCAAGTCTTTGATACGTTTTCAGAGCGTTTCCAAATCATGGTGTGCTCTAAACAATGACCCAGATTTCATCAAAATACATCTTCAACGCTCCATCCAGTCCCCAAGTGAATTCACCCCCCTGCAGATTTCTATATCCAAGGGGCTTCGCTTAGTGAAACTCACCAAAGAGGGTCAGCTCGAGGAGTCGTCCATGAGGGTCTTCCCGTTATCCTGTTGGTCAAAATATTACGGCGGTATCAGCGACCCTTGCAACGGCTTGTTTTACATTAACGACGAAGGAAAAAGGTTTATCTGGAATCCGTCAATCAGGAAACAGAAGATGATACCCCCCGTGTATCTAAGTTTTCGTCCACTCGGCAAGTTGGCAGGGGAAGTAGGAATCGGGTATGATCCAGTGAACAACGATCACAAGGTCGTAAAAATTGTCCAATTCTCTAAATGGGAAGAGTCTACTGTAGCCCACGTTTTGGTTTACAGCCTAAAAAAAGATTCATGGAGAAGGGTAGAATGTGAATGGCCTGTCAAAGATTTTTTTATTTCTTCTTTCTGGATTTATTCGGTAACTTACTTAAATGGCAGTCTGCATTGGTTGCTTCAGACTAAGACTGACGATGAGTCAATCAATGTAGTCCTTCTCACATTTAATCTTACCGATGAGAAATTTCAAGTTCATCCACTTCCGATGCAGCCTTCATCAAGGCTCTGGTTGAGGGACTTCGGAGGAAACCTTTGTGTTTAGACAACACTTAGCGGTTGGATGTTGAAGGAGTACGGGTTAGCAAGCAGTTGGTCTGCGCTTTACTCGCTACCTGATAAATCCATTAGCTACAAGCCTAAAGTGATTTCTGAGGATGGCCAAGAGATTCTGATGGTGGTGGGTTTGGGGGAAGGCTCGTGGTATAACATAAAAAAGAAGACTTGGAGTCCTGTGGAAATTCTAGAATCGCCCTTTGCGCTTTACGTGGTGCCTTCTCGGGGAAGCCTTGTACTCATTGACGGTGATAACGATGAGCAAAATTTAGCATGTCAAGTTTCTTCTCTTAAATTCTAAACTCTACAGTTTTTATTTTTATTTTTAAATAATTCCATGAAGCTATAATACAATAGTTTGACATTGTTGGACTTATGAAGAGGCAATTCTAACAAAAAATAGATTTACGGATTCGCCATTTAGTAGCTATAACAGTAAATTTGCTTTATCTAAAGAAGTTTCTTATCGACAAGCGCCTAATAGCATGTTGGATCTTGGGTTTTGTCGGGTTTCTCTACTTGTTTTTGTTTTGATAAATGTATCGCCGGTGTGGATACTAAAACACCAAACACCATCTTTCCCTGATGTTATGAAGTTCCAAGCAAGTTATGGTTTTGAAAGTCACGAATTTTTTCACTGCTTTTTGTTTTTTGAAGCTTTTTAAAGCAAATCGAACTTGCAAAAAGCCGGATTTGTCTCCCTTTTTGCTTCTATTTTATTTGCAGCTTACAGCAGTTCAACTATGGAGGAAACTTGGCGAGAAAAATGCTGTGAATCTGAGTTTTAGATGTGTTTATGTATAGTGCTGTGGAAGACCCTTCTTGTTTGCCCGATTGCAAGCCCTAGTTTAATCTAGATCTGTTGTAAAGCTGCGTGTATCATAGTAGCTTTTTTTCAGATCATCTTCTCTTTAAACCAGAGTCATTAAATTCACTTGTTCGACAATGTCGTTAATTGTTAAAAATTTCAATGTATAGAACTTTTTATTGTTCCATTCTTTGTTGTCTCTGAATTGCAAAGATTTCCATAAGCAAACATCGATAGCAAGACACCTGGCTTCTGTTGCTTGTTTGATTTGTGATTTTATATTCGTTGCTGAGGCTGCATGTATCAAGGGAAGGGTGACCGCTTCGGTCAGTACCCTTGATCTTGAATTGCCAAACATCGATAGCCAGACACCTGCATGTACCAAGGGTGAGGTCTCTTCGATCTCCGTCGACTAATCTGCTTACCGAACTTCTTATATTCTGTTTGTGCTTTCATAACTACTACATTGTTGGTTCTTCGGGATGAAGAGAAGGGGAGAAGAGGGAAATGGCATAGTATTTAGCCTTTTTAGAAACCCTCCCAGGCTAGCTGCCTTGATTTCCCGGCAGTTTGCGTCTATCGGTGCCTACACGAATTCAAGATTTGAGTCTTCCCCTTTTCACGAAATTCTAAACCAAGATACTTACATGATTGAAAACAAAATAAACGTCCTAGAGTGTGTACCATGGAAGATTCATTTGAATATTTCGAAATTGACTAAAATTGGGAGAACTTTGCCTGTATAAGTGAATTTGGTTCCCAAATACATAAGTTGGTTCTTTGGATTTTGATTTGCCTTTTTGCTAGATAATTCTATGATTTTCCATCAAGTCCCTAGTACATTTCCCAAGCGTTTCGCTCTGAGACTCTAAGAGAACGCATCCTCTTCGTGGGCATTATGCATTGAAACTCACCAAAGTCGGGTCGACAAGCCCATGGAGGCCTTTCATTCATGTATTCCAAAATGGAGGGATGATATCACCAATCTTTGCAACGGCCTGTTTTATGCTTGCGACTATGAAGAGCGGATTGTAATTTGGAATCCGTCAGTCAGAAAACACAAATTGATACTGCCTGTGAAGTTGAATGCTTCTAATTACTACAAGGTTGATGTCAATTTAGGAATCGGGTATGATCTAGTGAACAACGATCACAAGCATGTAAAATTTGTGCGATTCACCTTTGATGAAAGAAAATTCCTGGATTGGTGTATTTTTGGGGATAGGGCTTACTTAAATGGCAAGCTGAATTGGGTAGTTAGGTTTCGGACTGAAAAGATACGAAACAGTCAAATTGTCCTTATCACATCTGGTCTCACCATTGAGTAATTCCAAGTTCATCTAAGTTCATCCGTTTGTGGTAGTCTCTATCACTATTCTATTGAAGTTCTGGGAGGAAAGCTTTGTGTTTATACGAGATACTATTAGGATGATGGAGGAGTATTGGGTGGCAGCAATAAGCCTCTAGTGATTAGGGAGGATGGCCAAGAGATTTTGATGAAGAAGAGATATAGGAAATACTCTTGGGGTGACAGAGAATATAAAACTTAGTTAAAATTTTGGACATTTCCAAATATTATAATTGGGTGACGCCTCTATAGCTTGTTGATGGTGATAATTACGATTGAATTTAGTGCATCAAGTCTTTTTTTTTAAAAAAAAAATTCTAAAGTTTAGAGTTTTACTTTTTGTACTTTTTATCAAATAACTTGAGGAGATTATTAAAAGAATTTGTAATTGTACTTTTGATTCTATTAAATGACAAGAAGGTCTGCCACATCACCTCGTCATTATAGGACGTGGCAGGCCACGTGGGTCACAAGGGAGGCAGCCCTAGTTACCTCCCGCAATCTCTTCTCTCTCCCCGACTAAGTCGGTCGGCGCCGCACCAGTCGCACGATCATCTCTTTCCTTAAGGGAAAATCTGCCGGATTTTCCCCAAATATTCATGACAACAAACAGAGAAAGAATTCGCCTGGCAACATCAAGAATTTTGCAAGAATTTCAACTTTCCTCAAATACCAGAACAACTTCTAAAGATTAACGTTGACACAATTGATTTATAATTCATTGTAAATTTTGTATAGATTTTTTTTGGGTTTCTTTCTTCATTTCAATGTAGTGTCAAATACCTATAAAAGGTGAAAGAAATGTACAGTCAAAATCAAGCAATTGAAGCCATTTCGATTTTTCTCAAAAGTTAGGGTTTTTGAGTATACGGTTTTTAATCTGATGCAAAATTATACTTCAATATATGTTGGAATTTTTATTGTTATTAGCTTTTTGCTTTTGGTTTTTTTTGGGGGGCAAAACTTGGAACACTTTTGGACAAAAGGTGCATATTAGATCTATTTTTACTTTTTTTTCTATATCAACATAATTTCTACATATTTAGATATTCATATTAATTCAAAATTTTCTTTCTTTCACGATCATAGTAGGTTTTATATTTTCGTTTCCTAATTATAATAGGTTTATAACTAAAATTTTCGATTATAATAATTTTTATAATTTTCTTTTCTAATTATTTTATCTTCTATAATTTCTTTATTTGGAACTTTTTATATTCACTTAGCCAACTAAATTAGTAGTATAGTTTTAATGGTGAGGTTTGAGGTTTCATATCATGTGAATTGGATGTATATATTATAATATTAACAAACAAAAAATAAAGATGTCAATACTCCTAGAAAAGCAAATCATGGAAGGGGTGGGGTGGGGGTAGGGAACTTAGAACTCTTATTTTAAGTAATTGAATCCATACCCCAATTTAAACGTTAAATTTTAGTAATTAATAGATTCAGATATAAAAGCTGCACATTATATCTATTTCTTTATCAACATAATTTCTACACATCTAGAGACTCATATTAATTTGTAATTTTCTTTCTTTCATGATAATAATAGGTTCTATAATTACTTTTTCTAATTATTATAGTAAGTTTCTTAATTTTCTTTCATGATTATTTTATGTTTTATAATTTCTTTATTTAGAACTTTTTATATTTATCATTTGATACTCTTTATATGAAACACCAAAACCTTTTGAGAGCAACATTCTTGCACCCAATTAATTCCCATAAATTTAGCCCGCAAGGTTTACCATACCAACAGAACTTGTCCTAGTAGACTTCTATGCAAAGGACTTTCACTGGGATTACCAACTATCGCTTGCTATTGGAAAACCTTGCCTATAAATACATGAATCTGGTTTAACAAACAATACGAGGGGGGCTTAATTCCCATAAATTTAGCTCGCAAGGTTTACCATACCAAGAGAACTTATCCTAGTAGACTTCTATGCGAAGGACTTTTGCTGGGATTACCAACTATTGCTTGCTACTGGGAAAACTTTGCTTATAAATACATGAATCTGGTTCACAAACAATATAAGGAACTTCTTTGGATTTTGACCTACTTAGCCGCCACATAAAGATGTCGATAATCCCAAAAGAGCTAATCATGGAAATACTTGTACGGCTTCCTGTCAAGTCTTTGATACGTTTTCAGAGCGTTTCCAAATCATGGGTTGCTCTAAACAATGACCCAGATTTCATCAAAATACATCTTCAACGCTCCATCCAGGCCCCAAGTGAATTCACCCTCCTCATGCTGATTTCTGCATACAAGGGGCTTCGCTTAGTGAAACTTACCAAAGAGGGTCAGTTCGAGGAGTACGTGAGGGTCTTCCCGTTATCCTCTATGTCAAAATATTGCCAACTTACCAGCAAAACTTGCAACGGTTTGTTTTACATTTGTGACAAGGAAAAAAGGTTTCTCTGGAATCCGTCAATCAGGAGACACAAGATGATACCGCCTGTGAATCTAGGTTCTCCTGCACTCGGCAAGGTGGTAGTGGAAGTAGGAATCGGGTATGATACAGTGAACAACGATCACAAGGTCGTAAAAATTGTGAAATTCTCTAAATGGGAAGAGTCTTCTGTAGTCCACCTTTTGGTGTACAGTCTCAAAAAAAATGCATGGAGAAGGGTAGAATGTGAATGGCCTTTCAAGGATTTTCTTATTTCTTCTGCCTGGATGTTTTCGGCAACTTACTTAAATGGCAATATCCATTGGTTGGTTCAGACTAAGACTGACGAGGGGTCAAACAATCGAGTTCTTCTCACATTTAATCTCACCGATGAGAAATTTCAAGTTCATCCATTATCGTTGGAGTCCCCATCTAGGCTCTGGTTGAGGAACTTGGGAGGAAACCTTTGTGCTTATACAACAAATAGCGGTTGGTTGCTGAAGGAGTACGGGTTAGCAAGCAGCTGGTCTTTGCTTTACTCGCTACCTGAGAACTCCACAAGCTACAAGCCAATGATGATTTCAGAGGATGGCCAAGAGATTCTGATGCTGGTGGATTATACGAAGGACTCTTGGTATAACATAAAAAAGAAGACTTGGAGTCCTATGGAAATTCTAAAACTTCCCTTTCAGCGTTTCGTGGTGCCTTCTCGGGGAAGCCTCGTGCTCATTGACGGTGATAATGATGACTACATTTAGATAAATTTTACAATTTTAATTTTTATTTTTATTTTTTATTTTTTAAATATTTCAAGGAAACTATAATACAATGAGTTTGCCATTGTTGGAATTTTTTTAGTTGTTATTAGGCTTCTTTTTTTTTTTATCTTTTTTTTGTATGCAAAAAAACTAGAACTTCTATTTTTTAAGTATTTCGACTTAATTTGTGACTTCGAGAAAGGCAAAGTGTTTTGATGATTCTCGCCTTGAGGTGTCAACATGGCAGTGGATGCTGATGAGGTGCTCTCGACGTGGCAGTGGATGACGTGGACTTATGAAGTGGCAATTCTCACAAAAATAGATTTACAGATTTGCCATTTAGCGTCAAATAAGGTGGTAATAAATATTTTAAAATCTTATCGACAAATATCTAACTCAATCGAAAACAAATATTAATTAAAAAATCTAGCATAGTATATAAAGATGATAACAATAACAATAATAACTATATATTTATTATCGTTACTACTTTATTTCAAAAAATTATATTGTTGTATCAACGTTATCTTTATCGACGTGGGTTATTTTTGTAAAATTGATTATTAGTTGCCAAAGGAAGAGTTCAAACAAGATCCACCTCTACACCAAAATTCCTTAAGTTTCGCCATAGATGATAAGGTACATATCTAAATGCATATCTAAAGACTCATTTTAATTTATAATTTTATTTCTTTCATGATCATAGTAAGTTTTATATTTTCCTTTCTTGATAATAATAGGTTCTATAATTACCTTTATTGATTATTATAGTAAGTTTCATAATTTTCTTTTTTGATGATTTTATGTTTTATAATTTCTTTATTTAGAACTTTCTATATTTTTTTTTCATTTTGATACTCCTTATATGAAATACCAAAACCTTTTGGGAGTAACGCTCTCGCACCCAACTAATTCCCTTAAATTTAGCCTACAAGGTTTACTAGACTAAGAGAAGTTGTTCTAGTAACTTCTTTGAGGTGAAGGACTTTCGTTGGGCTTGCTACTAGGAAGACTTTGTCTATAAATACATCGAATCTGATTCACAAACTGGTTCACAAACAATATAAGGGGCTTCTTTGGATTTTGACCTATCTAGCCGCCATATCAAGATGTCGATATTCCCAAAAGAGCTAATCATGGAAATACTTGTACGGCTTCCTGTCAAGTCTTTGATACGTTTCCAGAGCGTTTCCAAACCATGGTGTGCTCTTAACAATGACCCAGATTTCATCAAAAAACATCTCCAACGCTCCATCCAGGCCCCAAGTGAATTCACCCTCCTGCTGATTGATACATACAAGGGGCTTCGCTTGGTGAAACTTACCAAAGAGGGTCAGCTCGAGGAGTCCATGAAGGTCTTCCAGTCATCCTCTATGTTAGATTATTGGCGAAATATCGGCGAGCCTTGCAACGGGTTATTTTACACTAGCGACGAGAGAAAAAGGAGGTTTATCTGGAATCCGTCAATCAGGAAACACAAGATGATACCGCCTGTGATACCGCCTGTGAATCTAGGTGCTCGTGCATTCGCCAAGTGGGAAGTGGAAGTAGGAATCGGGTATGATCCAGTGAACAACGATCACAAGGTCGTAAAAATTGTGAAATTCTCTAAATTGGAAGAGTCTATTGTAGCCAAGGTTTTAGTGTACAGTCTGAAAAAAAATTCATGGAGAAGGATAGAATGTGAATGGCCTTTCAAGGATTTTTTTAGTTATTTTACCTCCTTGAATTTTCCGGGAACTTACTTAAATGGCAGTATGCATTTCTTGGTTGAGATTGGGACTGACGAGGGGCCAAACAATCGAGTCCTTCTCACATTTAATCTCACCGTTGAAAAATTTCAGGTTCATCCATTTCCGGTGGAGTCTCCATCAAGGCTTCTGTTGAGGGTCTTGGGAGGAAACCTTTGTGCTTATACAACACATAGTGGTTGGATTTTGAAGGAGTACGGGTTGCCAAGCAGTTGGTCTTTGCTTTACTCGCTACCTGAGAATTCCCGAAGGTGCGAGCCAATAGTGATTTCAGAGGATGGCCAAGAGATTCTGATGGATGTGAATTATAGGAAATACTCTTGGTATAACATAAAAAAGAGGACTTGGAGTCCTCTGAAAATTCAAGAAGTTCTCTTTCAGCGTTGCGTGGTGCCTTCTTGGGTGCCTTCTCGGGGAAGCCTCGTGCTCATTGACGGTGATAATGACTAGTGGAATTTAGCACGTTAAGATTTTTCTCTTAAATTCTAAACTTTAGAGTTTTTTTATTTTTTTATTTTTGTAATAATTGAAGGAAACTATAATATAATGAGTTTGACATTATTGGAATTTTTGTTGTTAATATGCCTTTTTTTTTTGTATGCAAAAAAAAAAAAAAAAAAAAACTAGAACTTCTATTTGTAATTATTGTGACATAATTTGTGACTTCGAAAAAGGCAAAGTGTTTTGATGATTCTTGCCTTGGTATGATTGAGCAGTGCGAAACTATTTTTTATGTTCGATTCCTTCAAAACTGCGAACAGCAATTGATGTTGATGAATTCAATTGTTTCTTTATCGACGTGGGTTATTTTTGTAAAATTGGTTATTAGTTGCCAAAGAAAGAGTTCAAATGAGATTGCCACCTCTACACCAAAATCCCTGAAGTTTCGGCATCAGATGATAAGATAATCATGCAACAGAATTTGAACTCTTTTACTAGATTCAGTAGCAATTCTCTTAGAACCCTCTGAGTATTAGAATCCTAAATGACTTCATTCTCTGATCAAATTCTATTTTCTAATTTGAATCGTAATCAAGTATAAATTCACCCTGAAACTCTCTTCTTTACTTTCGCAAATCGTATCATGTTTTGTCACAGACTGTATCTGAAGGAAGGGCGCACTGCGTTCTTCTTAGTGGTTTGTTCAGCCTCCATTTTCATTGCGAACCCTGTTCTTGGTTTTTGATCTCCTGTGTTGCTTTCCCATCTGGGGTTTCTCGTTGGTTTTCTTCTTGTTCTTTGTTTCTGGGGTTTCCCCGGCGGGTGGATTTTTGTTTCCGATCAAAATGGCGTCTGCGAGTCCTAAAAGGTCCGAAGATGCTGAGCCATTCGTTGAGGCTTCTCCAACGGGACGGTTCGGAAGGTACAGTGCCATGCTCGGTGCGGGCGCCGTGAAGAAGGTGTACCGGGCTTTCGATCAACGAGAGGGTAGAGAGGTGGCCTGGAATCAGGTTTCATTGGAAAGGTTTTTCGACGACAAGTCGATGATGCAGAGGATATCCTGCGAGGTTTGCTTGCTTAGAACCTTGGATAACGAAAACATCATCACCTCGTTCGGTGCTTGGATCGATCACAAGAGCCAGACGTTGAACTTCATCACCGAAGCTTCCACGTCCGGGAACCTGAGGGAGTACCGGAGAAAGCACCGGCACGTCTCGAGCAGGGCCTTGAAGAACTGGTTGAGGCAGATACTGAGGGGTTTGGCGTATCTCCATTCGCATAAACCGTGCATAATCCACAGGGATCTTAACTGCAGCAACATTTTCATGGATGGCAATAAAGGCAGGGTTATGATCGGGGATTTAGGGTTAGCAGCAGTAGTGGGCAAGGGCGGCGTAGCACATTCGATTCTGGGGACGCCGGAGTTCATGGCGCCGGAGCTGTACGACGAGAACTACACAGAGCTGGTGGATATATACGCCTTCGGGATGTGCGCGCTCGAGCTGGTGACGATGGACATTCCTTACCGTGAGTGTGATAGCCTGGCCAAGATATACAAGAAGGTCACCGCCGGCGTGAAGCCCCGGGCCCTGAACATGGTGGAAGATCCCGAGATGAGAAGCTTCATCGAGAAGTGCATTGCGCCACAGTCTGAGAGGCCATCTGCCTCTGAACTCCTCATGGATCCCTTCTTCCGTGAGCTTGATGATGAAGAAAACACAGTAAAGGTCTAGAATTTATATGTAATTTTTGTAGCATTTTTCATTGCAAATATGTAGGTAAAGCTTCTTAGCTGTTCTCTTTTGCAGTTCGTTCATCGTACATAGAGATTTCTTCATATTGATGGTCTGTGAATTGGGAAGTTCAAATTAATAATACAAGTCAAATGATCATTTTTGTGAACTAAAACTTAAGTCTTAGATGGATAATAATCAACCATTGGACTACTAATCTGTTTAACCAAATGATTGTTTTTGTTTGCATGATTAAACTTGTTTTCGACAGGAAAAATTTGTCCAAATATCTTTTCTGATTGCTTGTTTGTGTTTGTGATTCCTTGTGTCCCAAGCAATTTATGTAGTGAAGAACCAAAGGTGAACAGTGTTCCTAAACACCTGCCTCCGGCATCTTCAACAAGAGGTTGCTTAAGCTACTAGGGATGACACAAAACCAAATTTTAATACCCAGAAAACAACTACCATCTCGCTTCGTTGGACTCAAGAGTTCAAAATTGCGCAGCCAAGAACAAGGATTTAGAGTAGTTTTGATATTTGCAAAACAAGAGCAAGATTACGGGACAATTCTGTATTCCCTCCTACACTTTTTCTCTTTGATTTTCTGTACAGAGGAAAGAAGCAAAGTAACAGATGTTTGTGATTTTTCAACACAAACAACCCATCCCTCAGCACAAAGTTCCAATCTTGTAGCAAGTTCCATGCTCCATGATAGCGATTTATAAGTTTGCTCCTACAAACAGCAGGCTTACTGGGAAACAGATGGGAAGGAAATGGGTAAAACTCTATGGCAACATTAAGACAAGAACTTACATATGCATTTCAGACATAGTAAAAGATTTTACCAAAACCATTAAATAGCAGAAGAAAGAATTAACTCCCCGGTTCAACAATCACGGAATTGCAGCAATCCAATGTTCCCATCCAACTGTAAGTTTATTGAATGATTACTTATTCAAACCTAAGAGGAAAAACTTGGAGCTATGCATAAGCTTCTACGTTCTGACACACTACCGCAGAATTCTATCATGAAGCAAGTGCAACTAAGCTTCTAAATACAAAGTAAATCATAAAGTACTCATTCGGGTAAAAGTCTTGATCACCTTTAGTTTTGAGCAGGATTGTTTCTCCTTTTAAGATATACGTCATACCATGAATCGTTCTACCTTAACCAATCCAGAACTCAGATGTGCTGACGGCAAATAGCTTAGCCGACTTTTTCCAGCCTACCAAGCAAAAATTCAATTGGCAGATACAAACCTCACCAATCTTATCAAATTCTTTCAAATCAAGCTCTAGAAAGACCCCCTTTCTGGGATGATTCTGGAATGCCTGGTTACCCCACATACAGTCACAAACAAAATGATCACCTTCAACCATTTGTGATTCCCTTCGGTAGAATTGCACCCAGCACATTTTCACTGAATAGATAATTTTACATGAGCATACCTTCCTTCAACATGCTAAAACAGCACTAAGGAAAAGATCTGCCTCTCCAATTGCTCGTTCTTCAACGAAATTGGTCACTAATATATACCAAGTCACATTGTTAGGAATGAAACCATTCTCCACACCCTTATGGAGAAGTATGCAGGCATTATCATATATGCCCTGCTTGAAGTGCCAATTGATCAAACTGTTATACGTAATAGTCTCTGGATGGACTCCAATTTGTAATCTGTCAAAGAGATTCAAAGCGTCCCAAAGACATCCCATCTTGCACAAACCATTTATCAAGCTGTTATAAGTGACAATGTCCGGTGTAAAGCCCCGGTGAATCATGTTTGTATGTGGATGTCTGTGCATATGCAAGGTGAAAGCAACCATTGTAGTTTTGGATCAGTAGATACGTTTTCTTTTTTTTTCTTTTTTTTCATGAATACGGGGGACAACACTGCTACTTGCACCACGACCAAATAATCTCCCTCTCTCCAATGAGGATGAGTTACACGAGGCTCCTCTTGGTAGAGCGTAGTGGGGGAAAAGGGAGGGGACTCTGCTTCAATTCGGAGGAGAAGATGACAAATTTCAACCTTCTGTTTCTGGTCTTTAGCTTTATCCACGGATGAACAAGGGCCACTCATTTAGTGGCAAAAGTTCAACTTCTCCCACCCCCATAACCCACAAAAAATAAGAAAAAAACAATGCATGCATGAATGGGCGTGTTGCAATGCGTATACATACTCTAAAGTGGGAAAAAGAGGCATCAGTTTAGGATGATAGACATTGCCTAGGTGTTACGTGCTTAGTCCCTAGCCTGGTTCTGCTTTGCAGTTCTTTAAGAAGTAGAAGTCTTATAACTATTCGGCGTAACTTACATATATAGAGCCAGAGAGCAAAGAGGAAGACTAATAATACGCGGGCCATGGTATGATTTGATAATAAGGTAGACAAGCAAATTACATTTTTGTTCATGTTTAGGGGGATTCCAAATGCCCTGGCACCAAAGAAAGAGGAAAAAAGCATTATCAGGTGAAGAACGGGCCCAACTGGGGTCAAGCTGTACAATCATGAGATAAGATTTAGACTAATCATTAGAATGGACGATTATTATACTTTAATAAAAAAATATATCTAAAATTAATCACTCCTCTCCATATCAATGGCTGGGGCAAGCTCGCTTAGGTTTGGCACAGCAAAGCCTCACCTAAGATACTGGAACACCAAAGCCACCTCCACAGGATTGTTTGTCACAGCCACAACACTAGTTGCCAGTACTTGCTTGCTCATCTATAATTCCTTGAAATCTTGGTTTTAAATCATGGGTTTCATGTCATGGTGTCATGTTGAGTCCAAACTTCTATCTTTGTCAGTCTTCAATGCAGGTTCCAGATCAAGATAATAGTTTATATAGAACCTCAAACATTGCACTTTTTGGTGAAGCTGATTTCTTGTGATTTGTCTGTTTGATTTGTTTGGTGCTAACGGGTGAATCAGTAATTACAAGTTTCTTTTTTTTAATCTGGGTTGGAGCCATATTATCTATCTAGTTCTTGTGGTAAATATTAGAAGTTACTATAAAAAGGTAGTCATAAAGTACTTTTTTTCATCATTTTTATGGGAAGACACATTTTTTGTGGTAACTTTTTCTTATCATTTTTCTGGGAAGACACGATGCTTATGATTTTGATGGCCATATTTGGACTTTCAATTTCATGTCCATCAATAGTTATGTTGGTAGGCAAGCGTCCAATTTAATAATGAATTAGTACTGCTTGGGATCTCTTAGTTCCATATTTTATATTTCGAGAGTGATTAAGTAGATGTGTGAATATTAAAAAAAAAAATAGTTAACTTGCTCTAAAACATAAGCCTTTTCTCTTGTTCCTGCCACATTTAGGGAATTCATCTCCTTTTCTGGTGTGTGCTCATTTGTAGATTAAGTAATATTTTGAGCAAATAATGGTGGTCTTACTTTTCCCTCTATTGACAGTATATGTCAAGAACACCGACCACACTGGCTGCAGAAAACTTGTCTCTTATGGGTAAGATAAATGTCCGGTCCTAATATTCTATTTAGTGCCTAGTTTTCAGTTCTAATACTACATTTCTTATTTTCTCCACTTGTTTCATGGTCTGTTATGCCCGGTAGGGGAAGTGCTCATACTTGGAAAAGTCCGTAACTTTCAAAACCATAACTTTGATGTATGGGAAATACTTTTGGTATGACAAGAAAAGGATACTCAAAGAATTATAAAAATTTTGGACATTCTCAAATATCATCATTGGGTGATATCTTTACAAAAAAACCTTGTACTTATTGATGGTGATAATGATAATTGAATTTAGTGCATCAAGTTTCTTTTATTAAATTCTAAAGCTTAGAATTTTATTTTTTTATTAAATAACTTAAGGAGATTATTAAGCAATTTAGTTTGACATTGTTCATCTATTTAGAGTTGTCCTTAATATATGTTGGAATTTTTATTGTTAATTGGGTTTTGCCTTTTTTCCGCGGGGAAGTAGGAAATTTAGAACTCTTGTTTTAAGTAATTTAATCCATACCTTGATTTAAATATTAAATTTTAAGAATTGATAGATTCAAAAGTAAAAGGTGCACATCACATCTATTTCTTTATCAACATAATTTCTACACGTCTAGAGACTCATATTAATTTATAATTTATTTCTTTAATGATCATCTAAGTTTTTTATTTTTCTTTCCTGATGATAATAGGTTTTATAACTACCTTTTTCAATAATTATAGTAAGTTTCATAATTTCCTTTTCTAATTATTTTAAGTTTAATAATTTCGTTATTTGGAACTCTCTATATTTTATCATTTGATACTTTTATATGAAACACCAAATCATTTTGGGAGCAACATTCTCGCACCCAAGTAATTCCCATAAATTTAGCCCGCAAGGTTTACTAGACTAAGAGAAGATGTCCTAGTAGACTTCTATGAGGAGGACTTTCGCTGGGATTATTAGACTAATACTTGCTACTAGGAAAACTTTGCCGATAAATATTTTTTTTATTAAATAACTTAAGGAGATTATTAAGAAATTTAATTTGGTACTGTTCATCTATTTACAATTTTACTTTTCATTTAAAATTATACTTCAATATATGTTGGAATTTTCATTGTTATCAGGCTTTTTCTTTTTCTTTTTCTTTTTTCTTCTTTTAGGATAAAACTTAGAACTCTTGTTTTAAGAAATTGAACCCATGCATTGATTTAAATGTTAAATTTTAAAAATTGATAGATTCAAAAACAAAAGGTGCATATTACATATGTTTTTTACTCTTTTCCTTTATCAACATAATTTCTACATATCTAAAGACTCATATTAATTTATAATTTTCTTTCTTTCATGATTGTAGTAAGTTTTATATTTTCCTTTCCGGATGATAATAGATTCCATAATTACTTTTTCTTTTTTTGATTATTTTATGTTTCATAATTTCTTTATTCAGAAATTTCTATATTTTATCATTTGGTACTCTTTATATGAAACACTAAAACCTTTTCGGAGCAACATTCTCGCACCCAATTAATTCCCATAAATTTAGCCAGCAAGGTTTACCATACCAAGATAACTTGTCCTAGTAGACTTCTACGCAAAGGAGGGATTACCAACTGTTAGAAGCCAAAACACATCATGTGGCATGTGTCCGCCACAGTGACTCACAACCCATGTCTACCACGTCAGTCTTAGGTTTTGATTTAGAATTTAGTTTTTTGAAAGTTTGTTGAATTAAATGAAAAGTTTTGAATTCAGTTTTTGAAAGTTTATTGAATTTAAATATAGAGTTTTGAATTTAATTTTTGAAATTTTATTGAATTCAAATGTAAAGTTTTGAATTCAGTTTTTGAATATGTATAGCTTTCTATAAATAGAGCATACTCAATCCTTGTAAATTTTATATTCTGGCCGCAAATCCTATTGGAATTAACCTTTCTGTCTCTTATTAGAACTAACCTTTCTTTCACCAACTGTTCCTTGCTACTAGGATGCCTATAAATACATGAATCTCGTTCACAAACGAGAAAAGAGACTTCTTTAGTTTTTAACCTACCTAGCCACCGCATAAAGATGTCGATACTCCCAAAAGAGCTAATCATAGAAATACTTGTACGGCTTCCTGTCAAGTCTTTGGTACGTTTTCAGAGCGTTTCCAAATCATGGTGTGCTCTAAACAATGACCCAGATTTCATCAAAATACATCTTCAATGCTCCATCCAAGCCCCGAGTGAATTCACCCTCGTTTTTATTGATACATTCAAGGGGCTTCGCTTGGTGAAACTTACCAAAGAGGGTCAGCTCGAGTCCGTGAAGGTCTTCCAGTCATCCTCTATGTTAAATTATTGGCGACCTATCGGCAAGCCTTGCAACGGCTTGGTTTACACTAGCGACGAGAGAAGAAGGAGGTTTATCTGGAATCCCTCAATCGGGAAACACAAGATGATACCGCCTGAGAATCTAGGTGTTCGTGCACCCGGCAAGTTGGAAGTGGAAGTAGGAATCGGGTATGATCCAGTGAACAATGATCACAAGGTCGTAAAAATTGTGAAATTCTCTAAATGGGAAGAGTCTATTATAGCCGAGGTTTTGGTGTACAGTCTGAAAAAAAATTCATGGAGAACAATAGAATGTGAATGGCCTTTCAAGGATTATTTTATTTCTGGTACCTCCTGGATTTATCAGGGAACTTACTTAAATGGCAGTATGCATTTGTTGGTTGGGATTGGAACTGACGAGGGGTCAAACAATCGAGTCCTTCTCGCATTTAATCTCACCGATGAGAAATTTCAAGTTCATCCATTTCCGGTGGAGTCTCCATCATGGCTCCGGTTGAGGGTTTTGGGAGGAAACCTTTGTGCTTATACAACACATAGCGGTTGGATTTTGAAGGAGTACGGGTTGCCAAGCAGTTGGTCTTTGCTTTACTCGTTACCTGAGAATTCCCCAATCTACGTGCCATTAGTGATTTCAGAGGATGGCCAAGAGATTCTGATGCTGGGGGATTATAGGAAATACTCTTGGTATAACATAAAAAAGTGGACTTGGAGTCCTCTGAAAATTCCAGAAGTTCCCTATCAGCGTTGCGTGGTGACTTCTCAGGGAAGCCTCGTGCTCATTGACGGTGATAATGACTACTGGAATTTAGCACGTTGAGATTCTTCTCTTAAATTCTAAATTTTAGAATTTTTAATTCAAGTTTGACATTGTTGGAATTTTTGTTGTTATTAGGCTTCTCCTTTTTTTTTTTTTCTTTTTTGTTTTGTATGCAAAAAAACTAAAACTTCTATTTTTTAAGTCTTGTGACTTAATTTGTGACTTCGAAGTGTTTCTTTTTTTTTTTAAGGGAAAGGGGACATTGTTAATAAATCTTTTATTGACATATGCTTAACTCAATTGAAAACAAGTATTAATAATAATAAAAATCTAACATAGTATATAAAGATGATAACAGCAACAATAATAATTATATTTTTATTAAGTCTTGTGACTTAATTTGTGACAAGTGTTTTTTTTTTTTTAAAGGGAAAGGGGACTTAATTGTTAATAAATCTTTTATCGACATAAGCTTAATTCAATTAGAAATAAGTATTAATAATAATAAAAATCTAACATAGTATATAAAGATGATAACAACAACGACAACTACTTTATTCCAAAAAGATATATTGTTGTATCAACGTTATCTTTATTGACGTGGGTTATTTTTGTAAAATTGTTTATTAGTTGCCAAAGAAAGAGTTCAAACGAGATTGCCACCTCTACACCAAAATCCCTGAATTTCGCCCATCAGATGATAAGATAATCATGCAACAGAATTTGAACTCTTTCACTAGATTCAGTAGGAATTCCCTTAGAATTCTCTGAATGACTTCATTCTCTGATCAAACTCTATTTTCTAATTTGAATCAAAATCAAGTATAAATTCACCCTGAAACTCTCTTCTTTGCTCTCGCAAATCGTATCATGTTTTGTCACCGACTGTATTTGAAGGAAGCGCGCACTGCGTTCTTCTTAGTGGTTTGTTCAGCCTCCATTTTCATTGCGAACCCTGTTCTTGGTTTTTGATCTCCTGTGTTGCTTTCCCATCTGGGGTTTCTCGTTGGTTTTGTTCTTGTTCTTTGTTTCTGGGGTTTCGCCGGCGGGTGGATTTTTGTTTCCGATCAATATGGCGTCTGCGAGTCCTAAAAGGTCTGAAGATGCTGAGCCACTCGTTGAGGCTTCTCTAACGGGACGGTTCGGGAGGTACAGCGCCATGCTTGGCGCCGGCGCGGTGAAGAAGGTGTACCGGGCTTTCGATCAACGAGAGGGTAGAGAGGTGGCCTGGAATCAGGTTTCATTGGAAAGGTTTTTCGACGACAAGGCGATGATGCAGAGGATATCCTGCGAGGTTTGCTTGCTTAGAACCTTGGATAACGAAAACATCATCACCTCGTTCGGTGCTTGGATCGATCACAAGAGCCAGACGTTGAACTTCATCACCGAAGCTTCCACGTCCGGGAACCTGAGGGAGTACCGGAGAAAGCACCGGCACGTCTCGAGCAGGGCCTTGAAGAACTGGTTGAGGCAGATACTGAGGGGTTTGGCGTATCTCCATTCGCATAAACCGTGCATAATCCACAGGGATCTTAACTGCAGCAACATTTTCATGGATGGCAATAAAGGCAGGGTTATGATCGGGGATTTAGGGTTAGCAGCAGTAGTGGGCAAGGGCGGCGTAGCACATTCGATTCTGGGGACGCCGGAGTTCATGGCGCCGGAGCTGTACGACGAGAACTACACAGAGCTGGTGGATATATACGCCTTCGGGATGTGCGCGCTCGAGCTGGTGACGATGGACATTCCTTACCGTGAGTGTGATAGCCTGGCCAAGATATACAAGAAGGTCACCGCCGGCGTGAAGCCCCGGGCCCTGAACATGGTGGAAGATCCCGAGATGAGAAGCTTCATCGAGAAGTGCATTGCGCCACAGTCTGAGAGGCCATCTGCCTCTGAACTCCTCATGGATCCCTTCTTCCGTGAGCTTGATGATGAAGAAAACACAGTAAAGGTCTAGAATTTATATGTAATTTTTGTAGCATTTTACATTGCAAATATGTAGGTAAAGCTTCTTAGCTGTTTCTCTTTTGTAGTTCGGTCATCGTACATAGAGATTTCTTCATATTGATGGTCTGTGAATTGGGAAGTTCAAATTAATAATACAAGTCAAATGATCATTTTTGTGAACTAAAACTTAAGTCTTAGATGGATAATAATCAACCATTGGACTACTAATCTGTTTAACCAAATGATTGTTTTTGTTTGCATGATTAAACTTGTTTTCGACAGGAAAAATTTGTCCAAATATCTTTTCTGATTGCTTGTTTGTGTTTGTGATTCCTTGTGTCCCAAGCAATTTATGTAGTGAAGAACCAAAGGTGAACAGTGTTCCTAAACACCTGCCTCCGGCATCTTCAACAAGAGGTTGCTTAAGCTGCTAGGGATGATACAAAACCAAATTTTAATACCCAGAAAACAACTACCATCTCGCTTCGTTGGACTCAAGAGTTCAAAATTGCGCAGCCAAGAACAAGGATTTAGAGTAGTTTTGATATTTGCAAAACAAGAGCAAGATTACGGGACAATTCTGTATTCCCTCCTACACTTTTTCTCTTTGATTTTCTGTACAGAGGAAAGAAGCAAAGTGACCATGTTTGTGATTTTTCAACACAAACAACCCATCCCTCAGCACAAAGTTCCAATCTAGTAGCAAGTTCCATCCTCCATGATAGCGATTTAAAAGTTTGCTCCTACAAACAGCAGGCCTACTGGGAAACAGATGGGAAGGAAATGGGTAAAACTCTATGGCAGCATTAAGACAAGAACTTACATATGCATTTCAGACATAGTAAAAGATTTTACCAAAACCATTAAATAGCAGAAGGAAGAATTAACTCCCCGGTTCAACAATCACGGAATTGTAGTAATCCAATGTTCCCATCCAACTGTAAGTTTATTGAATGAGTACTTATTCGAACCTAAGAGGAAAAACTTTGGAGCTATGCATAAGCTTCTAAATTCTGTCACACTACCGCAGAATTCTATCATGAAGCAAGTGCAACTAAGCTTCTAAATACAAAGTAAATCATTAAGTAGTCATTCGGGTAAAAGTCTTGATCACCTTTAGTTTTGAGCAGGACTGTTTCTCCTTTTAAGATATACATCATACCATGAATCCTTCTACCTTAACCAATCCAGAACTCAGATGAGCTGACGGCAAATAGCTTAGCCGACTTTTTCCAGCCTACCAAGCAAAAATCCAATTGGCAGGTAGAAACCTCACCAAACTTATCAAATTCATTCAAATCAAGCTCTAGAAAGACCCCCTTTCTGGGATGATTCTGGAATGCCTGGTTACCCCACATAACAATTACAAACAAAATGGTCACCTTCAACCATTTGTGATTCCCTTCCGTAGAATTGCACCCAGCACATTTTCACTAAATAGATAATTTTACATGAGCATACCTTCCTTCAACATGCTAAAACAGCACTAAGGAAAAGATCTGCCTCTCCGATTGCTCTTTCTTTAACGAACTTGGTCACTAATATATACCAAGTCACGTTGTTAGGAATGAAACCATTCTCCACGCCCTTATGGAGAAGTATGCAGGCATTATCATACATGCCCTCCTTGAAGTGCCAATTGATCAAAGTGTTATACGTAATAGCATCAGGATGGACTCCTTCAATTTGTAATCTGTCAAAGAGATTCAAAGCGTCCCGAAGACATCCCATCTTGCACAAACCATTTATCAAGCTGTTATAAGTGACAATGTCCGGTGTAAAGCCGCGGTGAATCATATCACCCAGAAACTCACGGGCATTATATACTCTTCCAACTCTGCAAAGACCATTGATCAAAATATTGCATGAGATATTACTGATGTTCAGTCCCTTACTCATCATTTCTTCAAACAATCCTAATGCTTTCTCAACTTCCCCAGCTTTGCAGAGAGCATTTATTAGGCCATTATAAGTAATCATGTCAAGAGGGCATCCTCTGAATAACATTTCATCTACAAGATTAAGTGCTTCTTGGATCACACCTCTCCCCAGGAAAGCATGAATCAAAGTGTTGTAAGTAACAGTGTTAGCAATCACACCCTCCAGTAACATATCCCGATAGACTCCCCAAGCCTCTTCCATCCTATCGACCTTGCACAGTCCAAAAATTACAGAATTAAATGTAAATATATCAGGTTTGCATCCTTTCCTAGACATTTCACCAATCATTTGCAAAGCTTCATTTATTTTTCCATTCTTGCACAAAGCGCAAATAAGGCAATTGTATCCCACAGTATTCAGAGTAAGCCCCTTAGCGGACATCTCATCCAAAACACCACCAGCTTCCTCTAGTAGGTCTTCTTTGCAGAACCCATCTATCAATGTTGTGTATGTTATCACATTAGGCTCACAACCCCTTGTTGCCATCTCATTAACCAATTCATGAGCTGAAGTCAAACAATCCTTCTTGCAGAGTCCACGAACCAGTATATTAAATGTAAAAGCATCAGGGACACAGCCAGTTTGTGGCATGAAATTATAGATAACAGCCTTGGCTTCATCAAACCGTCCAGTTGCCACATACCCATTGATTAAGGTATTGAAAAGCACGACATTTGGAGTAGGCACTTTGTTCAACAATGTCCTTGCTTCATCAACCTTCCCCATTTTACACAACCCATGCATTAGAACTCCATAGGTCGTATTATCAGGCAAGAAACCTCGAAGAAGCATCCGATCTACCAACTTTGCTGCTTCATGAATCCTGTTGTGCTTACAAAAGCCAATGATAACATCATTGAAGGTCTGAACATCAGGTGTACAACCCATAAGAAACATTTCATCCAGAAGTTTCAGTGCTTCATTCACTCTGTCATTCTTAGAGAGAGCATGTATCAGAGTTTGATACACCACTGCATTCGGCACACAACCATGCTTTGTCATCTCTCTAAGAAGTGAACATGCTGAATCCACCTCATTAACCATGCAAAGTGCTTTCATCACAATCCCAAATGTATAAACAGTGGGAGCAACACCCTTACTTAACATGTCATAGAAAACATTAGGTGCAAATTTAGGACAATTCCCAGCCACTAATACTTCCAATACAACATTATAAGATTTAAAGGTTGGTTCACAAGAATGAACATTCTTCATGTCCAGAAGCAACCTAGTTGCTTGTCCTGGCAAATCAGCTCTTCCATAATGTCTCATAATCAGGAGGAAAAGGGACTCTCTGAAAATAATCCCTTCTTCTTTCATCTGCATCAACAATCTATCTATGACCTTAAACTCTCCGGCTGCCCCAAGCTTATCGATCAATGCATAATACACATCAAACGAATGACAATAGCCCTTCTGGGCACCTCCCCTTTCGAAGATCTCCATCGACGTGGGCACGTCAAGTGGGAGCTTAAGCAACTTACAAAGCTGGTAGGGGCTAATCCGAATATCCGACTTCCTAAGCTCTTTGAGGTCGAAAGGTTTAAGCAACGTTTCCCACTCGTTCCCGGACTCCGACCCATTGTCGTCAGTCAAAACTGTATTACTAAAATCTCTTCTATCCCCACCGAAGAAAATTGCAAAATAGTGACTCTTTAACAAAGATTGTAGCTTTTTGCTCGCATGGGTTGAAAACTTTGATCTTTTCAACATCACTCCAAACGGGTAGCTCATAATTTCCATACACTAACCGAACAATAAGAAATTTGGAGTATCTCTGAAGCAAAATTGCCATGACCCTTCCGCAGATTTGGGTTGTATTTCAAAAAGAATAAAGGAACGGCTTTCAATAATTTGAGCTGAAAAGAAGATAGTACCATAGACATAGGATATACCGAAACTCAAAGAAAACCTAGGAATGTGCACCTGAGGATAGAGGAAACCATGGATGTACACAAGGAAAGTCGAAGAAATTTGAACAATCAGCATCAGGGCTTCAGAAACAGATGACATCGAAAGGCACTCCCGCACGAGGACAAAGCAACATGGGACTCGATTGTTTCTGTGTTCCAACCACAGTTAGTTCCGGGCTGGGTCATGGGCCGGACACTTGGAGCACGGTTTTGTAATGATTTTAATCGTTCGTGATTCGTCCTGATTTTGAAAAACTTTAAGAAGATTCACCACAAAGTAGACCTCAAGTTTTGCATTTATGTATGCAATGACAAACGCAATAGAGGATGAATTCTGTTTCTGATTAAAAATAAAGTCTATATATTGACTTGATGATGAAGGTTACTGTTAATTAATTAATATGGAGTTAGTGTTCTACATTACTAAGAAATCTATTAAGACTCAATTTTGATGTAAAAGAACAACTTATCATTAACAAGATTTTAAGATGAATATAAATTTATAATAGATAAAATAACTAATTATCTCTCCATATAATGCTCTTAATCCAGTGGTGTAGACAATATGTCCTTTGCATAGGCGTAGGCATTCCTTATCTAACTCCATCTGCTTTCACTCTTAGTGTAGAAGCTACATCCATCTATATGCACCTATAGATGGATGTAGAACATATAGATGGATGTAGGTTCTACATCCATCTTGCACTACTATTTATTTTGGTTACAACAATTAGTAAGTAAAGATTTTGATTAAAGGAGGTCTGATTGTCATTACTAATTTTGGAGCAGAGGTTTGTGGTATTGCCCTGAGAGATTAACTCAAATCGTACAATAGATTTGAAGAACATCAAGAATTTTATGGAACCTAGACAAAATAATCCTTACAAATACAGAACAACAATTTAAATCCTATTTGGCATTTTTTATACACTTAAAAGACTTTGAGAAGTTCTTCTTTAACGACTCTCTCTTTAGCAGTATATTTGCTTACCAATAAAATCTCATACAAACAGACAAATTGAGAAAACCTGCCTGATAACATTACCTTTTTAGTCTTCCCCTAGTTTTAACTTCAATACCCGATAAAAAATACTGCATGATATGTAAATCCAAGTTCACAAACATATACACTGATGGTTTGTAAATTCACCACAATTAAGCAGATTTGGTCATACATGTATTCTAAGTGAGGACCTAAGAGATAGCATTTTAACACCATTGCAGATTCACTATCAAGAAGCGAAGACTGCATTTGAGACACATTGAACTTTCTGAGATTCCAGAACGGTCTTAGTGGCTCCCATGACAACTTGTCCACTAACATAGTGCTGCCGACAGACAGGCATGTAAACATCAGCTCCGCCGATCAGTTCTGTTTGTGTCTCGTCTACTTTTCTCAAGGTGAAGAAAGCACGCTTCTGACAAAGTTCACAATTAGCAGTTAATTTGGTCACAGAATCAGCAAGTGGAATTATGTCCAGCACAGAACCAAAACTCCTCCTGCCAAAAATGTCTACATTCATCATCAAAAGGTCTTGCTATAATTTCCAAAAGCATTAGCATGAAAAACATCGATATGGATGGTGGAATACTTTAATTAGAAAGAATAGAGAAAATTATGAGCAAAGAGCTTCATTTGGACAGTGGCCTATGTATATATAGTACCTCAGATAATCACCATCCAGTCCAGCAACTATTACAATTTTCCCATCATGATCAGCAGCTTCACGACAGAAATCATAAAGGTCCTCAAAGAATTGAGCTTCATCAATACCGATCACATCTAACTGCCACCACATACAGTTCAAGGCTTAAAATCACTCCTAATGTGCACAAAAAACAGATGAAAGTCAAACAAACTTCATGTCAAGAAAAAGCATAAAACCAAGTCATTGCAGTTGATATATTTTTCAGCCACACAAACCACCAACTCATACAGCTCAGGCTACCAATCTTGTAGATTGACACAAGAAAGTATAACTGCAATCGTGGCCTTAAAGAGCACCTGCTCATATGCTTCAAGACCAAATTTTTGCTTGAAAGATGACAAATCTGCTAAGGCCCAACATGGCAATTTCAGCCCATCATGTGTCACGATGGAATCCAATCGATATCTTGTATCCTTATTTGATTTTATTATTGCCACATTTCTGCATGATAGACATGCAAAAAACAGTTAATATCTCATAACAGTAAATCCCAAAACACTATTTTTAAGTAAAATAGTTGCTCAATATTTGGTGCCTGAATACCCATCAAGAAGCAGAGAAATTTTATTCTGATTGAATTTTTGGTGTTTGTAGGTTCACATGTCTGTGCATTAATATAATCCACACTCCTAAAATATCTCTTCAAGCAACAATAACAATTTTGGCGATGACACCTTCTAAAATTTGCAATTGACTTAATCCTAAGTTAACAGAATTAATGGAAGACATCCAAAAAGAATTCTGATCTCTTTCTAATTCTCAAAAAGCAGAATTCGAATATCCATATTGGCTTCTAAGCTGTGAAAGCTAAAAGGCAGAGAAAGGGATGTTAAGTTTAAGGGTTAGGCCTTAAACCATATGTCAAGCGTATACAGTTGTACTCAAAATGAGCACAAGTTTAACAATGAAAACAACAATAACAACAATTGTAAGATATAGCAATGGGTTGTCACGCCAACATAATTTGGAAACGTTTCATTATGATATCCTTGCGTAAATTTAGAAAAACCAAGTTCAGATTTATGACATCGAGCTCAGTTGGGAGATTAAAAATTTGATGAAAAACAGATTCTAAGAGAAAATGATTGGTTTATGAATGAGAAGGATAAAGTGGTTCCAGGAGGAGATGGGCCGAGTGATTCTGCAATGCCACATAAATAACACTGAATTTGATAGGCTTCTAGTTTGATTTGACCTGTTCGATTATATTTTTATTATTATCATCCCTCTTTGGGGATAGGGAACTTGAGGTAGGGGGAAGGACTAAGAATCAGGCATAAAAAGCTGGATTTCTGACCATGTCAGAGGCGTTAATTTTTTTAAGCTGTATCAGACCCCACAAAATTTCATACATTTGTCATTGATCAAGAACATATATATACTATCCCAGCACTAGAATCAGACTAATCACAAACGATCTTTATAAATCATCACACAACCTACACAAATATCTTATAGAGACGACATTCCTTATTCAAAATTCAATTTTTGCACCATCCTCTCTTAATAAAACTCAATCGCCCATGTGCTTCACAACATAAACAATCCATCAAAGTTCAACACCTGATCTTGATGAAAAAAGACAACAACCAATCAGAATGAGTTTCACAAAATTAAACTACATAAACACCAACAATGTTTCCTCTGAAAGTGAAAGGTAGACCAAAAACTGGGAATCGAGAATATTTCTGCCTGATTTCTTTCTAACTAACGATTAATTCGATGGAGGAAGATAGGGAAATTAACTCAAAGACACAAAATTTGGTATGGATTGTTCATCTCCAACTTGAAGGCAGGCCAAGAAATGAGATGACAAATTCATTTGTATCTCTTGTTTTTTGACCTGTAACTCATGCTCAGATACATAAGTAGAACTCAAAAGATTTGAAAATGACATGGCTTGTTGCTGGCCATTCCTCTAGGAAGTAGAAACTTTTAATCAAGGAACTATAGCCCTGACAGCTTATTTGATGACATAAACGCCCTAAGGACAGAATTTAAACTACACTTTCAATAAAGATTCAATTGTCATCTAAAGGCACATCTAAAGAAGCTACAAAAGTACATAGACCTCCACATATCTGCGAGAAGAAACCATTATTTGGCCACTAAGCAGGCTCACCTACATGCTTGGAGTGGCAAACATTCTAGCTATATCGCTGCTGTCCATGGGGTTCCTAAGTTGAAACTTTTAACAATTTTCTTAGCCAGACATCAAATCATTCTTTTACATTCCTGAAGGATGTAAGATATATTTAATTGTAAATTATTGAACATTGGCATGCAAGATGACTGGTACGTATTGGGCCTTACCTGACATAAGGTCTTCCAGATTCTTTCATTTTCAAAGAACATTAGTTTTTTAGGTTGAGAGCTCTCAAATCTCCCACATAGCCCTGCTTTGCAAAAGAGATAATTCAGAGGCAACGAATTCTTTTTCATAACTTGATTTATTTGTCACTTAAATCGGGAACATAGCCTGCATCTTTTATAATGCAAGTCATTTCTCTAATAGTATTATATATCTCATCAGATTGTCTATGAGACTTATCACCCTTAAAGAAGAAGTGGGCCTCATTTTGAATCTCTATCCTGCTATAACCAGGCTCCTTTATGATCCCGGATTCCCTCATCACAGCCCTAACCTCTGCAGCATTGTTCCACAACCCAGAGGTGGCATAAGCATTAGACAACACCACATGTTTTCCAGGATTTTCCGGTTCCAGTTCAAAAAATTTCTTTGCAGCCAGATTTACCAAGTCCACATCTCCATGCATCCTACAAGCACCAAGCAACGCACCCCATATCACTGAGTGATCCTTACAAGGTGCCTTCAGAACAAACTCATATGCCTTTTGTAACTGGCCAGCACGCCCTAATAGATCAATCATGGCTGCATAGTGGTGACCTCTTGGCTGAATACCATAATCTCTGGTCATAGACGAAAAATATGCCCAACCCTCATCAACCAAACCACCATGGCTACAAGCTGAAAGAACCGCCAGAAAAGTTATATAATTAGGTTTAAAACCTTCATTTTTCATCCTATGAAAGGATTCCAAAACCTCTACAACTTTTCCATGCAGGCCATACCCAGCTAATAAAGCAGTCCACGTAATAACATTCCTATTTGAAGATTTGTCAAATACCCGATACCCATCGGATAAACTGCTGCATTTAAAGTACATGTCCATGAGGGCACTATTGACAACTACATTTTCCCTGATTTGGCACTTTATCATGACACCATGGGTTTGCTTCCCATGCTCAAGTGTTGCTAGAGTAGCACAGGCCCTAAAGACAGATGCGAAGGTAAACTGATCTGGTACAAAACCAGTTTGTCTCATCTTGTAATAAAGATTTAACCCCACTTCTTCAAGCCCCATTTGCACATACCCCGCAATCATTGCATTCCAAGAAACCAAGCTAGTCTCTTGCAAGTTATCAAACAGAATGTGAGCCGTTCCTAGATCCCCTGATTTCACATATAATATCAACAATTTAGTCTTCAAGTATTCACTTGGATCAAATCCGACAATAACCATTTGCGCATGGATTCTTCTCCCCATCTTATACTCTTTCCTAAATATGCATTCCTGCAACAGAAGAGAATAGGTCCCTGATTCCAGTCTCACTCCTGTAGTACACAACAGCCCAACAGCCTCCCTCAACCTTCCTGATATACAGAGACCCTTTAATGTTTTGTCCAGTTCAAGGTTACCTTTGTATGGCTCGACCTGAAAGCTGGCGATAATTGCATTCCATCAATTGAACTAATAAATCGCTGAAATCTATTATTTTTCCCATTCCAAAGAATAATACGCAAATACTAATCCCCTTAAAGTTTGAGCTTTGTACCAATAATAATACATACATAAATAGATACACAGAAGCATTAACATATTCCATCCAAGTAGTCAAACAAGCAGTAACATAAGGCTCTCATCTTTAGTACTGACTACTTTAAAATATCTACTTCAAGAAAAAAATGCTACAAAGCGAACAAAAGCGAGGAAGGCCCCAAACCTGCCATTTCTGCTCTCATCCTGAATCCTCCGAAGAAGCGTGGTGGTTTTCCCCGCGAACATGGGGCCGACAATCACGTGAATCTCTCCAAAAGGTGGAGCTACCTGCGTATGCACTCCACAGTTTTTGATAGAAAAAAACGAGGATTTAGGAGAACACCTCTTGGGCTTTAGAGGGACGAAACAGGGGTTATGGAAAGTTACTGGGTTGCATTGCGAGGATTTGGACGCAGAGGAAAAGAGCGCCAGAGGTGTAGCTTTGGGCAGATGAAAAGAGAAGGCTGAGAACTTCGGGGTTAACAGAGGCTTCATTCCTGAAATACTTAACATGTGTATTTTGCCCTGAAACTGTGATAAAGAGAACGAGGTTCAAGGGTTTTCCTCGTTATTAAGAGATTTGGCGCTGGTTCGCCATTTTTGAGGGTTTTACCTCGAAAGAGAGGGAAGAAGAAGACGCGACAAGCTGTGCTCAAGAAATTTTGGGAAATTTTTTACAGACTTTCAAGAAATCAATTTATACTGAGCATCCATCCCATGCATTTGGAACTAACTTAAGGCAACATTCCGATGTTATGATAATTTGATCATTGTGATGAAGAATTATGATGTGAAAAAATGGGTTTCATATTATATTAAAATTTATATTTATATGATAATAATTTTTCTTGTTTTTAAATTAAATAATAATTTTTTTAACCAGTTATTTGAGAAAGAAAAGACACAAGTTGATACTCATAAGATTTTGCTTTAAAATCACCTCAAAAATCGAACTCTTGTTGTTCTTAGTGTAGTGATTAGCTCTAATTATGTTGTAATTACAAGAATTAAGAGTTTGCTTATAAGGCATGAAAATGGGTACTCATTAGCAGAAAAGGGTATGGTGATGGACCTTGTTTATCTAATGATTAAGGGCATACCTAATGATAATCACGAAAAATATTGAATTAACTCCACATTTGGTTGAGAGAAAAATGAAAAGTAATTTGTTTATGCATGATCTTGTTATATAGCTCTTTTTATGATTAAAATTTCCAAAAATTATTTTGTATTAGTATAAATAAAGTTTAGGTGAAGTTCTTTTGTAAAAGCTTTAACTTCTAAAATCAACTCAATAAATTTCATATAAAAATATACATTAGTGGCAACGCAGTTTTCAAAACATTTTTACATTATTTCTTCGAATATGTTAATCAAAGTATACATAATGTTTTAGTATAAGCAACACCCAACTAATAACAATATAGGAAAAAAAAATCCATCAAAATAAAAAAAGAGAGAGCCCACAATTTTTTTTCTTGGTTTTCCATTTGAAAAATGATCAAGTGACTGATTTCATAAGGTGAAATGATTAAGTTTCCTATAAATCCAGCTGTTGGATCTGCCAATTTACTGCAGGATGTACACTTTTAATTGAAAGCTGATGGGAATCAAAGCGACATGTGAACCCCTCACAAATCATTATTTTGCAAGCATGTGCTTCAATCATATCCTTGTTTGCAACCCCATCCATCATCTATTCTGCACATGGGAGTTGTGCACAAGTCAATGGGCATGGAAGAATGAAAGGTTTTGGTTGAAATTTAGCTTCAGTCAGTAAATTTTCCTCACCCTTTCCCATCTGGCAAACACTTTCAGCAGGTGCTGTGACTGTTTTGAGAATTGGTCACAGACAACATCCTTTAGAGACAGAGCAATCATACAACTCATGGGCTCCTTTTTTATGATTTTAGATGAACCCATTTGGGGCGATAGAATAATTTTTGGTAGTAATTCTTCAATTATTGTTTCTTCAATATCTCTTTCTTTTATTTCGAGATTTTTATTTTGTACATATTTCTTTATACACCCAAGTGGTATTTGGATCAAGGTTATATAAAATTAAAAAAAAAATTAACCTTTACTCTAACATTATAGTGAGAAGTTCGAAAGTTTAACTTAAAAATTAAATTAAAGATCAAAAGATTTTTCTCTAATAATATTATTTTTTAATATAAGAATTTTATCTTACACACATAACAAAATAGTTACTTTTTTTGAAGTATGTAAATCAATACCATTCTTTTATATTTGCTATACCTGTGTTTGCCAAAATTTGGTGTAAGGGTTTTGACAATTTCAAATTTGACATCTGTATTCAATAAAGAAACTGTGCAGAAGGTTCTCACACACGATTGAATCAAAGATTTCGCTTCCCAGTTGGCCGGACAGGAAATTCTGTTCATGTAATGTAACTCTCATCTAGAAAAATATTGCTTTCTGAAAACGATAGAAAAGACCTTCTGCTTGCCATGACTCGTTGAACCTTCATGGCTTACCTAACAAGTAGGCTAAACATGACGCCAGGCAGTTTTGACATCCATGTCCGGATCAACTACTGCTCCGGCCACGATCTTCAACTCCAGAACGACACATATACCACCAAATTTGGCTTACGACATCACGGCTTAAGGTCTTCCAGGCAGCTGGTGTCCTGGAACGTCCTCAACTTTCGCCCAACGACAGAAGCAGAGAACTTTGCGAAAAGCAAAACTTGCCCATCTGTAAAACCCAGATTCCTCGGCTCTCGCGACAGATTTCAGGAAGAAAAGTAGAACCCAGATCGTGGAACTTCACCATTTACAGAAAAAAGATAAGCTTTTACCATCTCATCTTCCCCTGGAACTGGCCTGTCTCATACACTTATCCGTCCATCCATCGGATTTCTTAATCTGTGGGTTTAAAGACAGCTACTTGTCACGGTAAAACTCAACGGGATTGACTATTGGGAGGTGATATAATTAGTGTACACAACCATTCCTGATTAAAAAATGGAGAGGCTTTGGTCATGGATATAACGTCATGCATGTGCGCCGCGCACCAAATGTAGATTGCTGTATCTGCGTGTTGCATTCGTTGGATGTGTGGATGCACAAGCAATCCCTTCTGTCTTTCACACGTCCCACTTTTTCTTGAATTTTATATTTGAGAGGGATGGAAAAGGGGGTGTTAGAACGAGGCATCTTATCTGTTGAAAACCATGGGCAATCCCCAAATTCATGCGATTTTGCAGATGCAGATATCAGTATCAAAAAGTTCTCTGAATGCACCATTGGAAGTTGGAACTTGCTTGGAAGGAGAGTCCATCCCTTTCCTCTACGTCAAGCAATTGTAGGCTGCCTTAATCTAAGTATCTTTTTATATCTCACAAATGGTTTTATCTTTTAGGATTAAGATAACACTAAAGAGTATAATACGCTAATATATTGATAATGTAAAATATATATTAGATCTTAACATATTTTTTATCTTGAACATGAAGACACACTTTTTATCATAACTTACTTAAATTTATGAACAAATAAGTGTTTCATCAAAAACTTAGACTTTAACATCGTGTTAAAAGTTTATTTATTTTTTTGACATATATAATTAGACACGATCTATAAAAATATCTTCTTTTCCTCAAAGAAAGAGGAAAGAAAATGATGAGTTTGGGTGAAATTCTATTCCCTGTCCTCTCTTCACCAAAAGAAGAAAAGAGGACAGGGAAGTTCACGAATCAATCAAGTTTACTGTTATCACTCTCTGAACTTTGAACACTAATTTTAGGGTGCCCATCATAAAGGACCAGAAGTCAATGGCTAAAACTGGGAAAACCAGAAGAAAGGGGCAGTACACGTGAGAATAATAAGAGGCCGAAACCCAATAGACAAAAAAGGAAAGATATTGATGTTTTGGGTAATCACAACGTGACCTTGGGAAGTCACCATCTTCCCATCGTCTCCACCTTGTAAACTTTCTTACAAGGAGAGGATAGAAAGCCGAGCCTCTCTCCCTCATGTATAAATATTAAGATATAATAAGTATAAATAATACATGTGCGATGCAAATTCCTTTTCTCATACATATCTCTTTCTTCCTCACCGTCTGAGACGCATAGCTTTGGTTCATTACATATATATAATCTGATTTGAATCGACCATAATTGAAAGAACAAATAAAGGAGGAGGAGGAAAAGAAGAAAAGAAAAAGAAGGGCCTCTCGCCCTCTTCTTCTTATGATGCCTCCTCTCAGATCTTAGATTCTCTCATACTTTCCATCTGGGTTGTCTTCTTTTGGTGGTAATATTTTCTCTGCAAAATGCGTTGCTTTTCAATTTCTTTTTCAGACATAAATTCTGGGTTTTGGATCTCGCACTTGTTGGATGTGAAATTTATGTTCTTTTTGCTTCGTTCTGAGGAATCCCAGATTGCGGGTCGATCGGTGGATGCTCTGACGATACTGGATTCAATCCAAGAACAGCCATTTCTTATCTAACAATCAGAGCATCCAAGTTTTCTGTGAATTCAGTGATGAGGTACAGCTTTTCTTGTTTAATTCTCACCATGATGTTCGTTATACGTGTTTTTCTCGATGTTACATTAATTTCGGTATTCCTCAGAAAGCGACTATTGGATTGTGTTTTAGTTGGTTTTCAGTAAATTAACCGTTGCTGATTAGATCCGGTGTATTCTCTTTTGTATCATCCATTTCTTCGTTGAATTTAGTTTGCTTGATGGTGATGGAAAAGAAATTGGTCTTTTCAAAGTGAATAGCTTCGACTTGATTCGTTTTCTTATTGCGTGTTCTAAATTTCATTGATGGGCTTGTCGCAAATGGATGTGCAGGATGGAAATGGAGCCTGGCAAGCTTTTCATTGGTGGGATATCTTGGGACACAAATGAAGACCGTCTTAAAGAGTATTTCCAGTCTTTTGGAGTAGTAGTGGAAGCCGTGATAATGAAGGATCGGGCCACGGGTCGTGCCCGTGGTTTTGGTTTTGTTGTTTTTGCAGACCCTGCTGTTGCAGAAAGAGTTGTTATGGAAAAACACGTTATCGACGGTAGAACTGTAAGTTTTTACGTTTGAAATCACAGTTCTAAGTCCGCTCTTTCAGACTTTGAATTTAGAATCAATACTGTTCTATCGGTTTCCTCCTGATCCTAAGAATCAGGGTGTCTGCTGCTGATTTAAGCTGGTGACTACAGTTGGTCGATTAAAAGTGCACCCCAATTTTCTTTTGTGCATCATGATTCCATACTTTTTTAACTTGAATTTCAGAAACAACTTGACATGTACACTACTGATTGAGAAGCTGAAAAATGTAGTGTATGTTTCTCTCTGTCTCTCTCCCTCTCTTTTTTCTTTTTCAGCCATATTCGATATAAACATATGTTTAATTGGATTTACGTCACTATGGAATTCATGATGAACAGAAGACAATCAGGATCATTATGGAGTGCCTTTTGACGACTTTAGGAAATTGTTTAGTCAATCTTACTGTGAATTCGATAATGATGATTATTGAAATTGCAATGCTAGAAATTCTTTAGAGGAACATGATTAGTGCTGATAGATATTAGGAGTGATTCCATGGGGAGTCAATTTATTTGAAACTTGCAGTCAGAGGACAGTGCAGGTTGGTTCTAATATTACTAATGACACTTGCATGAAGATTAATAAGTTTGTTGGAAAATTGAGAGAAGAGAAGTTGTACCAAAGCCTATCTAGGATAAGTAGTTCTTAGAAGGAAAAAGGAAAAATTGAAGTTTGGTCTAACTAGCCCTTTGATGGTTTAATTTGGCTGCCAACAGTTTGGTGCTGCCTGCAGATGTGTATTCTTCATTGTCACTTGCTTATTGAAGGCTCTGTAGATCATATGTGGAGTTGCTGAATCATAGTTTGAAAACTTAGAAGCATGACTTAAGTAATATGAGATTGAAAAAATGCGGAGAGAACTTGTTATTTGCCAAGATACCTACGTATTCTTTGTTAATCCTATGAGCCCAAGCCTAACATTCATATACTCGAAGCATTCTTATCAACGCAAAGTCACAATGATTACCAAAAGAGAGAAGTAATGAAGATCAAGATGTTGATCGAATATTTGATCCCTTGATACTGTTGGTGGCATTTGCGGGCCCTGAATTTTTTTCCAATTTATTGTATCTGTTCCTGTTTGAATTAGAATCTATTATCTCTCTGCATTTCAGGCATTCTTATTCGTATTGTCAAGATGAATTCTTAGTGAGTTCATATTTTTATTCCCTAGCTTTCCACTTTCAGGTTGAAGCAAAAAAGGCTGTGCCTAGAGATGATCAGAATATTGTGAACAGAAACAATGGCAGCGTTCATGGGTCTCCAGGTCCTGCGCGCACAAAGAAAATCTTTGTTGGAGGCTTGGCATCCACAGTCACAGAGACTGATTTTAAGAAGTACTTCGATCAGTTTGGGGCAATTACAGATGTGGTGGTGATGTATGACCATAATACGCAAAGACCTAGAGGATTTGGGTTCATTACATATGATTCAGAAGAAGCGGTGGAGAAAGTTTTGTACAAAACCTTTCATGAACTCAATGGTAAAATGGTTGAAGTTAAGCGAGCTGTCCCCAAAGAATTATCTCCAGGGCCAAGTCGAGGCCAACTGGGTGGATATAACTATGGTCTCAGTAGAGTTAGTAGTTTCCTCAATGGCTATACTCAGGGATACAATCCTAGCCCAGTTGGGGGTTATGGACATAGATTGGAAGGTAGATTTAGTCCAGTCACTGTTAGTCGTACTGGATTTCCTTCATTCAGTCCTGGATATGGTGCAGGACTGAACCTTGAGCCTGGCTTGAATCCTGGCTATGGAGGAAACACAAACCTTAATTCTGACCTTGGTTTGGGCCGGGGATTGAGTCCTTTATACATTGGAAATTCAAATAGGAATATCAACCATATCAGTTATGGTATGGGTAATGGAGGAAATGGTTCGATCCTAAGTCCTGGAAGCCGTAATCTATGGGGACATGATAGGCTTAATTATCCTACTAGCTCCTCAAACCCAAATGCTTTACTGAGCTCTAGAAGTGGAAATTCAGGAATAGGATCTTTTGCAGATATTGAAGCACTTTGGAGTTCCGCACCTAACTCAGGTCAGGGTGGAGGTTCTGGTTCTCCCTATAGTAGTGGCAACCTTGGTTATCCCAGAGGAGAAGCCAGTTTTGGTTCCGGAACAGTAGGGTATGGAAGAAACAGTGGAACCAGTGTCGTGGCACCAGCATCATCATATGGTGTATCACATGGTGGCTACAATGGGTCTCATGAAGACATTTATGAAGCTGGTTTGTTTTATGATGATCAGACTTGGCGGTCATCACCTTCTGAATTAGAGGGCTCCGGCTTATTTGGCCTTGGGCTTGGAAATCCAGCTTCAGATGTTTTGAGTAAAAACTCTGGTGGTTATGTTGGTGTTTACAGTGCTACCAACAGACAATCAAACAGAGGTAAGATCAATTTTTTGTTTGAATGATTTCCCCTCTGCCTTTCGCTGTTAAATCTTTTGTTTCTTAATCAATAATTCTTGGCACAGTTGATGTAGAAAATGTAAAACCGAACCTAGGCTTGTATCGTTCTAAGTATAGGACATACTTGTCCTCTCCAACCATGCATAAGTAATGGGTTCTAGCAGTGACCAGACCGAGTCCCCCATCTTATTCATTCTGAACATTTTCGCCAATGGTACAATCTTATCAAGTCAACTACCAGATTTGGAACCATTCTTATCTACAATGGACCTACCGAAGTAGGCTATTTGATTGCAGCACTGGTGTTGTTGGTCAATGGTCTGCTACCACAACTATTTACACCTCAATCAATTGGATGCTAAGTATGGTTGAACTATTTGAATGCTGGTTGTTTAGTCGTGCGTATAAGCAATTACTTCACGGGAAATTTTGTCCAGTAATGGAGAACATATGGCTTACTCTCTCAGCCATCATATCCGAATGGTATCTAATTGGTGTTTACTGCATTCTGTTCACTGAATTCAGCTATACCTGACCGTCTACACCAGTTCTCTTAATTCTTAAAATTTGATCTTGAACAGAGCATTTATGTTATTTAATGCTTTCAATCATTATTTGCTTCAGGAATTGCTGCATAGGGAGATTACGATATGGATCTCCAAAAGTTACTGTAGGTGAAGTGTAATTGCTGAAGAAGGTGAAGTATTGTGAATCTTCATACATTTTCATCATTGAGCCACTTCAGTACATGAAAACATGATTAATGCTAATCAGTTTACCTGTTTTGAAGAACACGTCGTAGAGAGCAGTCACAAGGGATTTCTTATAAAGTCTGAGCTTGAGTTTTATATAGGTTTCTTCCCTGGAATTTGATTGAGATGTATAATCAGATTGTTGGGTATGCAGAGATTTGTTGTTTCTTGCATCTCTGATGACATAGCAATACAGAAACAAGGAAAACTTTTTCTTCCTCTTTTATTTTTCTTACCTTTTTTCTTTCCTTTGTATTATCCAGCAAAGTTGCTGGTTCTTGTCAGGAATGTTGTTTTATGTAACCCCTTTTGCGGGTTTTGGTTTTTGGTAGATTGTACGTAATGTCTGGTTGATTTAAGTGTGATACTCTTATGGGATTGCCATTTGGGGTCCCAGAAAATAATTTACAACACAGTGATTTAGCTCCCACGGAAGTTATTCCTTAGCAAGTATTAGCTTCACTTCTGTTAGAAATTGTTATCTACTGCTGTTCATTTTTTCCCTTAGGAAACACACAGAAAAATGAAGTTGATGCAGCTACTATTGCATTGTTGTATCATTTCAGTCATATTTGTTAAAAATGGTATGTATCTCAAATCTTATTTTACAAACTTCTTTAAAATGAAAAGTATGCTCATGTTCTTTCAAGCCAGTTTTTGAGGAGGGAACAAAAAAAGAAAAAAGAAGAGCTTCCTAATATGGTGTTAGAATCCAAGTTCAAATGTACTATTCCTTTGCTCATAGACGAGGATCTGATGAGAAGTCTTTCGCCATGCTTGAAACAAAAGAATGCTTTGGTATTCACTTTATAATGTAAAACATAAATCTCTTATTATAAGCTAGTTGTTAAGGAATAAATGGGGGTTTTTCAATTTTAAGTAAAAATCACTAGTTGTTGAGAGTTTTCCTTTCTTTTTCCATTGATGCATATGTCCACATGACTCATGGAAGGGGACAAGCGTTGGCACTAATAGCTGGGAACATGTTCTTGGGTTCCCTCCTCCACAAAGCCTCTTGGGAAAGCATTTCTCACGCTTGAAATATAAAATGCCAGGAGTGTAGATGAAGTATAAGCATGTGCCTACCACTTAATATAAGACAATTTTATTCTTTTGCACCAACTTTTTTCAATAATCCATCGCTTAATTCAAAAAGGAAAAGAAAAAGATAAACATATATATCAAACGGAGTTACTTTTCTTGATCATCATACCCTGTTTCCAGTGGCTTTATCTGTTAGCTCACCCATTATGCAAGGGACAATTCCTTCATTAAAGGCAACTAAAGCCACACATCAGTTGCTTTATTTGTTCCTCTTTTTGTTTCTCCTTCACACATGAAATTGCTTTGCTTGTTCCATTGAAATAAATCTGACGACATAGATGCAACTTTTGATTTGTCATAGATACCATGAGTTATGAAACGAAGTCACACTAATCACATGGTTGCTTATAAGTGACCCATTCTCTCAAATTTACAATTTTCTTGTATTCAATATCATGTCTGTCCTTGGTTCTCTACTTCAACATGTGGGGACTGTAAAATTTTTATATTATTTAAATCTTACATTCAAATTAAAGCTTTATATATGTTAGAAGGTATAAAAACTCAATCGAAAAGTTAGTCCACTGGTTGAAAAGTTCTTCTTTCATTTCAGCTTAATCTTAAAAACTTTATTTTTAAAATATGATACTCTTGTCCTAATCAACTTAAGCTAATACCATGTTAGAAATAGGTCCAAAGTTTAGGGGTTGAAAGATTAATTTTTCATTTAAGCTCTATTTCAATGATCTTATTTTTAAGTATGACTCTCATTGTGTTACTCTTTGCTTTGAGATGAGAAGATGTATTCAAAAATAGTAAAATAAAAGTTCTATATTGCTTAAATTTTTATTAGTAATCTATCATATATGAAAGAATGGCTATTTATTGTTAAATTGGTTTTTGGATAGATTTGAGTCTTTTATCATAAAATAATAGCATTCTAAGATTGTACACAACAAAATCGATGCTGAAAATATCCACAGCACTGTCTGTCTTATTATCTGATCATTGAAAATACAAAGGCCATAGCTATCACTGACAAAACAACCCAAGACAGACTGAAAAAGTTGGGACGCCAAAACTTGCAAACGATACCTGGATCAAGCACTTCCCTCACCAGCTCTCTGACCCTTTCTACCAAATGGCCTGAACCCCTTCCGAAGGACGTTCTCGACCGCCTCAAGCGGCAGGCCTTTCGTCTCAGGCACCAACAGGAAGATGGCGATCAGGCCTACAAAGGAGCAGGCGGCGTAGAAAAGGAACGTGGCCCAGGCTCCGAGAGCCTCCGTCATAGACAAGAACGTCATGCTCACAAGCAGATTGGCGCTCCAGTTCGCCATGGCTGCTACACCACCTCCAAAGCCCCTGTACTTGAGTGGATAGATCTCTGAGTTTAGAATCCATGGCACCGTCCCCATGCCCGGAGCGTAGACTATTATGTATAATGCGAGAAGGACCACAGCGAAGACCCCCAGTTTGCTAGGACAACCCTTATCAAAATACACGCGGTTGCTAGCTTTGCAGGCATTTTGAACAGTCTTCTGATCTTCTAAGCAAGCTCCAGGATGAAACTGATCACAGAAAATTCAGTAAATAATTATTAATAAAGATGTATCAGTGGACGTTTTCAGAATAAGATTAAAAAAATAAAGATGAATTAGTGTCCTCTAAATAGGGATGGCTTCTAATGAACTTACTTGATCGTCTCCGTTAGCGCAGAAGGCACACTTTTTCTTCAGGCACGTCATGCAGTTCCAAGATGATGGATTGGGGGCTGAGGTGTAAGCCGAGCATGTACCGTTGAGCGCAAAGTGGGTGGAGTCGAAGTCATTAATGCCGGGTGCATGCTTAGATGCGCTGTTGAACACGGCGGAGAGAGCAACGAGGAAGATAATGATGGCGACCAAAGATATAAGCATCAGTCGTCTTCTGCCAAACCTGTCCACGAAACACATGCTGATCACGGTGCCTACGCAGTTCAGGCCCGATGTAACGAGAGAAAGGCCTAAAGCCACCACCTTGGAAGCGAAGCCGGCGAATTGCATGATGCTGGGGGCGTAGTACATGACGGTGTTGATTCCGACAAATTGCTGCACAACTTGGACGGCAATGCCGGCGTAAAGGGCCCTTCTGACTACGACGTTCGTCATGGCATTCTTGATCCTGCTAATGAAATCGTTTCCTATGTCCGCTGCATCGGCCTCTTCTGCTTCAATAGATGCCCTCAACATATCCATCTCCTTATCAACATCTTCGGCAGGGTAGATTTTCGCCAAGATTTGCCTCGCCTCCTCTCTCTTGTTCTGATCAAGAAAGGAAATTTTAATTCATCATCAACCAATCGTGTTCTTGGACTGACAGAAAATGTAAAGACTTAACATGGAAATTCATGAAACGAGTCAGATGTTTACCACTCGGTAAAGGTATCTGGGGGACTCCGGAAGTGATAACATGAGGATGAATTGAACCAGAGGTGGGATTCCGGCCACCCCAAGCATCCACCGCCATGTTCCGTGCACCTGAGTAAATCCAAGGTTAATTAGGTATGACAAGAATTGTCCACCCGTGATCAGGAGACCGTTCATGCTGACAAGTGCGCCCCTGATTCTCGTCGGAGAGGCTTCAGAGATATACAGCGGCGCCGTCATAGAAGCCATCCCGACTCCGAGACCAACGAAGACCCGTCCAAGAACAATCACCCAAGGAACCGGAGCAGCCGCCATAACAATCGCACCCACGAAGAACAGAAAGTCCGCCATTAAAATGGATTTTTTCCTCCCAAGGCTGTCGTTCATCCATGCCCCAAGGGCTGCACCTACAATGGCTGCTGCGACAGCCATACTTACGATCATCTCCTGGAGCCATGTTTTCTTGTCAACGGAATCAAAGTCGTCACGGATATATAGCAACGCCCCCGAAATTACACCTGTTGAACGACCAAATTCAGCATTTGATCAGAAAGTTTGATGGAAAATTAACCTAACGGAAGAAAACAGCAGAAAAAACCAGATACGCATGGTCGTACCGGTGTCATAGCCGAACAGGAGGCCACCAATGCCGGCCGTGAGAGCAAGACGCAAGATGTATGGATTTCTCCATGTGGTCCGGAAACATTCTGTGAACTCTGTCCTATCAGCGGCTTGATATCCCCCTTCCACCATTTTGTCCAAAGCAGATTTCTATCTGAAAAACCGTGTTCTGCAAAAAAGAAACAGTAGATGATGACGAAGGTTTGCCTCGACGATCTCTTCTGCATGTGGGTTTTCTGTAGTTTGATCTACCCTAAGTTCTTCACCATTGGGGTCGCTGAACTCCTCCAACAGTTTGGAGTTAACGATGCAACTTTATAAGTTCTTATGGATAATCCTCTTACGAATCAGAAAATTGATCGCAATAAACATAAATTAGTGCACGCGTTGACAAAGTAAGGGTAGGCTATGGCGGAGTGATTCATCATAACAAACAACCTTCAAAGTTCATAAGATTTTTTTAACTGTTTATTCCCTACTTTATTGCGATACGTTACATGAGCATTTAAGAAGGATTTCAACGTCTTGGTTTATGCATAAGAACATGAACATTCAAACCCCAGTACCAACCGGGCAATTACAGACAATATCTATTGTTGATTTTGGTTTATTTCTTCGTTTTAAAAGGAGTTCCAAGATATGCCTCTCATTGTTACAAATCAAATTCTGCTTCAACATAGAGATGCAGAGGTTAAATTTTACATTTAGTGAAGCAGCGAATATTTATGGTAGTCTACGAATTTAGTGGTTGCAATTAAGCGAATATAGGGGAGATCAAACCAGACATATCAACAACATTCAAACAAACTGTGAACAAAAACACACACAAAATCCCAGGAACAAGGATTACAATTCTACCATCAACTACATGATCTTGACAAAGAGAATATAATCAGAAAAATTTCTGTTACCACGTGGGTTTTGTCCTGATGGTTTATGTTCTTCAGTTGCCAATTCAAATAAGAAACGTTGTGTTGATTCAAGATCTTGGCTTTTGTACCTTGGACACAAATGCTGGCGGGGAGGATGATAACTAGATTTGATCTGTCAATTAAGTAAATCCAATTTCTCGATGCCCTCCAAAACCCAATTTATACGACAACTAAGGGAGATATATCCTTTGTTTGAGGCCGAACACGTTTTTCTCCACCAGTTTTCTATTTCTTCGAAACACTTAGCGATTGTGGCGCAGGAACAATATTTGGGTGAAATACCAGCTAATGAACACCAAATAACTGACCTGAGCCCTCCTTCTGCAGCACAAAAATGACAGATATTAGGTGATTTTTACTTCCTAATTCAAGCAAAACAACAAGGAAACATCCTAAATTCATTAGATGCTAACTTTAAACGAGTGATGATGACGATAGCTGACCAAGAAAGCCGGAAGAAGAAGATAAATGTTTGCCTTTTCGTTATCCCGAACAAGATAATGCACAATTAATCTTTATGTATACTGCTGCTTCCAAAGCAATTGCTGTAGAAGCTGATGCAGCCTTTAGCCTTTATGGTTATGATTGTTGTTGCTCAGAGTAAATGTCAATATTTCTCGTGATTTTGCCAAGACAAACCTTTATCTTTTTCTTTATAGTTGACAATTTTCAAGCCTTTTAACTCTATCATGGGTAAAGGAATTCATTAAGTAGCATTTACTACAATAATGAAACGCAAGAGTCATTGATTCTTGACGATTTGGCTTCACTCGGGAGCAGGCTGTTCCTGATCTTGTCACATTTTCTACATATAAAACAGACTTCAGCAATTGGAAAAAGGAAATGACAAGGGAGACTACAAAATTAATGTTGTGTAAAAATTCTACATTTTTTTTTTTACCATTTGATTTTGAGAGAAAAAATTGTGCATAAGGATGCAGTCCAAAGGGTAACATTGAAGTTAATTCAGTTACAAAGTTTGAAGTTGTAAAGAAAATAGCATAACAACCTCTCTATTGACTAAAAAAAAAATCCAAGAATGGGATCGAGCGCCAAAAAACTAACCTAATGCAGTCAATATATCACTAAAAATTAACCCAAAAGGAACTTGAAATGGATCAAGGAATTTTTCCGGAGATATCAACTTTTGAATAGTCCACATGTTTTAGTATTTAGAGATACAACCAGTTTGATGGTACTTGTTTTTGTTAATATCTTGATCTAATATTTGATTATATATTTTAGTATACTAATATTTTAAGAATAACTGATTTTAACAAAGTTTATATCTGAATTTTCTTTTATTCTTTACTTCAAAATTTAACATAATATTAAAATTCAAGTTTTAATACAATATATAGGATTTTGGTTAGCTTAAATTTGAAAAATTATTTCCTCTATGAATTCGACTTATATTGAGAGAATATATTTTTATTTTCAACAACATTCTTAAATGGAAATTTAGTTAATATAGGGTAACACATATTGGTCTTAACACGCATCTTTACAAGCATCATGTGTTGCAAGCTTTGTGTTAAAGAGTAAAACGTCCTTTTATTAATTTTTATGGACTGTGTGCATACTATGACATTGTCTCTTAAACTTAAATTTTAATATAATGTTAAATAATCAATTTTCTCATTAAAACCAATCTGTGAGGAGGAGATATACATTTTTGTCATGTTAAAGTCTAGATGAGAAAGCAGTGATTTGTGTGTAAATGGAATGATCATAATAATGAATTTTAGAAGTTACAATGCCAATTTCTTATGTGCATTGAGCCTTATGTCTATAGATCTTTGATCCAACTCCAATTTCTTTTAAGGCTTTTCCATTGGATAAGATCAAATATGAGCCCCATAATCAAAGACCAAAGAGCTTACAAAATATTAATTAGTATATTTGATAAAATGTAACAATTAGAATACTCACAGTTCCTTAAGATTAACAATTAGTATTGGGGAAATTGTGGCAATGTTAGGGATAGATCGGTAATAGTTCCATGAAGTTTGAATCTCCCTCTAATGAGACCAAATATTTTACAAGTTTTCATCTATTTAATTTGTGCGCATTTTGCCAATTGCTCCAAATCTATTGAGATTGCCCCTTTTAGTGCTTGTTTTATGTAGACTTCTCTATGAAGATTTATTTTTGAACATTTTCTCGACAAAGAATTAGAGCGTTAGAGAATTAGTGCATTAGTGTTACTGACACCTTTTGTTTAGCTGTAGAATTGTTTTTGACTTTTTTGGAATCTTCTTTTATTGCCTGGAAAACTTGGTATATACTTCATATATTTGCGTATGGGTGTAGGCTCTTTGCTTGCAATGTAGCGATTAAGTCATGCATCATTTTGTGAGGCAGGGGGTGAATTTAACTGCATAGGCAGTCAAGCACGAATATGAGCGAGCAAATCGCGAGTGGTTCTGTGAACTCAATAACCATTATAGCATCTCTTTTGATCAAGGCTTATTCTCAAAATTTAATTTGATTAGAAGAATTCATCCATTATAACTATGATTGATAGGTTATATTTGATGGAGAATTCTGAATAAGTGGTTTTGCTTTAGTCTTAATTTTGAAAGTTGCTAAGAGTCAGGTGCTCTAGTTGCATCGTAACGCCTCAAAGTCAGATGATCCAGGAGAGGACAAAGGTTGAAGTGGTATGTAATGTACCTGTCATCACTTCACTTGACAGGAGATCATTCATCAACACCCCTATCATTTTCTTCTCTCCATTGCTGTGGGGGCAAATTCAAAGCAAATAGGTTATCAACCTTTACAGGTGGATAGAGGTCCACCTTTCACCTAGAATTGATAGAAGCGTAGAAGTGAGACAAGATTGTTTTCATAGAGTTTGGTGAAGGTATACATAATAGCAGAGAGTAAAGTATAATCTATTTTTCTTTAGAGTAAAACAATTCATGACCTTATTAACATAATATCATACAATCAATATTGCGACAGATTATATATTGAAAGTGATACATTCCCTTACATAGTTAACTGTGGATTTCAAGTTTGGTACATGCTCCTCTACATTTGGGATCTAATACCATGGAAGAAACTATTTTCTTTAAAACCAACTTATAATAAAGAGGTTTCACTTTCTTCTTTTTTTAAAAAAGAACATCTTCCTAAGAACATCCCAAATTTATCTTAACAAATGGCCAAATCAAAGACCCAGAGTATAATTTTTAGTCTGGACCAAAAATATTTAGGAGAAACAAGGGAAGAGTATATAGTTTAAACTAAAAACAAAAACATATCCGTGTACTTCCTAACGAAGGGAGTAATAAGCCAAAGCAGTTTTTCCTACCCAAAACGCACCCGTATGCACTGGATAGGGTAAAGCCTTTGGTCAAAAAGTCTTAAGGCCAAGTGAAAATGCCATCATATCAATCCGCATAGTAAAGCCCTGAAAAAGTATTTCACTGAAACCACCCTACCTCAACGTCAGTAGCTTAGCTTGGGGAATTCAGGAACAGAAACCCTTGCATACCAAAATAGCAAATTGGACAGTAAAACTACCCAAAATATAACTGTACAAATGAATATTTCAAAAGTTCACCAAGGGGTTGTCCCTGGCATTACACAGCATTTCCTTAATCTCTCCGACTTCGCTTACTCCGTCTTTTATCCCTTGCACTCTCATCTGAACTTGATGAATCCGATTCAGTGTTGGAACTAGCTCTCTCTGAGTCTGAACTATCAGAACTATTAGACTCTTCACTTGATTCGGACTCAGATACTGCTTGCTCTGGTTGCATAATCAGGCGTGGCATATTCTTCAAGTGCTCACGTAAGTTTTCGGTAATGCCACCAAGCCCAATAGATGTGAAGAAGTTTATAGAAAACCGTGTGTTCTTGGGATTATCCCTTGGGAAGATAGACTCGAAAGAATCCTGCATCACGGGATCTGTAAGACGTTCTTTCAGTAGATGGATGCCCAAATGCTCGGACAATTCCTGGACCAGAAACAACATTACCATAAACTTAATAACAGCCTTAAGAAGAAATGCAGCAGAAGCTATGTTATATTGCAAATAAAGCATAACATCTATAAAATCAATATTTTTTACAATGGGGGACTAGATGTGAAATTCAACCATCCACTTCTACCAGGATTGTTTGTCAGAAAAATTGATACCGGCATGACCACAGGATGTTCTAAGACAGCACCTATTGAAAACCAGAAATTCTCGGCTAACATGCTGATAATTATAAAAACCATCTCATTTTGGGAAGATGGCCAATGTCAAATGTCACACGTTCAGCAAATATTGATTTAAAGTTTCATATTTTGAAGGGGAAGTACAATTAGCAAAATACTATAGAGGGATGAAAAGGGAAAGAACCAGGCAAGTGGAAAATATTGAGGTCCCTTCGAATACCTGAAATAGAGTCTTAATAAATATACGAGAAGAAGAATTGGTATCCTCCTCTGTCAAGCGTATATAGGACAAAACATGCCAAGGCAGAGCATCTGTTCCAAGTAAATGAGCAAAGAATTTTGCTACATTTCTCAGCTTATACGTTTCAAGCCAGTGAATCGTGGAATACTGTTGGACAAAGCACTTTTCAAAATTTTCTTCGTATACTTTGTTGATCTTGCAGAATCGTTGTCCCAAAAGACTATAATAATTTAGGTGTTTTGTCTCGTGACAGCAGCATTCCACGAGCATAGTGCACAACTCCATCTGCAAAATTCATATAAAAACAGCTATTACTCTGCAGGTAGTATAGAAACAGATCCAAATATGTTTTAGGAGAAAAGAAAAGGGAAAAACTCAACAAGGAATCCTTTTCGATAAACCAGCAGATTAAAGACTAGTTTGTAAGGAATTCAACGGGACAGGTCATCACAATAGTATTTAGCAATTTGAAATGTTCAAAGAGTATGTAAAATTCGTGCAACATGCAATGGTTAGTGATTTGTCACACATTTATTTGATCGGTGAACCAGATGGGAATGGAGTGGCTTTCGGTTGGTAAGATGTTCTTGCCAAAAGAAAAACTTGAACCTAGCTTTTCATTTCCTCTACCTAATTGCGAGTACTAGCCAAATACCATCAATTTGCAGAAACTCATCAATTCTTAAACAGACATTAACTCTTTGATTATTTTAGCCCTATCTCCCACAGATAATGAGATACCCAAATGGAGCGATTTTCTTACCATAACAGTAATAACTTGCATCACTTACCTCTTGACCTGGCTCTAGTTTAATTTTAAGTAGCTTATGTCCAGCCTCCTCAAAATCAAGACTAGACATAATAGTGAGATAGATTGTCCTCCGAAGATATTTAAGATTTGTCTCGGATTCATCTTCTATCCTCATTTCCTGCTCATTCTCTTCATTAGATTCATCCTCATCATCTGAAGTTGCATCTGACTCATCATCAACCTCAGACTCTTCACCTAAAATTGTCTTCCTAAGCTCTTCGTATTTCCTCTCATTTTCAAGGAAGTTTGGATCCACCTTGAATATATCTGAACAAGGAGGGAAGAAGAAAAATCAATATAACACATAAGTATAGGCAAATTGACCAAGAAGCAAAAGAAAATTGATGGTACAATGCATACCAAGGATAATCTCAGGATCTATTTCATTTTCAAGGAAGTTTGGATCCACCTTGATTATACCTGAACAAGAAGGGAAGAAGAAAAATCAATATAACACATAAGTATAGGCAGATTGACCAAGAAGCGAAAGGAAATTGATGGTACAATGCATACCAAGGAGAGAGATCTCATGCGTTATCTGATCTTCCTGCTCCACAAGATCCAGTTCTGGTCGAACAGCTGGGTACCCCTGCAAACAAATATGTCAAAGAAAGTGTCTTGGTTCTGTTTTTCTTAGGATTAACTTGTCTCATAATTCCATAAAGACCAATATGTTAATAGTTGAAACAACTAAAAGGGGCGGGGAAACAAAAAAAAAAAAAAAAGGAAGAGAGACAGAGAGCTTTACCTGAAACTTTGCTTTTCTTATTGCCAATAGCCCTTCAATTAAAAACTGATCACGTTTGTCTACCTCTCCTTCATGAAGGATTTTGCGAAAACATTCAAAAACTCCTGTCAAAATCACAAAACTTGAAACAGTAACTAAAACAATTTCAAGGAACCAAAGAAGACAAAAGGTATGGGAACATCAGTATATGTAACCTCTTGCAATTTCTGAGGCAAACATCACCAAGCCATATAACATAATATGCCAATAATCTTAGAATGCTTAAATCAAAAACAGAAACTCTCAGCTAGTTACTACATGCAAAAAGTAAATAAGAAGAAAAAGATTGGGCACCCAACATTATACACACTGTGCACCACATGATACCAAAGCACCATCAAAGTTAGATAAATGGCAGACACACACACACAGATGCAGACACACATACACTCCAGACTTGCACATGTGCATGCATGCAACACACACAGAATATTGGTGATCTTGATCTAAGGTCTAGCGTGAAACATACACAATTCAAATAGGGAACAATGTCAAACTGCACGATGGAACCAAGCTGCAGCTAAACACAGAGAATACCATTCGCAGTTACTAGTTATAGGACTTGCTCTTGAAAAACAGTTCAATTGCCTGAGATCTAACCACCATATTCCTTGTTGTCCAATTAATGCAAATGAGTAAAATAATAACTTGAGAAAAATTAAAAATTAAAATTAGGCAACTTGGCGACAAACTGTGCTGCGAAACAAGATAAGAGGACTTGTTTGACAAAAATACAAGTTCAAATTTCTGAGACAAGCCTTGGAATGAGGACACTCAAAGAGAAGCCTCGAAATGACCTGGTTATGATATAGTGTTCAAGGGGGTTGATAATTGACTTCATGACTGTTTAACATACCTTGAGGAATTTTGGTGTTTTTACAGTAGTATGGTTCTTTAGATATCTACTGAAAAGTCAACTATTTTAAGATACATAACCAGAGTGAAAAGATGGTCTAGAAGAGTTCAAAAGAAACAATTTTTAGATGTAATATTTGGAGAATTTAAAGCAAAATAAGCTAATAAATAAATATAATTCTAACTCCAACAACATACGCACCATGCAGACCTTTGGGCGACAGATCTTGCAAAATTGATCCACACTCTATTACAAAGCCAACGGCTACCTCAACCCTGTCAACAGTTGGATCCTCAAGCAGCAATACGAGCAACTCCAATGCAATAATTTCATGAACCACTTGCTGATTCACTAGATGTGCAACAAATTTTACTGCAGCTAGTAATTGTGGCTGTTTAGAAAGGAAACCAACAAAAAAGAAAAGAAATACAATTAGGACAAAATCAATGTGAAAAGGGGTTCTGTTAGTCAACAGTCGATCAAAATAAAAGTTGCACAAAAAGGGTAGACACACACCTTGTCATTACGTCTGTATGCTCTCCAAAACTGCAAAAGAACCCTTCTTAACAGAAGATTGCCAACTTCAGGAAACTTGGAGTTGACAACAGCTACTAATGCAGCAAACACATCTGTGAAACCTGGAGAGGCCATTTGTGATTTAATACATGACCGGCAGAACAGACCCCTTCCCCGAACTAGATTTTCTGAGAAGATTTCTGGAATTATATTCTTTATATTATGAGCATTAACCTTGTTTACAAGGCCATTAATACCCTTCCGTAGGGCATCCCATGTCAGCCGCTGATATTCAACACTGCTTTTGTCTTGAATCTCTTGCGTCATTTGAGTCAACTTATAGGGGGGAATGTAAACTCCGCCACTCTTACCCAAAGTCAACGAACCCCGCCGAAAACGAGGACTCACCCTACCATCATGTACATGACTAGTTCTTTTCTTGGAATCCGAGGAATCAGCCTCGTAACCTCCGTACCTTCTAGCCATACCAATCTAAATTCTAACCCACTCCTCAATGCACACACTGATGATCCTCCCACCTAAATGTCTGCAGCGCAAAAGAAACAACAGTACAACGCCACGTTTAAACTAAATACCAAGTTGTTTAGTTAAAATACACACCCTAGTTCGTACTCTCATCAAAGTCATCCAACAGTGTTCCTAGTCAAGCAAAACTCAACATAGAAAAAATGAGTCTTCAGGTCAGATTATGTACCTCGGACCAGGGTCTGCGAAGTCCCAAACTGGCACAAATCCAATAGGAGAGAGAAGAAAACGTGCTTTGTCTTTCAGGGCAGCCGGCGCTTCTCCAATCCTTCGCCGTTCCGCTGAGAGGTAGCTCGGACTAGCCAAAGAGGTGCTCTAGGGGGAGCGTTGGCGCCTATGGCCGGACCCACAGGTAGCCGCCTTCGATGGGGACGATGGCAGAAAAGACAAACAAAGAGATTTTCTCCAAACTTTGTCGGCTTCCGCTTATTTAAGACTTACCATTCATATTTGAAAAATAATTAGTAATTTTCGAAAACTTACTGGGTTTAGAAATTTAAAATCAGTCATCTTAGGTAAAAAATTAAGTAGTTTTAGAAAATATTCAAAATCCAGTTAATTTAAAATTTTGAAACTTAGTCGTTTTGGAAATCCAAAACATATTCCTACTAGGCTAAAATTAGGCTATAAATAATGAATAGTTTTGGCTATTTAGTGACCACATCTCAAGCTACATACAATCTGTTAATATTGCCTTACACTCCGTTGTTTCAGTAATAAGGCTGACAATTGCATGTTCAAACCTTAGCCATGGCTTATCTGTCTGTAACATGAGTACCTTAAGAAAGGGCCTGATTTCCTTGTCCATAGCAACTACTGCTGCTTGAAATGAATGTCAACATTTATCAGCCGATTAAAAGTTTGCTCCATGTTAGCTGTAGGAAAAACTTTGATTTTTATTGCAAAGCAATCAATGAAGTTTAGGGAGTTTCTCTATTATTGTTGTTGCATTAAGACAGAGATGTCTCTACTGTTGTTTGAACTTTTACCGCTAAGCTTCATCCTTGAAAAGGATTTTCATGTGTTCAGATTAGTGATGTCAATTACCTTCATGCTACACTATCCTTTCTAATAATAAAATCACCTTTTAGTTGGGCAGTGTGTCGATCAAGTCGAACTTACATAATGATGAGGAACTTTTACTAAGTTTTTTAAACTTTAAGTCTTGTGTTGATTATTAAACAGGAGTTACTGGAAAGACAATATACTTGTTCTTTCTTTGAAAAGATGTTTCTTGCTTTTGCATAAATAAAGGCATTTTGAAAATATATACTTTTCAAACCCAAGTGAAACGCCTTTGAAATCATCATCCAATCTTTCATACATGGTAACAAATAGAGGCAGACCTCACTAAGAAAAAGGGAAAAAATGGTTGGAAGCTGTCCTTCACGTGGTGGATGTTGTCCTTCTTTAGAGGTGAGGGAAGTTTCTTTCCCTCATGGGGGTGGCATTTAAACACCCTTATTAATAGATAGGTAGCGCTTGACTATTTTCATTAACATATGGGTCCCCTGCGATCTTTACCGTTGGTATACAAATGGCTCTCAGCAAACTAGTGTTAGATTGTCAAATTAGAAGAGTCAAGAACTTAAGAGGCCCCATTCCTTCACATGCCAAAAAGAAAAGAACTGGATGTACAAGAAAATGACCAGAGATTGACAATGCTACAATTGGTTGAGAAAATGAAAACAAAGTACAAGGAGCAAGGTTGTTCTTATATTCTAATTCATACCCAGCTTTATTCAATCTAAGTGGGTAGCATGTCATATGTATGCAGAGAAAGACACCTATAGATGTTGCTCTATATGTATGTTTGTACTACCTGTGTATATTACTCCTACTGGTTGCACATGGCAGCTCTTTTATTTGTCTTCACTACAATTTCTGATTACCAAATGGAAAGGAAAATTAATGAAATAATTATTTTACGGTACCTATGAGAATTTGTTGAGTATTAGGTCTTGTAATGTAGATAGTGATGAAAGTTTTTGTTTCACGTTAGATTTTATTTGTTATAAAACATGGGTGTCTTGCATAATGAGGATGACCCTCTTTTCGCTTATACCCATTAGATGTGCAGTAGCCAACAGATACATGCCCAACAATAGACAGATTAACCAAAAAGATGATATGAGATGTACATGGATTGATATTGTAGATAGTAAAATGTTTCTACTGTTTAGGGACACTTTAAAGACATTCATGCATGATAAGGAATGGAAAAGTAGTGTTTGGTCCTCCCCTATACATCAGTTTATATCTTTTCTGAGGATGCCAATCAATTTTTGGATTATTCTCATGATAGATAAGAATTTGCTCATGTTGTTGTTTTTGGTAAATCGCACTTACTATTCTTTGTAATTACAATTTCCTTATTCATAGGTGAGAAACATAAACATGTAAGGAATGTACAACATCAGTTTGAAGGACCATTGGAAAGGGTTAAAATTGAATTAACCTCAAACCCCAATGACTTAAATACTATTAGAAAAGTCATAATATCAGTAAATTAGTGACTAAACTTTGTTTACAGTGATTACGAGGTGAAAATCATAATTTTTTGTCTTCATTCTAGAAATTTAACTATAAATATCTTTTCAAGTTTTCTCGTAAACTTTGCAATGTGGCAAAGTGTAAATTTTTAGTGATATCGAACTTAAAGCCGAAGGAATGACAAGCTTAGCTCAACGCTTAAGCATTCATGTCCATTATTGAACAACCATTGTACAGAGGGAGGGACAACAGATTACTAGAACCAGTGACGTTTAGATAAATCATGGATCAAACAACATAAATTACCATTTTCTAAAGACTCGGAGATTGTGGCGCCGGGATCACATAATCAACGACGATGACACCGTCCATGTAATCCCTGACTTTCTCCTTTTGGGAGTTCACCAATTCCTCGTTGGAGTCCACGGCCTCCATTTCTGTCACTCCAGGGTAAACTGCTAGAGAAGCCAACGAGTAACCCTTGGCTCTCGCCGGCGAGAAGTTTTCTCCGCAGGTAATCTGACCGATTTGCGAGAATTTTCCCTTTAATTCCTTAATCACCCCGAGAATCTCAGATTTTACCTCTTCTCCCAAACCCTCCTTGATCTTCAAAAAACTAAGTCTCACGGCGGATCCAGGCGCTGGGGCCACGAGTTCACCTTCATCCCCGGTTCCAATCCAATCGACGGCCATGACGTCGTCGACGACGGGTAGGACCGACTCCTTGACGACGGTGATGTGGCGGGGGTGGACGGCGTAGGCGGTGAGGTCGTCCTTGGTTTTGTGGCGGCTGTGGAGGACGTGGGTGAAAGCAATGGGGGAGGATCGGGTGCGCAGGATCGGGCCTGCGGCTAGGTGGAGAACCTGGTCAAGCGAACCCAGGCCGTTCAGATTGCTGACCATCGCGTTGGCCTTGGAGGGCTCGGTTTTCTCCTTAACCTTGAAGAGGACCACGTGCTCGATTACGGATTCTGACGACGACGACGACATCCTGGCTGCGACTCTAAAGGGAAGGGAAGATTTGACGAATGGGATGCGTTTGGGCGGCGAGAAAGTGAAGGAAAAAGAGGAGGAAAATAGCGGGCGCGCTTTGAGAGAGATCATTGTACACAGATATCCTCAGTGAGTGATCTGTGCTTTGATAGTGACTTTGGTATCCCGTGACCTAATCCTTTTCCTTTCTTATTATCTTATATTTTATATTTGGGCGTGACTCTTTATGAACCACATAATAGTATTCTTAAAGACACTAACGATGCGTCAAAAGCCTAGTTCAAGGTGCTGTTTAATTTAACATTCCGAAAATGAGTGAATAAGGGGACAAGTGTTAAATTTTTTTTAAAAAGAACTAACAAAAATATATTAAATTATACAAAGTGTACTATATAATAAATTCATTATATTTATTTGTTTATAAATATTGAATAAGAGTCTCATATCAAAAGATACGATGATTGAATAATATTTCAATATAAAAATATTTTCTTTAATTTATAAGTTGGTTTTTGAGTTAAACTTTGGGTTTTCTAATGTTACTATATATGAAGTTATGATTCCTTTTTTAACAAGTTGATTTTAACACATTTATGTATGATTTGTCACTTAATAAATTTGTTATATTTCATTAGAATGTGCTTTGTATTACTTGCAACCAATTATTTTTACTAGTTGATTTTAACACATTTATGTATAAGTTCCATTCCTTGCAAGTCAATTTTTACAAAAATATTTTTTAATATAACATCAAAGATAATGGTTCATGTAAACAAAATCTTGTCATGATCCATAATTTAGGTATAGAAGTTAGTATTTTATATAAAAACTGACATCTTGATGAGGTCAAAGCACATTTATGTATGATCTATCATGTAATAAATTCATTATATTTCATTAAGATATACTTTATATTATTTGCAGCCTATTATTGGATTTTCTATATGTGGAGTTTTAGCTCCCTTTTATTACAACTCAATTTTTACAAAAATATTTTTTAATACAACATCAAAGATAATGTTCATGTAAACAAAATCTTGTCATGATCCATAATTTAAGTATATGATATTTTACATGATATCACTAAAGACAACTTTACATTGTAATTTAGGAAAAAGAAATAGGTTGTCAATCGAAGCAAAAGTAGTAGGAAAAATGTTTATATACATGTCATAAATTTTTTGTACAGAGATAGTATATGCAGATTAAAAAAAAAAAGAAGTAAAACTTCCATACCATGTAAGTTGTCACCTAATCTTAAGGGATTATTGTAGTTCCCTTGATTCTCCCAATGACTTTGCAAGTGCTTTTTACAGGTTAATAAAACTCTAGTATGAGAGTTGATTCTTTGTAGCTTCTTAGAAGAAAAAAGAAAAGGAAAAATAAAATGAGGTAAGATTTCCAACATGTATCTACCAGTTTGGTTGAAAAATCTTACAATATTTAATTCTTGAACCATTATGTTTCACTAAGCACTTCATCGTAATTATTATTTTGAATTATAACTCTTTCTTTTTATTTTAGATTCTATAACACTTATATCATTTATACCAATGATTGCAAATGCATAAGACTATAATCTCATTTTTGGGTATTCCCACATTTGTAGGAAAAATATACTAGCCCATACTTTTTTTCGGAAAAACTACCATTCTTCGAATAAAAAAAGAGAAAGAAAAACAAATTACGTGATAAAATTCTCCCACGTGAAGATTTGGTATTTATTTCCTAACTAAATCGAATCCTATCCAATATGGAAATCCTACCTCAATTTGGTTTTGAGTAGAATTTCCTAGACTGTTGGCAGTTACTACAAAAGCTTTTCCTACGAATCCTTAAATCTCCAGAACACTTTCTTGCCACCTCGCCTTATTCAGGATTCGGAGCACAACCCTAGCTGTGAAAACATGTCAATATTCCCTCAAGATTTGATCACCAGCATACTTTATTTGTTACCTGTGAAGTCTTTGGTACGTTTTCAAAATGTTTCAAAGTCATTCCATGCTCTCATCAATGACTTGGAATTCATCAAAGTGCATCTTCAGTACTCCATCGAGACCCAAAACGAACGCTTTCTCATGCAGGAAGAGTTAACGAGCATTAATTCTTCATGGCGAAGCATGTTACTGGAACTTCCCAATGACGAATGTTTGGGGGAGTCCTTGAAGTTCTGCCGATCTATTTCCCTTCCAGAAGATTTGAAGTACGTCAGAAACCATTGCAATGGTTTGTTTTGCTTTTACAACTACTATGCTGAGATTTTAGTCTGGAACCCATCAATCAAAAAGCACAAGAAGTTACCGGTGCGAATTGATGTTCCTGAATTCTTGATGGCGAATTCTTGGATAGCAATTGGTTATGATGCAGTCAACAACGATTACAAGGTTTTGAGCATTAGAAAAATCTGTAAACGAAGAGGGTGGATATTGACTTCTGATATTCAAGTGTATAGTTTGAAAGAAAAGGCATGGAGAATAGTAGAAGATAAATGGCCTCTTAAGTACTCGTTTTCTTATAAGGGGGGGACTTACTCAAACAACAACTTATATTGGTTGGTTCGCATTCAACCTGAAGAGATCTTGTTCGAAAACTGCGTCCTTGTCGTCTTTGATCTCACGGCAGAGAAATTCGAGTGGATGTGCTTCCGCCGGTGGTGTCTGAAACGGCCGTATGCTTGAGAGCCTTGGGGGGATTGCTCTATGTCATTACATCTCACCACCTTGGCATGGCGGAGTATTGGGTGGCGAGCAATTGGACTCGGCTTAGCTTGATGCCCTCGATTTTCTTGTATAAACCTTTACTGATTTCAAAGAATGGCCATGATATTTTGTTGGATACTGTAAAACATGAACTCTTTTTGTACGACATCGTAAAGAAGACGTGGAGAATTGTAGAGGTTCCAAGCATCCCTAGATGCTCTTTGTCAATACCTTACCAAGGAAGCCTTGTTCTTCTTGATGGTGACAACGATGACTGAATTTGGTGCATCAAGTTTCTTCACTCAAATTCTAAAGTTCGGAATTTTTTTATTTTTTTTATTTTTTCTTTACTTTTGAAATTACTGAAATTACTCTAGAATTTCCTTTGGAACTTTTGTTGTTACTAGGTTTTTGTTATCCTTTTTGTCAATTCATTTTGCATTGTACAAGTTCACAAAAAGTTTACACTTTCCTGCTTGATGGTATCAGGTTTGCAATTTATTTTCATAATTGGAATTAGTTCACAATTTTCTTCATTTACTAATTGGTAGATTTGCATTTTCCGTTCCTAGTGGTAATAGATTTCACAATTACTATTTTCTATATCATATTAGATTTCAAAAATTCCTCTCTTATTTGTATTAGGTTTTACAATTTCTTTTTCTGATTTTATTATGGTTCATAATTTCTTTATTTAGTGCATTGTATTTCTTCATGTATAGGTAACATATATAAATTTTCCCAAGGAAGACAAACACAAGCATGCCTATATATATTTTCATTCTTCTTCTTCTTTCTTGATTTTTCAATATTTTTAAAGTTTTTAGTTATCCCAATTGTTAGGCAAATCGCATTTTCAACACATAAAAACTAGTTACACCAATTATAATAGAAAATGAACCAATATAAATTTACATCAGTAATAAAAAAAATTCAAAAATTAAATTTTACCAACAGACAGAAAAAGAAAAAGAAAACTTAGAATCAAATCAATAAATTTTATCAAAGTTTGAATTTCAATTTTTTGTTTTAAGCTTATAAATCGCAAGGCATTATTCATGATTATACTTTAAAATTAGAGAAAAACAAACATTTCAATATACAAATAAACAAGCACAAAAAGACAAATTAGTTATAATTTCACTTGTCCCACTTCATTTACGTGTATCTCATTCATATGTATCAAGATGCTCATTTAGTTTTCAAAATCTTCCCGTTTGTAGCCTATCAGAACAAGAAAATGTCATCTAATTAGAATTAAGCTTATAATTCTCTAGGAACAAAAATATCTTTTTACATAATTTTCTCTTTGCATAATTAAATATTTTAAGGAATTAAACAATTCTTTTGACTTATACAAATTATATTCGGCAAGATTGAACATAGACGCTAATTATGATATACTTGTATATTGGGCAAGATTTACCTATTAATGTTATGTATGATTATATAGGATAAAGCTCTATATATAGATATTCATAAATTTTGTATATCACCATTTGGCACAGATTCAATATAGAAATTTTTACACAACTTGCTAATTTTTTTCTTAACTTAAGGTCTTGTGACAAATTCCTTCTCCTTCTCACTTGGAGTTTCAAATTTTGACTTTCTTAATAGACATACAATTCAAGGAACTGGTCCAAAGTGTAACGTTTGACCTAATTAAGTTACAAAGTTCAAAGAAGGTCAAAAGAAAATAGCATAACAACCTCCACATTGCAAAAAACAAAACAAGAACAGGATTGAGGGCACAAAATTCTAACCTAAAGTTGTTAATATATCACTAAAATTAAGCCAAAAGAAACTTGAAATGAGTCAAGGAATTAGTCTAAAACTATCAACTTTTGAATAGCTCAAATGTTGGAGTATTTATACATGCAACCACTTGGATGTTACATGTTTTTGTCAATATCTTAACCTAATATTCTTTGGATATATTTAAGTATTTTAATATTTTTAACATGATATTAAAAATTAAAAATTAAATATAATATCTAGATTGAATCTCTTAATTGATACAAAAAAAACTATGTTGATTGGCACCAAAAATAAAAGGCAATAACAACAATAATAGCTTTCTGGCTCGCTCGGGGATCGCACGGAACTCGATATCCAGAGCCTCTCCGGTACGTCAATCACAATGAACCTCATTTCCTGTTCGACATTTGCTGTTCCTCAGAAGGACGGACGTAATTGAGTTGGTTTTCTTTTTGATAGAAATGAGTTCCCTTCGTGATTGGCAATGGGATTCTGCAACCATTTCTTAACAGTTTGATGATTATGATTCATTTCTTATCATGTTTATATGATATAACTCTTAACCACAAGCAAAGCAGATCTTCCGCCATGTGAGATTTTTATTCTAAATATTTATAAACAAACACCTTTTTAAGTACTTTTATCATGTTTATATGAGGAAGATATGATGATTGAATAATACTTAAGTATACAAATATTTCCTTTTAATTTATGAGTTGGTTTTTGAGTTAAACTTTAGATTTTCTAATGTATATAGGAAGTTATGGTTCTTTTTTTTACAAGTTGATTTTAACACATTTATGTATGATTTGTCACTTAATAAATTTGTTATATTTCATTAGAATGTGTTTTATGTTACTTACAACCTATTATTGGACTGTCTATATATGGAGCTATACTTCCTTTCCTTACAAGTCAATTTTTACAAAAATATTTTTTAATATAACATCAAAGATAATGGTTCATGTAAACAAAATCTTGTCATGATCCATAATTTAGGTATAAAACTAGTACTTTATATAAAAACTGATATCTTGATGAGGTCAAAGCACACTTATGTGATCTATCATGTAATAAATTCATTATATTTCATTAAAATATACTTTATATTATTTGCAACTTATTATCGGATTTTTTGTATATAGTTATTACAACTCAATTTTGACAAAAATATTTTTTAATATAGGGTCAGAGATAATGTTCATGTAAACAAAATCTTGTCCTGATCCATGATTTAAGTATATAACATTTTACATGATATCCCTAAAGACAACTTTACATAGTAATTTAGGAAAAAGAAATGGGTTGTCAATCAAAGCAAAAGTAGTACGAAAAATGTTTATATACATATCATACATTTTCCGTACAGAGACAATGTATGTAAAATTAAAAAAGAAAAACTTTAGAAAGAAGAAGTAAAGCTTCCATACCATGTAAGTTGTCACCTAATCTTAAGGGGATTATTGTAGTTCCCTTGGTGCTCCCAATGACTCTTCAAGTGTTTTTTATAGGTTAATAAAACTCTACTATGAGAGTTGCTTCTTTGTAGCTTCTTAAAAGAAAAAAGAAAAGGAAAAATAAAATTAAGGTAAGATTTCCAACATGTAACTTCCAATTTGGTAGAAAAAATTTACAATATTTAATTCTTGAACCATTATGTTTCACCAAGCACTTTACATCATCATAATTATTCTTTCTAATTATAACTCTTTCTTTTTATTTTAGATTCTATAACACTTATATCATTTATACCAATGATTGTAAATTCATAAGAATATAATCTCATTTTTGGGTATTCCCACATTTGTAGGAAAAATATACTAGCCCCTACTTTTTTTTCGGAAAAACTACCATTCTTTGAAGGAGAAAAAAGAAAGAAAAACAAATTACGTGATAAAATTCTCCCACGTGAAGATTTGGTATTTATTTACAAACTAAATCGAATCCTATCCAATATGGAAATCCAACCTCAATTTGGTTTTGACTACAATTTCCCAGACTATTGGCAGTTACTACAAAAGCTTTTCCTACGAATCCTTAAATCTCCAGAACACTTTCATACCACCTCGCCTTATTCAGGATTCGGAGCACAACGCTAGCTGTGCAAACATGTCAATATTCCCGCAAGATTTGATCACCAGCATACTTTATTTGTTACCTGTGAAGTCTTTGGTACGTTTTCAGAATGTTTCAAAGTCATTCCATGCTCTCATCAATGACTTGGAATTCATCAAAGTGCATCTTCAGTACTCCATCGAGACCCAAAACGAACGCTTTCTAGTGCAGGGAGAGTCATCGAGCATCCGTTCTCCACGGCGAGGCATGTTATTGGAACTTCCCAATGACGAATGTTTGGGGGAGCCCTTGAAGTTCTGCCGATCTATTTCCCTTCCAGAAGATTTGAAGTACGTCAGAAACCATTGCAATGGTTTGTTTTGCTTTTACAAATACTATGCTGAGATTTTAGTCTGGAACCCATCAATCAAAAAGCACAAGAAGTTACCGGTGCGAATTGATGTTCCTGATTTCTGGATGGCGAATTCTTGGATAACAATTGGTTATGATGCAGTCAACAACGATTACAAGGTTTTGAGCATTAGAAAAATCTGTAAACGAAGAGGGTGGATATTGACTTCTGATATTCAAGTGTATAGTTTGAAAGAAAAGGCATGGAGAATAGTAGAAGATAAATGGCCTTGGCCTTTTAAGTTCTTGTCTATTTCTCAGGGGACTTACTCAAACAACAACTTATATTGGTTGGTTCGCATTGGACCTGAAAGGATCGTGTCCGAGAACTGCGTCCTTGTCGTCTTTGATCTCACGGCAGAGAAATTCCGACTGGATGTGCTTCCGCCGGTGGTGTCTGAAACGGCCGTATGCTTGAAAGCCTTTGGGGGATTGCTCTATGTCATTACAGCTGACCACCTTAGCACGACGGACTATTGGGTGGCGAGCAATTGGACTCGGCTTAGCTTGATGCCCCCGATTCTCTTATATACACCTTTACTGATTTCAAAGAATGGCCAAGAGATTTTGTTGAAGACTTTAAAACATGAACTCGTTTTGTACGACAGAGTAAACAAGACGTGGAGAATTGTAGAGGTTCCAAGCATCCCAGGAAGCTTGTTGTCAATACCTTGCCAAGAAAGTCTTGTTCTTCTTGATTGATGGTGACAAGAAGACTGAATTTAGTGTATCTCCCTCTTCCTCTCCTCAGCATGAGATAGTATGGTGGAAGAGAAAAATGTTAGAAGTTTATTATCCATTTCTTTGCTATCTTTGTATGTATTTGAGTATTTTTAATGTATTTAACATGATATTAAAAATTAAAAATTAAGTATAAAGAATGTTTTAAAAATTAAGTATACATGTATTTAACATGTATTTAACATGATATTAATATTAAAAATTAAAAATTAAGTAGATTGAATCTCTTAATTGATACGAAAAATTATGTTAATTGACACCAAAGATAATTTTAAAAGTAATTTCCTTTAATGTATTTTTCCTTCCTATATTATGTTATTCCCACCCAAATTGAATTGGGGCTCTTTTAAGTAATTTCCATGTATAAAACATCATAAGTTTAATTAGTAGTATACTAGAGTTATTCCAAAAAATACTTAGAATATTTTGGTTTTGCTAATGTCACACATGTGTCTGTGACGACTTATTTTCAGCTTTTTTTTTTTTTTTTTGGGTAATATATGGTGACGGTAATTTATTTATTTAATTCTCTAAACCGAAAATAAAAGGCAATAACAATAATAATAGCTTTCTGGCTCGCTCGGTGTGCTCTGGCTTCGTCTTCTCCTTCAATCCCAAAAAGCCTAATTTTCCCGGAAAATGCTAAAGTCTTTGCTTTTCATTAGTCTTATGACTTAGACAGCACTTCCCGTTAGATCCAATTTTCAACGGCAGCGAATTCGCCTCTGATTTGATCGGAAATCTTTGAGAAAGAGAGGGGGATCGCACGGAACTCGATCTCCAGAGCCTCTCCGGTACGTCAATCACAATGAACCTCATTTCCTGTTCGACATTTGCTGTTTCTCAGAGGGATGGATGTAATTGGCTTGGTTTTCTTTTTGATAGAAATGAGTTCCCTTTGTGATTGGCAATGGTATTCTGCAATCATTTCTTAACAGTTTGATGATTATGATTCATTTTTCAAGCTCTTCTAAAATGGAGGTAGATCTGCTTTGCTTCTAGTTGAGAGTTATACTTGCTTTACTCAGTCACTGAAGTTCTTAGGGTTTTCTTGGTTCTTTTGCCTTGCTTTGTTGTTGCATCTTCGGGTCTATAGGGCCACGATCTGTTGAACAGCTGACTGGGTTAAACAGGGTCGCTAGGGGACTGACTACTGATTTGGTTAAACTGTTGAATTGATGATTAAACTTTTCAATCTTCATATTGATTTGGCCGTAATGTTTCCGTCATTCAACACCATTCTTTGGTATTGGCATATTGAACCCCTCTCTTGGCTGTTATTCACTGTGATGTGTTACTAGTACAAATTAGCACTTTTCTTTTTAGTAGTCCCAGCACAGTTTTTCACCATCATTGCTATAGTTGAAGCTTTAAATAACTTCTACCTGACATTTACCTGCCTTGATATCATTTACTGGGTCTCCAACTTCAAGCCAGCTTGTTTCAATTCAACAATGTTCGACTCAAGTCTTCCATCACACATGAAACTAGTGAACCATATCTTCGTGTGGTACTTTAGAGAATCTTTTGTGTCATCCTCTATGAAAGAAGTCTCCTATTGCGGAAAGATCTCTAATAAGTTGTCTGAAATAAACAGGGGGCATAATAAATGCCTTAGAACACCTGCTGAGTAGCTTAGACCTTGTTGCTTTTGATTCTATATATTTTGTTTTAAATTTGGTTCTGATTTGGTCAAGTGGATCGCTGTTATGCAAGAAAATTCCTTATGATGCGATGTTTTAGCATGGAGTGGTCTAAACCATAATCAATGATTCCATGGTTGAGTTCTAAGCAGTGACATGGAGCTGAATGAGGAAACCTGTATCAAGAAACAACTAATGGTCGTAGTTGTTCTCTTTAAGAGGCAAAATGCTCTTTTTGTCTTTTGTTCTTTTAAATCATGCATCACTCTTTCTTCTTGCAAAAGAGAAAATAAAAGAAATATAACCAACATATATCAAATCAGCATAATGCTTTTACATACATAATCTCTACTGTCTTTGGTCTTCTTCTTCTTTTTGGCTTTGAGAAGATAATTTATCATTACTTTGCTTCAACACATTGAGCTTCTGAATGTGAGTCTACGTATTCACTGCCTGGAATTGATTGTAGTAGCATTCTCGTCCAGCGGGAACAACCAAAAGTTTTATCTTATGAAATGAGCAACAGTGACATAATTACTTTCATTGTAAGTCTTGTAGATTCTGATGCTTTCTTCACTCTCTAGGAACTTTAGAGCAGTTCACTTTTCTTGGAGGGCCATCTTGGAATTAAACCTTAAAAGGCTCCAGATGGAATTGGCTGGAAGATGAGGGTGGATCAGATGTTGCAAAACTTTTCAGACCCCACCAATGTAAGCTCCCGAAGATAGGTATTTTCTCAGATTCTTTTCTAAGCTCCATTGAAGTCTATAATTAGCTGCTGGTTTTTTTTTATGTTTTTTATACCCAGTTATTTTTTTTCTTCTTTGGTTCTCATATTCCACTTCCTTGTCTTGATGAATAGGGAAGTCTGATACTTATCCAGCACTATTATTTCCCTGAAAAGATCCAAAACCCAGGAGGCTCATAAATATGGCTTTGTAAAGTGACGATCTTTCGAGGTTGGAAGATGGCCTTCTACTCTGAGGAAGAAAAATCTGAGGATTACCTCTTCAAAATTGTTCTAATTGGTGATTCAGCTGTTGGGAAATCGAATTTGCTTGCAAGATTTGCTAGAGATGAGTTCTACCCTAATTCAAAGTCGACAATAGGAGTGGAGTTCCAAACCCAAAAGATGTCTATCAATGGAAAGGAAATCAAGGCTCAGATCTGGGACACTGCAGGTCAAGAGCGATTCAGAGCTGTTACATCTGCATATTATAGAGGTGCTGTTGGTGCCCTTCTCGTGTATGACATTAGTAGACGTCAGACATTTGATAGCATTGGCAGATGGCTTAATGAACTTCAGAGTAAGACCCCCCCTCTCTCTCTCTCTCTCTCTCTCTCTCACCCCTGTATTTAAACATTGCTACTTTCGGCTGGACTGTATTACTCAGTAATTGCAGAACTTCTATTCAGATTATTGAAGGAAGTTCCCATCTATGCTGCATTCATTTCTTGTGCTATTTGACTGGGATTAATGTTATATCATGTTGATTCCCTTCCCTTGCAGTTTTCCCCTCACTATATTGATTTATTATTTGTTCTTCCATTTATCCGTTTTAAGTTACAAAAACTGAGGATTGATTATGTGGTTCCCCTGAACAGCTCACTCCGACATGAATGTAGTTACAGTGCTTGTTGGCAATAAGTCTGATCTCAAGGAAGCCAGGGAGGTATCGACTGCCGAAGGCAAGACTTTGGCAGAAGCGCAAGGCCTGTTTTTTATGGAAACATCTGCTCTTGATTCCTCCAACGTAGCTGCTGCCTTTCAGACGGTTGTGACAGAGATCTACAGTATACTAAGCCGGAAAGTGATGCTATCTCAGGAGCTCAAGAAGCAGGATCCTGCTTGGGTGGGAAATGGGAAAACTGTGGTTCTTCAGGAGGGAACCAAGAAGGGAATGCTGAGCCTAAAAAAGGTTGGTGTTGCTCGTCTTAAAGCTACCCGAGTTTGCTCCAACTCTGGGTTTATTTTTACAGCTAATGATCTCTCAAGGAAGGATGTCATAGTGGGGTTCGACAAGCCTAAACTTTCTATTCAATTCCTCACCGTTCTTCTTAATGTGATCACATTTTTTTATTTTCTTTATATGTCAGTTTAAACATCACTTGTTCTGGGTCCTAGTGATATTGGAATAGCAATTGGAGTAGGGTTAGTGAGCTGTAATGGTATCAAGAAAGTTATATTTTACAGTGTTCAAATTTCATATCTTCTTCCCTTTGTGAACAATATTTGGGACTTCTTTGCACCAAGACAAGAATGACCAAACAAATTACAGCAGAGCGAGCCGGGGTACTTGAGAACAGATCCCTGAAAACGCCACATAAATACAAATTCAATATTCGAACTCTTTAGAAGTCAGCTGCTGACACTCGCTCTCATTAAAGTGTGGACCTTCCAAACAAACATGACGACAAAAATACCTGCTGCGCCAGCTAATGAATGATAAGCTATGAGAACAGGAGAGGACGAGTGGCGATGGCAACATATTGAAAGCCTGTGGTAGAGTTGACCTATTTGGCAGGCTTGGCTTGATAGACATGGAAGTAGGAAGGAAGGTGATGGTAGCCACATCAGACGACCTACTTTACAACCAAGAGGGGCAGATGAGGGACCTACCAAATTTCTATATCCACCCACTTGATCATTTTGACAGCATACTTCGTACATCTAGTTGACCTCTGGAAGCATCATGTAAAAGAAGGGGGAATCCAAAAGTTTCAAACCCATGTGTTCAATGTTTGGAGCATATGAGTTGAAGTCATGGCTGAGAATATATAAAGTAGTTCATATGGATGAATCCAAGGAAGTCGTGGGGTAAGATGGACAGAACTTTATAGCGTTTACAGAGAATTGCAAACCAGACAAACAGCAAATAAAATTTTACACAATTGAAAATTCAGGAGGCAACACTACACAAAATATGGGAAATTATCACGTATTCGAAGTCGTACATTTGGGTCACCAAAACAAAACATTAGGAGAACAACCCAAATTTAATCACCCTAAAACCAACAAGCAAATATGTATTCCACTATTGGAAACATAGTCAATGAAAAGGGATGAGAAAACCCAAAAACCTAGTCAAGCTCATACATCTAAGGTCAGTCTCTTACTAGCTTCCTAATTTTCTTCCTTCTACAGATATATTCTCCCAAATTTCTCAACCACTCTGTACAAACCATCAAAGCCACACCATATATATACACCAACATCCAACCTCTTATTGTAGTTACCTGTTCTTCTAAAGAGTGAAATAATTTCTTGTCTAAGAACATGAAGACGCTGCCTCTTGTCTTGGTTCTCTCAGATACCCAAGAAGTGTTTCAGCCTGCAAATGCAAACCGAACCGTGTTACCAGTCAGATTGAAGCAAATCAGTCTTTAAAAAGTGATGATAATTATAAAAAACAGAGTAGGCATACTGATTACCATATTCAGCAGCGTGTAGGTAGGTAAATTATGCACAAACGACACAAAATACAAAAACGCATATCTTGGATTCAAGCTCATCAATTTGATTGACGGTCAAGACCCCTTTATCCCATAAGTATTTCATTTCGCTAGGTTTTAAAACTGCGACTGTACTCTGAGTCTTACTAACTTTTTCACATTCGCAAAAACTTGAATCTTCGGCCTCTACTGCCTACGATACAAGTTTTTCAAGGCAACTGATATTTGCCAAATACATGGTCAAGGTATCACTTGCCAATTTTAGAAAAATCTTCATGTAGCTGCACATATGCACACACCAACGCCAGAAATTTTAGCCCAATTATTCGCTAACCAAGCACTCAGTCAAATTCAAATACATGGTCTTTGCTAAACCAATCAGCCTTAGTTAACTTCAAGTTGACACAAGAAGTAAGCGTGCTTTATACGGTTATTTTTTAACCTCCCTGATAGTCTACAAAGGATTAAGATTTAATATTCCCTCCGTTTCCTTGCTAAAAAAATTGCATATCAAGCCGCTGAATTCTAAACCATATAACTTGAAACAAAGACTTTCAAGATTTAATGAACTCTCGGATGTTTCCAGAAAATCGACAAACTCACCTTATGCTTCGCTCGAACACTAACACTCCCCGTCTGCGAGAGCGCCACGAGCGGAGGAATTGCCCCCTCCCTCACCAGCAACCCTCGATTCCGCACGCTGTCAGCACAGAGCTGCAGCAGCGTCAGCACAGCGAACTCCTTCCCTTTCACCGACCCATCCTCGATGGCCTCCACCAGCACTGCAATCCCACCCTCCTCCACGATGGCCTCCCTCCCCTCCTCGATCCCAGCCAGGCTACTCAGCACAACCATAGCTTTCTCCGCCATCCCACTCCCCTGCTCCGCCACCAGCTCCACCAGCGGTTTCACCGCCCCAGCGCTCACCGCTCTTTCCTTGTTCGGCCTTATGGAGCAGAGCTTGTACAGCGTCGTTAGAGCGTCCTTCTTCCCCCTACTTGAACCATTCAACACCAATGAGACCAGCGGCGGTATGGCTCCGCAGGCACCGATAGAGCTCTTGTTCTCCTGTAAGAGCAGCAATCAAACCTCAATTATCTCTCATCAAGCTTAATTTTCTAACTACTCTATAATTTGTGATATTACTTACCTCTTGCAAAGCCAAGCTGAGCAACGCGCACGCCGCGTTCTGCTTGGAGGTCTCTGTCCCCGTCTTGAGCACGTAGACTAAGGACTTGATAGCCCCAGCGTTTGTGATCAACGCCCGGTTGCCTTCGTGGAGAGAGAGGTTGAGTAAGGCCGTGACGGCATGTTCTTGCGTCATTGGATCGCTGCTGCACCGAAGGAGCGGAATCAGAGCAGGCACCGCACCGGATTCGCCGATCAGAGCTCGATTATCGGCCCGGTTCTTCGCCAAGAGCCTCAGCTTGGCCGCTGCCGACCTCTTCACTGCAGTCGACGGGGACTGGAGCCCGTCCACGCAGATCTTCACTGTCGGCTGGAGATCCTCCGGCGAAATGCTCTCGATTATCTCCGTCGAGAAGCTCTCCCTCCGCAAAAACCCCGAACACGGCTCCGCCACCTCCACACCATCAGGCCCCTCCCCGTTGTTGTCCGACGAAGTACTCGGGGGCAAGTTCGCCAACCTCTGCAGCTCGCCGGAGATATCGCTGCTGCAAGCCGTCAGGTCACTGAAGGCCTGCGAAAGATCCAGAAACTCCTTTATCTCCTCCATCTCAGACGACGAGGCGGACCTCTGCGACTTCTCGTTCCGCAGCGCCAGCTCACTCAGCCGCATGTCGATGCCGGAGTCAGTCAGGTTCTCGGACACGCATCCCGATCTTTGAACCACAAACGAACAGCAACTGTTCTCCTTATCGTCTTTCTGGAACACGCTGGACCTTATCGTCCGCATCGACCGGCCGACGTTCTGCCGGTGAACCTTAGGCGAATACACGTTCCTCTGCAGAGGAAAACGGTTGGAACTAGAATGAGAATCCTCCACCGAAACCATTGCGCTCCGGGAATCAAACCACCAGAGACGGTACGAATCAGTAAGCAAACCAGTCCTTTATGAATTTGGTAAAGAAAGTTTCATAGTGAGAGAGACAGATAGACTGGGGAAGAAAGGAGCTGAGGGAAGGGACTGATTATAAGGCTGGTTTTGCTGTGGATTGTGGCTTTGGTATCTGGGCGACGCTAGAGTCACGGCAGGTGAGATATCTAACCATCACGAGCCACATCTGGTCGCATCAGGTGGCCGACAGGACCCTGATCACGTTGTCACGTTTTTAACTTTCAACCAGAGATGAAGTGACGTGGACAGATTCTGATAGGGTGTTACGACAAGAGTCACCTGCAACTCCGTAACTTCCGTGACGCGGGACAAGTGTTTGCCAGCGGTTTCACTGGACGACTGCCGTAAGATCTATATCTGACGGTGCAGAAAGCAACTCGACAACCAAATGTTATGGCAGGCTTTTTGGCACGCTGGCTCTCTCAGTCGTAAAGATTCATGTTTGAAAAGCTAAATTCTTCTGCTAAAATCCTTGCTTAGAAAATACGTTGAAAACTTTACCACAAAGGTAATCATTATTTCTTGACATATTTTCTTAATGTCAAAATAAAAATAGCTCCATGGTATAAGTCACAAATGCTGATAAAAGGTCAATAAGTAAAATTAATTTTTATATTAAAAAATTACATAAGGTTAGGCAATTGTGTGAGAAGAACTAAAAGTCAATTGAATGGTCATTTTTTCATATGAACTTTATTATAAGGGTCTCATTTTTTAATATAAGCTTTCACTACATTACTTCTATAATTCTTTCACACAATCAATATGGGTTGAATGTATAAGACTATATGTTCTTTTCACCAGCCACTTTATGCTATGTACACACATCTAAGAATTTTTTATTTTTTTTACACACACCAAGGAGGGAAGAGATGCAAATCCACAACCATAGGACTAACGGTCAAGGTTTAACTCCAAAAACGCCAGTGAGCCAGGGCCCACCCCTTGGTAGGTGAGTATAAGTATACCATTTGATATTATAATAAACAAAGAAGATTTGAAAATACGAGATGTAAAACTTAGGACCTAATTTGATTACTTGTTAGGTTAGTAATAAAGTAACGATGCTTGAGATCTTTTAGTCTTAAATTCATATCCAAGTGTATAAATTTATATGCATATATACAAACAAAAACTCAAGAGCTAAGTTGTAGATAACTAGTACCCAAAGACTATTTATTAAGAAAGAAACGTTTGTACTCAAAGATGTCACCTAAAATATTGATAATATAATTAATCATAATATATATTTGTAGTCCAAATCAATTCTACCAAAAGTAGGACAAAACAAATTTTTTTAATTTTTCTTTTTTGGTTTTTGGTCACCATCAATGTTGCACCGTCTTAGCAGAAGGAAGCAAGATGTTATGACGGGATTGTTTTATATTATTATGGAAGATGCTGAGTTGTTTAGCACCCCAACTGCAGCGCCAAATACAGATGGAAAAGATCGAGTTCGTCCCGACGCAGCAGATGTTGGTGAGCGTTAGGTGTACGTTGTTCGTCACGTCCGATCTTGAAAGATACATTTCGGGCATCATTTTTTGTAACTTTCTAACAGCAAGGCCTCGTGCATTCTGGTCGTTACATGGTCCCGTGGCCTTCTCAAAATCATCGGAATTGGAGATAATCATGATGCTTCATTAAGCTGATCTTTAGGATTACGCGTATTACACAGAAGTACGAGGGTCCAATGGTTCGTACACACGCAAGTGACACGTTTTAGCTTCTCGAAAGGTGGAAGTCCAAAGTGGTGGCGCGACTGACTGTACAAAAAGGTTGTCTAAAGTAAAAGTAAGTGTATTTGTCATTTATTTAAAGTAAAAAGTCTGAAATAATATTATTTAGTATGTTCTCAAAGAGATATTATTTAGATATTAACTTCAAACAAGTTTATTTCAACTCTCTTTCTCGTCCATATGAAAAGTACAATATCAAATATTACACTAACACATACTACACTTAATAGATTCAACGTTATTTACTTAATCAGTTAGTTTAATAATGAATTAAAAAAAAATTCAATTGTAATATGTGAGATTCAATACTTTATACTTTATATGCATGAGTTGAATAATTTTACATAAAAAATAATAAAAATGTGTAGTTTTACTTAAACTTCTAAGTCGAACTAATATATTCCAAGAGTAATTCCTGGTTAGGTTTCATGTCGTAGGGGAGTAGAGGACTAGGCTCTTCTGTAGATCCTAGGGGGTTAGATTTGGTAAGGTTGGATTAGGCTTTAATGTAGATCCTAGGGGGTTAGATTTGGTGAGGTTCATGATGGGTTTGCAGACTAACCAGCTGCGTAGGATGCTTTTACTTTTGGTGAAAAGAGTTTTATAAAAAAAGTCGTACTATGATGCGAAGTGGTGGACAGCGCACGAGGGCTGTTCAGGCTGCGTGGAGGCTTTGAGAAACCCAAATCTTTGGAATCCTCTCCAATTTGGTAAATTTTTTTAAAGAGAATCTATATAATCATTTTTTTAATATCTCAATTCCCAACTTAATGATCAATGATCAATGATCCCGCTAATTTATCATTAAACTAATAATTTTTGTAACTAGCTTATTTTCCTTTTAAAATCAACTTGCAAGATAAAAATATGTTTTCAACTTAAAATTAATGAAAAATATCGGTCTAACAAAACTTGTTAATCAATGATATTTTTTAATGATTGTTAAGCCATCTTATGGTTCCTTAAGAATTAACCAATTCCCGTGATTATGATTAAACAAACAAGACAAGACTTGCTCATTCTTGTCCCATGCATGTTTCTATACAAAAGGTTCCCAATTATTTTATCATAACCAAACATTACGTATAATTTCAATTTCACTTTTTGCAAATCAAAACAAAAAATTTTAATTACTTTTTCTTACTTATATATTTTTTTAAAAAAAGATGGATGGTCCACACTTTCCGACAGTCCACGGGAGGAGACCATTAATTTGAAGGCAAAATCTTATTAGATTTGTCGAAAAGAATGATTAACTATTGAGTTGGTGAATCGGCCGGCTGTAATCCCTCTGGCCTTTTCAATAAGTATAAGCCTGCCTGCACTTCATCTTTACACGTCAAATGGCTTTTCAAACGCTCCAAAATGTCAAATCCACGGAGAGGAGTTTTGACGAAGAGGAACCAAAGGGCAAATGAATAGACTTGTAATTTTATTTGTCAACCCGTTGAAATGGGAAATCTGGGCTTATCGGATCCGAAGTGGCCACTTTTGACTCGGTCGTTTGGACTCTAAGATGTTGGATGAACTCGCCGACCGACATTGTTCACTGGGTGTCAAGCACGACGACCAGTACTTAAAATGTGGGGTTGGCCTCTCATCATGGCAATCGTTGATTGGGTTAAGGCTGTAGTTTTTTGTTGCAACTTGATGGGGGAAAGAATAAAGGCCTCCGGCAACATGATGGTGCTCCAATCTCATGGTAAAAACATGATTGAAATGGTTCTTATTTCCCACTTGCTCTTTATCAAATTATGCGCGAACAAGTGAGTTGTAAGGCCTTTGATTTAAATTTAACTCTGATACTATATTAGAAATAACTTAATTTCCTTATGTATCCAACACATAAGTAATGAATATTAAGTTCAAGTGTTGTTATTAAATCATAAGTTATAACAATTACTTTGAGTATCTTACTTGGGCACACTTCTTTTGCACACATGTACCAAATCATTATTCTAGTATGCCTCTTTATAATACAATTGACCACGCAAAACCTTATCTTTAACAATGGGTGGAGTTGAGGAGTTGCACTAGTCAAGGGTTAGCCTTGATTTTGATACCTCCAGTTAGACAACCAGTTTACAGCTAATTCCCAATAACCAGTTAAATCAAATGATGATACTGACTCCTTATAAGGTCAATAATGCAATGTTGAACATGAACTCTAAATGTTTATATCATATTAGAATTAATTCAATCTCTTTATATATCTCATGTATAAGTGATGAGGAATTGTACTCAAATTTTTAATTCTAACACCATATTAGAAATAACACTATCAAACTATCATCTTTTAGTTTAGTGGTGTTTTCTGAGTCAAGTTTGTTATATATATATATCTCATAAAAGTAACACAACTTCTTTATATATATCTAGCATGCAAGTAATAAAGTATCATAACAGCTCAACTTCTTTCTATATGAAAAATAGGCTTATACTTGGTTTTCATAACATTTTCAAAAATCATCATGTATTTATTTTGTAAGTGATAATGATCGAGATCCATGCATTAATCTTCGTTGGGCTCCATGACAGCAACACAGCCATGATTTGGGCATTGGAGCAGTAGAGAACGTGACTAAGACTGGTGTCGGCTTCTTTGGAAAGCTCCTTTTCCATTTTAAAGCTGAGGGTGGTTTTCGGGGAGGAAGGAGACAAGAAGAGCACGGGGAGAGGGCCACAGCCACAGGGGAGAAGATAGCTGGGCCAGTCTCGGAGGCTATATTCGGTGGCGAACAGCACAAGGTTCCATGCATCTGCCACCGCTTCTGCACCTGCTCCTTGAACCGAGCGCTAAACAAAGCAGCAGATCGTCGTTAAATCTCCCTCCGGATTAGATTTGTTTTCTCTGAACCTTTTTGTCAGCAGCAATAATTGGTCTCTCTGCTGGCATGGGTCCTCCCTTTGTACGTAGGAGGCCTTTTTTGGTAATCTTGGAGAATGCCTATTCTAGACTACTGAAAGTCGGTGAACTATCATTCCTCAGGCCCATTCTTTTATTGAATGAAACCTAAGCCATACGTTTCTTGAGTCTGCCATCTATTTGTGGCCCACTAAAAAAAGGACTAAAAGTTTGCTGATGGCCGACATGTATATTTAATTTCAAGAAGCTTTAAATGTGGAGGATTAAACTGTAATTTCCTTGGATGAATTTTCTTTCATGAGACTATATAATTCAATATTCCTCCAAAATATAATCAAATACAACCACAAGGAATATTTTCTTTAATTAACAATGGTCATGAAAATGATATTATCACACTAATATATTTTATGAATTTATCACTCTAAATTTTCATATTATCCTTAATTAAGATCATTATAAAAATATTAATGCTCATCTTCCAACAACTAAATGTGACACTATTATACCTATCATGACATTTAAGGATCAGTTGATGCCTTTATCATGCAAGTGGAAAAAGTTTTTAAGGCATATATACCTGAAATTTGTGTTCAAACTTTTTGTTTATGTCATTTAGAATGAAAGAATAATAAGATCTTTAGAGAGAATATGATTTTTGAATGTAACCTCTTGAAACCATCAAAAAACTTTTAAGAAACAATTTTACTCTGTGGAAAATAAAAAAGTATCATTTTAGCTCTTAAACTAATTTTAAATTGAATTTTTGAGTTTTTTAACATGATATTAAACTCGAAATTAAATATATTTTACTTCATGTGAGCTTGAACCAATTGTCAAGAGGGATATATATGTAAGATGAAAATCTCACCCTAAAAGTACAATTCCTTATGGTAATGTTTAAATACAAAAAATGTTCCTTTAACTCTTACTTTAGCTTTTGAGTTGAACATTCTCAAAATTTAGATAATTTCTAAATGATATAAGAACAAATTACAAGTTCAACTTTATGTGCTATTGGATTGGATTTGATGGGAGAGGATTGTTGGGTATACATGGGCTCGTGGTTTGGCCCAAGCGACATTACTAGTAAGCTCTCGACCGCTACGTTATTAAGAAATAAAATATGCCATATGACTATTAGCTATAAATTTTTAACTTAATAATAGCCTTTGAGTGTCCTAATATATTTGGCATAGCCTTGATAGTTTAACTACTTTGAAAGAAGGGGGAAAAAGAAAAAGAAGAAGGAGAAAGAGGAGATTGGCTCTCCTTGAAATACTGTAAGCACGTTTCTCAGAAATCAAAATCAAGTGATTGTTGCTCTCTTTTTCAGTTTAGAAGTAGAATTAGTTCAGAGCCATCCATCAATCACTTTCAGTGAACTCTAGGGTTCAACAAGTTACAACCTAATCCTCCTCCTGCATTAACAAGGGGAAAATTGTTGCACAAGTAAGGTCCAAATCCTGTTGGAGAATGACATGAGCTGAAGATGATCACCTCAGGAATCCTAGTTCCAGGAGGAAAGAAAACAAATAGATATCAGCAGGGGTTGTTGGGGAGTTTGAATCCTTGTGAAATCATGAATCGATTGTTGAGATTTGTTAAACCTCATGCTTAAACCAATCGGATAAGAGCCTTTTTTCAGTCAATCTAAGGCCGCCTACCGGAGTTCCGATTAGCTTCTCATTAGTCATAATCTCACCAACTCCGGGAAAGATTTGAGGGTTCAAGGAAATCTTTATAAGAATAGGTGACCTCTAATCCCGATAACTGGCGAATATAGAAACATATCTCCGGGAAGTGCTATCAGCCATACGTTCACACCGATGTCATGGAAAAATGTTTGCTTCTGTGACAGATTTTTGGTGGGATTTCGCTTCTACATCTCTAAATGCTATAAATTTATTGGCATTGCTGTGTCCTTTTACCTTTGTTTGAAATTGTACGTGTATTTCACTTTTTTGTTGCTGAGGCTCCCACATCAAAAGTATGTGGGCATAGTCCTAATCTTATTAATGATAAAAGTTTATCTCCTATTGCTTATAAGTTTTATGATGACCTCCTTACTTTAACACAATATCATAGTTGGGTATGCTTTCTAATATGGACCTTCGTATTTCCATTATCATCTACATTATTAGCATAAAGGGGATATGTTGAAGCATCATATATCCCACATCAAAAGTGTGTGGACATAGTTCTAACCTTATTAATGATAGAGTTTTATTACTTATTGCCTATGAATTTTAGGATTGGTTTTTCTATTTTAATAGTTTTGATTTTGTTACATTAGAGAGGTATAATTCCAAGGTAAAGTTTAAACACATGAATTGTTTCTTCAACTTATGATTTTCTTTTAGCATGATATCAGAATTTAAGTTAATTGACATACTCTATCTCCATTTTTTTTGGTTGTTGTTAGTATTAAGATGGCTTCTCAATATGTAAAGGGTGTCAAGGACCATAATCATATGCAAAAGAACTAAAACTTAAATGAAAGAATGGTTTTACAACTTATGAGTTGGTTTACAACTTAGATTTAGATCTTCTAACACTTTTTATATGTAGAGATATCCATTCTTTATAAGCTAGTTTGAAAGGAAAAACAATCCTTTTAATATGATACAAATCTAAATTCTAAATTAGATATACAAAGCTTTAAACAAGTGTTTAAAAGAAAATTTACAACGCAAAATGACAAGGTTAAAAAGAATATAAATAATTTGTACAAATAAAGAATCCTCGCATTTATAGATAATTGAAAAAATCTTTTTATTATTTCTTTGGACCGCTTCTTTCTCTTTTTCTTCTCACCTTCGATACTCTTTTTGTCTTTTGTCGGCATACATTCAAACTTCAAACCTTCAAGTAAAGAACATACTATTATTAATATATGCTAAACAAGCTGTTCTTATCAAGATCCATTTGACTTTGAGGTGAAAGTTGAAGGTAGGTAATAACGTAATAAACCACGTTCTGCATGAAAGCACTTTGGTTTCTAAACTTCGATATGATTTGGTAGAAGAACGATGATGTAGGCCATGATCATGCTTACGTTGTGGATCTAGAGCTTTGACACAGTCAGAAACATAATAAACAACAAATAAATTCCACACGTTTACAGGTAGTAAGATGAAATCAATGCCCTTCTATCTTGTACATCTGCAATTCTTTGTTTTAAGCAATTGGGTTCCTAAGTTTCTGCCAAAGCTTCGTTGAGAATACCGGACTTTAATACTGAAGCTGTGGACAGAAATAGCATCAAACCCATCGGATTAGGGACGTTTACCAACAATATCAACATCAAGGCCAGTTGTCCTAAATTGCAGCATATGCTTTATTTCAATGCTCACTTTCATACTGCTATGACTTTGATGGCCGAAATAATTGCATCTAGTTCTCATTTTCAAGCAAATCTTGACTTCAAAATGTTAAAGACCATGTGATGGCTGAGTTTTAAGTGTAAACTATTATATGTATCTAACTTATAAGTTAGCTTTTGAATTAGAGTACAAGTCTATTTTTAATATGATATTAGAATTCAAATTGATCCAATGTTGTGTGCGTAGACAAATGTTAAAAATAAAAATTTCATACTAAAAAGATATAATTCTTAAGTAGTATTTAAATATAAAATATGTATTCTAACCATATAAGCTGACTTTTGAATTGAGTTGTGAGCATCCTTCTAATCATAATAAGCTTTTTTTGACATGATACTAGAACTTAAATCTAAGTATTTACATCCTATTGCTTATAGATAAAAGATCTTCCTAGAAAATATATTTTTATATTAAAGATAAGGAAACATATTAAGCAATGTATCAAATGGTGCTGGCACAAAATCACAAACCTTGGGGTTTCTTGTAATCAGAAGTGCTTCCACGTTATCGTCTGAAAGTCACTTCTACTTTGGTTAACCTATACAAAAAGAATGGGATGTGTTAGATCGGAAAGCGAGCAAGAAACGGCCGAACATACTACAATCGAACGCAAACAAAGAGAAGGAGTTGGGGTGCTCGGAAAGCCCCAACGTCACCACTGACCGGCGGCAGCGACCGATGTTGTCGTTCTTGCTTTAACTTTTCACACATAATTTTATTTTATTTTTTATTTTTTTGTCACTTTCCCGTTACTGACTACGTCTAAATCAAAACGCGTCATTTACGATGTGAGATTACGATTATACCCCTGTGCTAGAAGCCTTTCGAAATTTATCCAGGAACCAAACGACGTTGTATCGATCCTTAGGCCCACAATAAATGCTGGATCTTCTAGACCTTCTGTTCACACCCTCTATCATTTGCTGTAAAGTCAAAAGCAGCACAAGCGAAATTATAATATCTCTCCCTTTTATTCTAATTAATATAGAAATTTTATTTCTTGTTAAAAATTGACTTATACATGATTAATTTCACAATAGGTAGCAATTATGGGCTACTTTGTAAGGAATGTCAATTATGTGCTACTTACCTGGACCGTCAACTCTTTTTATATAAAAGTTTTCAGTTTTCTTCCTAACACTAACTTGTAAGGAATGATATAATTTGTTTGAATATAAGAGTAATATGTTACCAACTACATGCGATACTCTAATAATTAAGAGATAGATAATAAAAGTACATATCAATTTGCTCAGCTTACATAAATGACCTTTTCAGACGGTTAATTCTTTTTATTTGAGGAAAAAACTTTATACCCAATAGAATATATTATTCATAAAAATATTTATTTTCACCTTGTTAAGGTGTGAATTGTGGTTCCTGATTATATTTGAATTTATTCATTTGCTTCTAGAGTCAATTCTAATATGAGATATTGAGTTTTTTATATTATCAAAACTCAATTTTTTCTTAATATCCTTCTGAATATGAGTAAGTTCAAAGTTTAGCAAGCTCCTAACTCACTTAGTAACTAGAGTTGCTTGCAACCTCTTCAATACACAATCCCATCTCCCCTTTACCTACCCATAAATAAGAAAGAAAGTTCAAAGTATACAAAGGATACTATACTAAAGTTTAGATTGTACCATTATAATAATTGGATGTACTATTGATGTATATGTTCAGTTTTATATTACTAAAATGTAAGTAAGTTTTTAATCGCATATGTATTTGTCATTCACTTCATGAGCCGATTTTAAACTTTACAAAATATTTTATTTTTAATACATATATACTAGCAAACATAAGAATCAATTTAACAATTTACTCAAGAGTACTACTAGCACTTGACTAAGTCCCCTCGTCTGTCCTCGTCCTTTGGTTAAAAAAAGCCCAACAAGCATTTTACAAGTCACCCTCCACAACATGCTCGCCAGAAGATCCGCCAGTGTTTGCTGACAATTACAAACACTAAACAGATGTTTTGGGCGTTAAACAAATAGAAAAGACACTGAGAAAGAAACGACGACGTAATGTGGATACACACGACGATCCAACAGTTTTGACCAAGTTTCGTCCGCTAGTAGCAACCCCGAGAAGAAAGGAGCACCGTGGAGTTTAAACTACCACTGCCGGCTGTCCCGTGTTCTTGGGCTTAACTTGGTATATAGAACTCGTTCAAAAATGGAAGTTTGATCTGTCTGTAGGATCCAAAACGGGTACATTTGGCATGTTTTGAGGGGACGAGCTGCCGACCAAACGCCATATGATCGCCTGCGTGTAGTTGAAGCTCAGGCACCGGCAGGTGTGAAAAGGTTGGTGGGGATAAAGAAGTGTACAGAGGATTAGAATAAAAAATTGTGTACACTTCTGTGGATATGGAAGCTTCCCCAGAAGGCCACCTACCGAATCCACCAACTGTTATAAATATAAGATCTTGATCTCTTTCCGGTTCAGGCACTCAAGAGTTTCTCCAATCCAGGATGGTGACAATGCTCAGGCCTGTGCTGGTTTTCTCTGTTCTCTTCTCTCTTGTCTTCTCATCCTCCGCTCAAAAATGTGGGACTTACAAGTTCGCCAACAACAAGGTCTTCGGCACCTGCACTGACCTGCCATCTCTGAACTCGTTCCTGCACTGGAACTACGAGTCGTCGTCCGGGAGCCTCGAGATCGCGTTCAGGCAGACGGGGGTCGCCGCTTCGAGTTGGGCGGCGTGGGCGATCAACCCCAAGAGCTCAGGAAGTGCCATGGTAGGAGCACAATCGATTGTCGCCTACCAACTCTCCAACGGCACCATAAGAGCCTACACGTCCCCGATCTCGAGTTACAGTACCTCCATGCCTGAGGGCAAACTGAGTTACGATGTCTCCGGTTTGAAGGCGACTTATGCGAAGAATGAGATGATAATTTACGCAATCGTGGCTCTTCCGAAGAACAGCACCACTATCCGGCAGGTTTGGCAGCAGGGTCCAGTTTCAAGTGACCTTCCAGGAGCTCATGCTTTTGCTCCTGCTAATACTAATTCCTTCGGGAACCTGGATCTTCTCTCCGGGAACTCTGCACCGAGCGGAGGGGGAGACTCAAGAACCAGAAACAAAAATGTGAGTTCTTGAGTTTCACAACATCTTCTTGTCCTCCTTCCATGGAGCATTTTTCTTCTCTGTTCGTTCAATCTTTTGCCTAGATTTTTCCAGTTCCTTTGTTTTGGATCTCCTTTGGGTACAAGAATTTTTGTCCTTCCTTCGTTGCTAAGAATAAATGTTTATGCATCTCTGTTTTAGAAACTGTTGTTCCAGGATCACTGGAACTAAGTTCTTGTTCTTGTTGGAATGAAATTGCAGATCCATGGAGTGCTGAATGCGGTCAGCTGGGGGGTCTTGATGCCTATTGGTGTGATGTCAGCAAGATACATGAGGGTGTTCAAATCCGCAGACCCTGCATGGTTTTACATTCATGTTACTTGCCAAACCTCAGCTTACGTTATTGGAGTTGCCGGATGGGCGACTGGTCTGAAACTTGGTGCTGAATCTTCTGGTATCGAGTACAGTGTCCACAGAACAATCGGCATTCTCCTTTTCCTCTTTGCAACACTTCAGGTACCTGATTATTCTTATTGAGAAGTAAAAATTTATTTTGGCTCTTGACACTTCCTCATACACAAACATACTTTGGGCTTGAGGTTGATCAAAGATGAAATAAATACTCTCATACACTAAACATATCATATAGGTTCAAAATTAAACGAAAGATATAAGAGATCAATCTTTATTTGATACCATCTTAGACGTAGGTTTATAATTTATAATTAAACATTACTTAAAGATCTTTCGTCCCTAATAGACAATGACACATCTATTATATTATTTTTAACAGTCTTTTGTAATGAGTAATTTTGACCAAGTTTGAACTTAAATTTTGATACTTCATTCAAAAAATTTGTTTTATTTTTAAAATTGATTATAAAAAGGAGATACCTATTTTCATGACAAGATTTAGTTTAACATGTAGATTTCTAATTCTTGCCATGTGTACAGGTGTTCGCCTTGCTTCTGAGGCCCAAGAAGGATCACAAATACAGATTATACTGGAACATCTATCACCATTCAATAGGATATTCTGTTATTGTTCTCTCCATCGTCAACATACTTAAAGGATTTGACATCCTGAATCCCGAGAAGAAGTACAAGAACGGGTACGTCGGCGTCCTCGCGACTTTGGTTGTCATCGCTATCTTGCTGGAAGCGACGACATGGTTCATTGTTCTGAGGAGGAGACGGTCGGAAGAAGGGGAGAAGCCGACGCAGGCAATGAACGGAGCAAACTGGGACTGATTTACAGAGTTTGATGACACTGTTTGTGATACTTAGGATCTGGGTTTCGTGGGTTTCTCACTGTTATTTATTCATTTCCTTTTCCACCCTGTGCTGGTTCACCCCATTTTGTAAATTCAAAGAGTAGTGCCTGTAGCCTGGAGATGTTCTTTGCACTTGTGTCGGTTACGTGCAATATTGTCACACCTGTCTTGTCTTGTTTTACTAACTATTTCCATCTCATTTCACTGTCAGATGTTGTTTTCTATCAAACTTTATGCTATAAGAGATTATTTCTATACACTGCTTGTGAATATTATTCTTTTGTTTGCTCTCCCTTGGCCAGCTTGTTCCAATTGGCTAAAAGAACTATTCAAGCCACTACTTGGTAGAGGCTGTGACTGTAAGCTATTGGATTTGGTGGATATGGTTCATTTGTCATGAACCATGTAAAATCCTTGACGTTCTTAGCGTTATTATATGTATGCTTGCTTCACAATCTTTCTCAATCTTCCAACAATTTAAATGAAAACTCCTAATTTTCAATAGCCATACACGTTTTATTTAGAAACAGTAGAAATTAAGCCTCCATTACATGAGGCTGTTAAATTCAATTGCCTTTGTTCTAGAGTTTCAAAGGAAATGGAGATTCAAACTTTATTTGTGCATTTTTAATTCACGCACACTAAATGTTGAACTACAAATCTTACAATTGAATTTCCTATTAGTTCATCATTGAACTAACTGGCTAAATGAAAAGTCCTTATCAAATCTATCATAGGGTTCTTATGAGATTAATTGCATGTAGGAGTACTACTATCATTTTTCTTCTTAAGAACTATTCTACTACATCTAAGGTTTGTTGCATTCTGCAGTTAAAATAATGGCAGCAAAGGGAGAAATTTCAAGGAGCACCTAATAAGTAAAGCAAATTTATTTGTCCCACAACCATGGAGATGTCATATAAACTGGTTCCACAACTAATTTGGCACTGTAAAGCCACATGAACTTCGAGGAGTTATTGTATTCATCAACAATCTCTCACCAAATGGAATGCAGAGGAATGATAAATAAAGCTATTTATTGAAGCTTTTGGTTCCATGATAAACAAACTACACCGTTGAATAAACAAGCATTCCTGGTTTCCATTGATCAAAGTGTCTTCTATTCTGATTGCCGCAACGCCTCGACAAAAGCATCCTTAATGAAAGCGTTTGAAGCTGCTACTCGCTGGGATGTGAGGTCAAAATCCTTACCAGATCTGGTTTGTAGCAACAACCACCAAATGTCAGTACAGATCGAATATTTGCAAACTTCTGTTACTTTCTCCAATGCTTTTGAAGTTATGAAGATCAATGCAAGCTCACCATTTACCTAACTTATGAAGATCCTGTCTAGAACCTTCCAGAATCGTCCATATTTGATATTAAAAAACAACATAAATGCACGGTTACGTTACTTACGGATCAAATACTTGTCCTCCAGCTTCTTGTACGATCACAGCACCAGCAGCCACATCCCTGGGTATAAGAGCAGACCATGTATGAAACCAAGAAGCAGACTCCGTAAATTAAAATCTTGCGGCAAGATTAAAACATCATACCATGGACCCCCAAAGCCAACTTCGTAAAATATGTCAAGCCTTCCACATGCAATTCCACAGAGATTCAACGCACAAGAGCCAGACATTCTAATGGATCTCACCTGATCAAAAGAGAAGCTTATAACGGATAGCTATGAATAACATAAAGTTCAACAGCTTCTGTGGCAAAATTTTATCTCACCTTGGTAAGAAGGCTGTTAATCCTATTTGTACAGGCATCCAATGTTTGCTTGTCACGTTTCGTTCCAGCCTGCTCTTTCAGGACAGTACTTTGATAAGTGTTGAAATTGTCTTAACATAGATATCTGAAATACATTCTGAAAGCATGTGTGTGCATCTCCAAGACGCATGATGCCGGATTTTAGATTTTGCATTATATAAAAAAACTAGAAAGAAGCTGGGAACCAGGTTTGCACATTCACGTGTTATCAAGCAGGGGAACACATGATATATGTATCCTCAATGGGGTTCTTCAAGAATAACTAACCAAACAAGTGCCAAATCAGATTGTACCAATAAAGTTCAAGACCAATATGAAGTTACTACTCAACTAAAGTACGTTGGCTTATACAAACACCAAACTTGTACATGTAGTTCAGCATTATATCCCTGTCCCTGGATGGGAAATCAAAGAATAATGCAGGGTCATGCATTCAAATATAGTCTCTTCTGTGCTATCTTAAACTTATATTATTGTTCCCTCATTCCTCTTCTTTTTTTCATGTTTTTTCTTTTTATGGATAACGATCAGTGTGGAGCACAGCATAAGCTAGCCTCACAAAATTCGGAACCAATTTTTAAGAGTTTAATTTCGAGGATTTTGCCAATCTCATTTGGCTAGGCGGGAAAACCATAAGCACCAACTCTAGGGTCCAGAGATTGAGCATGGATTGGATAGAAGAACACAGCTTGACCCACTTGGTTTGGGTTCATGATTTTGTTACTAAAGCTCTGTAGAGCTCATGTGCAGTCTAATGGGACTTTGCTGGTCACCAGCTTGTCTCCACTAATTAAGTGTGGCTGTATGTGACTATGCAGATCACTGCATAAAGGAACATTAATTCATGTTTTTCAGGATCTCAAAGGATTTTTCGGCTTACATACCAATCACCCAGCACATAACACCGGCACTATTTACATCTCAGACACCATAAGACCTACATATATAACTAACATTAGGGCAATAGTTTAATGAGATTGAGAGATTTGAATTACAAAACAAAGTTTTGTGAGATTGGACACTCTTTCATCACATGAGGTCAGACATTTATGTCATTAGAATAGCAGAAACAGGAGCTGTAAAGAGATGATGATGACTTCTTACAACCACAATTACAGTAAACATAGTACACCTGGCACAAATGATCCAACTAAAAGAGACTTGAATCTGAACCCAGTAGGTAGTAAACCATAAGAACTTCCAGTGACAAAAACTCTCATGATATGAAGGAAAACTACAAGAATTCCTACAGGTAAATAAGAAGATGCAGAAAGCATAAGAACTCTTTTTAAGATGGTTTTACATCAAAAAATCAATTGCAGTGTGTACTCACATACCTCAGTTGCAAGGAGACATTTCACAAGTTCAGATTGCTGTGATGCTGCATCATTGTTAAAACATAAGCTGTAGCTGTACGAGGTTCCTGGGATTATGGAGAGAGAGGGGGGGGGGGGGGGGGGGGGGGTGTGGAGAGAGATACAAAAGACAGAAAAGTAATCTCACCTTTTATGGGCTTTCCATTCAGAACAGCACCTTTTCCACGGATGGCAGTAAATAGCTACATATCATAAACCCAAATTTACAGATAGTTCAGCCACCAGCACTTTTTGAAACATATTTAAGGACTATTTAAGTCAATAGTGTGATGAGCAACAGAACTTCACATGCCCAGAAAGCCAGGTGCTAAAAGAGGCCTTGACACGGATTCAGCAAAGTGAGAAGTCCAAGGACAATATTCGGATGGGGATTGCTTTGATTTTCAATAGTTCAGCCACCAGCACTTTTTGAAACATAGTTAAGGACTATTTAAGTCAATACTGTGGCGAGCAACAGAACTTCACATGCCCAGAAAGCCAGGTGCTAAAAGAGGCGTTGACGCGGATTCAGCAAAGTGATAAGTCCAAGGACAATATTCGGATGGGGATTGCTTTGATTTTCAATAAACGTCTATCATAAGGATCTCTGGCCCCCAACAGGTTAAGTTGATCCCATGGGAGCAATATAGGCACAAAACTCTGGTTACCTGATTGCTCACTTACGGTCATACTAAGTACTCCTCTGCCTTAGTTGATGCAACATTCCAACAGTGAAAAGCTGACAGAAACTTCATGAATATTGTTCATGGATGGCTAAGCGAGACTAACAATCAGCTCAAGATGAATTCCTAATAGAGGAACTACAGACACCATCAATAACTAGAGAAATTACAAATACCTTTTTGGGCCATGTATAACTCTATCCTGTCTACATAATCATCATGTGGTTGACTACTTAAGCTAAAAGTACATGAAGCTTTGGTATCCTCACCTCCTTCATTATTGGATTGTAAACAACACCAACTGAAGGAACCTTTCCAATCGTAAGACCAATAGAAACACACACGAAGGGAAACCTGCAAATAATTAAGTTTTTTCAATAGGAACAATAAACAAGACAGGAAAAAACAAGAAAAGATTACCTAGAACATAGGAAATTGATATTTACCCGTGGACAAAGTTGGTAGTTCCATCCAGAGGGTCAACTATCCATGTTGGTTCATCAGTCAGTTCCGTAGCACCATAGGCAGCAGTAGTTTCTTCACCAATGAACTAAGAAGAAAGCCAGTGGGTCCAGTAAGAAATTATAACAAAGTAGAAAACTTAAGACAATACTTGCACCAATTGTAACTTTATGCCTTAAGAAGGATAGGTATTAACCTTATGTGTAGGATAGAGCTGCTTGAGATGGCTGAAAATTAGATCTTCACACGCCTTATCAGTTTCGGTAACCAGATCCACCTGCATTACAGAAAATACACTTCAAAATTATAAATTGCAACTTGTTCTGCTCGAGTTTCCACTTACCATCCTCAATCAACCTTTCCTTTCCTCTTTGTCCCCAAATATACTACTTACTCAGACAGTATACCATAGTATAGACATAACACATATTTGACCGTCATTAAGCTAGAAAACCCAGGTTTACTTTACTATATGTTTTGTTTGAATTTTTTTTTCTTTCAAGCATAGTAAATTGGCCACATGGAGGTAGAACCTTCCAAAATTTATCCTTTTCCATCACTCTGTGGCTGCAGGAAAAGAGATAGGATAGCCAACATCAAGGCGCAAATGGGAGAGAACACATCTAACTGTAGTGGAAAGTACAAATAATGGGGGAAATTCTATCCCTGTGGATCAAATTTGCAGCTCAAAAGAGACCTATTAGCATAATTCTTCACCTTAATGAATTCAAAGATGCTAATGTACACTCTCAACTACCCCAACAACACTCGTAATTTAATCTAACCATAGGCGTGCTGCATGCGTATCACCAACATTTATAATTGCATAACTTGAACTGATCAGATACGAACCCAGAGGAAGAAGAAAAGAGAAGGACTTTAAAAACTTCCAAACCAAAAAGCATACCAGGCCTTTATGCTCCACATTCTTGGCTTCATAAAACCCCTTACGAATCACCTGCAATTAGAAATTTTTTCAAGCATCAACAGGTAACCGACAAGGAGAATGAAATACGTAGCAAAAAAGACTTCGATTTCACAAACCTCCCCAGCCTTCTTCGCCGCATCGACAGCAGAGGCAAGGAACTCCAGGAGCGAGTCTGAAAACCATAGAATTGGAATCAAACAACAGCATAGAGAACCAAATCACAGAGAATATGTACGAGTGAGAGAGATAAATGGGGTCGTACCATTCTCAGCCATCTTTGAAGTGGCTGAAACAGAGAAGGAGAGGGGGTACACTCTAGATGATGATGATGGGAAGAAAAGCTCCGCCTTTTGTCTCTGAGCTTTCACGTAGGACACTCTTAATCTACACAATCCGGCATGCATCCGAGCGCATATATAGAGACATTTACTTTCGAATCATTTGAATTTAAAAATATCCATAACAGCATGCTCTCAATCTATAAAAATAACCATACATCCAGTGCTCATGTAGGGCATTGATTTTGACGTATTCACATACAAGCACTGTGATTTATCGTTGTTTTTGGAGATTAAGAGCGTGCTCATATTTTTATATATAAACAAAACAAACATTCCAGTGCTTATTCAGAACGCTAATTTTTAGTTATTCACATTCATAATTATATATACGTATAAGTATGTATGAATGTGTTTCCTCAATTTTGGCCGAAAATAACGATTGATAGCCATGGATATGCTTAGATGCTTGTTGGATATGCTTCTCTATTAATTGCTATTAATTGGATGGGATGGCAGGCCAGGATTCTGGAATCCATTGAAATATGGAAATTTGTAGGAAACTTCGAGCTCGTGAGGGATGGCATCAGAAAAAAACAGGAACATGGACAGCAAGTCGCAAAGTTGTCAGCGGAAAGTAGATGTAAGGTATATGCGAAGATGCTCGTACGTTTTTAGATTCTGTCCATTGTCAGAAAACACTGCCGTTCGAGAGATTTTTTTTTTCTTTTTCTTATTAGGTAAATAGGAGATGATAGGAAATTTTGGAAATATAAAAAATCCCTATACTTAAATCATATGTCAGGGTCTTCAGCAAGATATTTGTTGTTTCAAAACCAAACATTCTTTTTAATAATTCACAAACTCAGGTGTGTTTCATGAATTGCTACGCTTAATTTGTTAATTGGATGGGTATAAAGTATGCCTCTATTATTTTATTATGCATGTTGGATTAAACTAATTTCATTGATTTATTTATCTATAATGTATATCAATGGACACTATAGACATCTTCTACTGTGATATATTAATATATTTTCATATGTTCTATTTGAGTGATATAAAAGTTTTCATTTATCACAAATATAGAAGTATTAGTGTAGGCTAATGCTTACTTAATAGGACTATAATGAGTTAGATCTATCTACATAACATATCAATTGTATGACTAAGTCATTTTCATAACTCTAAATCATGCACATATGAGTCACATTAAGCATATGAATAGACAAGTAATGGGCGTTAAAGTTTTAGGCTTGAAGTGGGCCTTGTGAGGTGTTGGTTGGTTGACACATGTCCAAGTTCTAGGGCCTTCTCACTAAGTGATAGAGATGCTTAGGTGGGTGAAGATAAAAGCATAAAAGAGGAACCATGAACTGGACAAAATCTCATATATGTATAATCAACTTGTTCCAATTAGCCCTTCATTTTTAATTTTTAATTTTTATTTTGATATTATAATGCACTCACTCAACTCGTGTACATTAAATGTTAAACTTTAAATCTCATAGTTAAGAGTCCCTACTAGCTCACTATTGAATTAGTTGACTAAGTGACAAATTCTTATCAAATCTATTGTGGGGTTCTTTTGAGATTTATTGCAAGTAGAAGTACTACCATCATTTTTCATCTTAAGAACCATTCTAGTACAAATGAAACATGGAGGGATGATAAATAAAGCTATTTATTGAAGCTTTTCGTTCCATGATAATCAAACTACACTGTTGAATAAGCAGTACTTCTAGTTTCCTTTGATCAAAGTGTCTTCTATTCTGATTGCCGCAACGCTTCGACAAAAGCATCCTTGATGAAAGCGTTTGAAGCTGCTACTCGCTGGGATGTGAGGTCAAAGTCCTTACCAGATCTGGTGTGTAGCAACAACCATCAAATGTCAATACAGGTTGAACATCAGCAAACTTCTGTAACTTTCTTGAATGCCTTTGAAGTTAGAAGATCAATGCAAGCTCACAAGTTACCAAACTTATGAAGATCCTCTCTAGAACCTTCTAGAATCTTTCCATATTTGATATTGAAAAACAATATACATGCACGGTTATGTTACTTACGGATCAAATACATGCCCTCCAGCTTCTAGTACGATCACAGCACCAGCAGCCACATCCCTGGGTATAAGAGCGGACCATGTATGAAACCAAGAAGCAGACTCAGTAAATTAAAATCTTGCTGCAAGATTAAAACATCATACCATGGACCCCCAAAGCCAATTAAGTAAAATATGTCAAGCCTTCCACATGCAATTCCACAGAGATTCAACGCACAAGAGCCACAAATTCGAATGGATCTCACCTGAACATAAGAGAAGCTTATAACGGATAGCTATGAATGACAAAAGGTTCAATAGCTTCTGAGGAAACTTTTTATCTTACCTTGGTAAGTAGGCTGTTAATCCTATTTGTGAAGGCATCCAATGTTTGCTTGTCACGTTGCGTTCCGTCCTGCTCTTTCAGGACAATACTTTGATAAGTGTTTAAATTGTCTTCTTGATTACCAGAATGAGGTACTTATGAAATTAATGCAACATAGATATCTGAAATAGATTCTGAAAGCCTGTGTGTGCATCTCCAAGGTGCATGATGCTGGATTCTAGATTTCACATTATATTAGAAAACTAGAAAGACGTGGGAACCAGGTTAGCACATTCACGTGTTATCAAGCAGGGGAACACATGATATGTACCCTCAATGGAGTTCTTTAAGAATAACCAAACAAGTGGCAAATCAGGATGTACCAATAAAGTTCAAGACCAATATGAAGTCTCTAACTAAAGTACGTTGGCTTGTACAATCACTGAACTTGTACATGTAGTTCCGCATTATATCCCTATCTATGGATGGGAAATGAAAGAATAATGAAGGGTTATGCATTCAAATATAGTGTCTTCTGTGGTATCTTAGACTTATATTACTGTTCCCTCATTCCTCTTTTCTTTTCTTTTTTTCCTGTTTTTTCCATTTATGGAAAAGGATCAGGGTGAGAACAATATAAACTAGGCTCTCAGAATTTGGAACCAACTTTTAGAAATTTGTTGTTAATAATTTTGCCAGTCTCATTTGGCTAGGTGGCAAATCGGGTTGTAGATTGGAAAGAAGAACACAGCTTCACCCACTTGGTTGGGTTCATGATTTTGTTACTAAAGCTCTATATACGCCAAATGGGGCTTTGCTGGTTACCAGCTTTTCTCCACTAGTTAAGTCTCTGATGTGACTATGCTGAGTACTGCATAAAGGAACATTAATTTTCATGTTTTTCAGGGTCTCAAATACTTTTTCTGCTTACATACCAACCACCCAGCACAAAACACTTGTACTTTTACATCTTAGACAGCATACAACCTACATGTACAACTAACATTAGAGGAATAGTTCAATGAGATTGAGGGATTTGAATTGCAAAACTAAGTTTTGTGGGATTGAACACTTTCATCACATCAGGTCAGACATCATTATGAAGAAAATTAAGGATTAAGAATAGCAGAAACAGGAGCTGTAAAGAGATGATGGTGACTTCTTGCAACCACAATTACAGTAAACATTGTATTCCTTGCACAAATGATCCAACTAAAAGAGACTTGAATCTGGACCCACTAGGTAGTAAACCATAAGAATCTCCAGCGACAAACAAAAACTCTCATGATATGAAGGAAAACTACCAGAATTCCTAAGGGTTAATAACAAGATGCAGAAAGCATAAGAACTTTTTTTCCAAAGGTTTTGAATCAAAAAATCAATTCCAGTGTTTCTTCACATACCTCGGCTACAAGGAGACATTTCACTAGTTCAGTTTGCTGTGATGCTGCATCATTGGAAAAAATAAGTATGTAGCTGTACGAGGCTCCTAGGATTACAGAAATTGTGTGTGTGTGGGGGGGGGGGGGTGTTGGGGGGGTGGGGAAGGAGAGAGAGAGAGACAAAAGACAGGAGAAATCTCACCTTTGATGGGCTTTCCATTCAGAAAAGCTCCTTTTCCACGGATGCCAGTAAAGAGCTACATATCATAAACCCAAATTTACAGATAGTTCAGCCACCAGCACTTTTTGAAACATATTTAAGGACTATATAAGTCAATAGTGTGGTGGGTAACGGAACTTCACATGCCCAGGAAGCCAAATGCTAAAAGAGGCCGTGACACGGATTCTGCAAAGTGATAAGTCCAAGGACAATATTTGGATGAGGATTGCTTTAATTTTTAGTAAAAGTGAATTATAAGGATCTCTGACCCCAAACAGGTCAAGTTGATCCCATGAGAGCAATATAGGCACAAACTCTGATCACTTGATTGCTCAATTACAGTGACACTAGGTACTCCTCTGCTTAGTGGATGCAACATCCTGACAGTGTAAAGCTGACAGAAACTTCATGGGTATTGTTCGTGCATGGCTAAATGAGACTAACAATCAGCTCAAGATGAATTCCTAGTGGAGGAACTACAGACATTATCCATAACTAGAGAAATTACCAACACCTTCTTGGGCCATGTATAACTCTATTCTGTGTACACAATCATCATTGTTTGACTACTTAAGCTAAAAGTACACGAAGCTTTGGTATCCTCACCTCCTCCATTATTGGATTGTAAACAACACCAACTGAAGGAACCTTTCCAATTGTAAGTCCGATAGAAACACAAACGAAGGGAAATCTGCAAATAATTAAGTTTTGTCAATAGCAACAATAAACAAGACAGCACTAAATAAGAAAAGATTACATAGAACATAGGAAACTGATATTTACCTGTGGACAAAGTTAGTAGTTCCATCCAAAGGGTCAACTATCCATGTTGGTTCATCAGTCAGTTCCGTAGCACCATAGGCAGCAGAAGTTTCTTCACCAATGAACTAAGAAGAACGCCAGTGGGTCCGGTAAGAAATTATAACAAAGGAAAAACCTCGGGGCAATCCTTAGGAGGTAAAATACTATATTTTGAGCACCAATTGTAACTTTATGCCTTAAGAAGGATAGGTGTTAACCTTGTGTGTAGGATAGAGCTGCTTGAGATGGCTGAAAATGAGATCTTCACATGCCTTATCAGTTTCGGTAACCAAATCTACCTGGATTACAGAAAATGCACTTCAAAATTGTAAATTGCAACTTGTTGTACTTGAGTTTCCACTTACCATCCTCAATCAACCTTTCCTTTCCTCCTTGTCCCCAAATATACTACTTACTCTGACAGTTTACCATAGTATAGACATAACACATATTTGACCGTCACTAAACTAGAAAACCCATGTTAACTTTACTATATGTTTCGTTTGATTTTTTTTTTATTTTTAAAAAGCATAGTAAATTGGCCACATGGAGGTAGAAGCTTCCAAAATTATCCTTTTCCATCACTCTGTGGCTGCCGGAAATAAGAGAGAGCACATCTAACTGTAGTGAAGAGTACAAATAATCTGGAAAATTCTATCCCTATGGAACAAATTTGCAGCTCAAAAGAGACCTATTAACATAATTCTGCATCTTAAAAAATTCAAAGATGCTGATGTCCACAATCAACCACCCAACAACACTAGTAATTTAATTCTAGCCAAAGGCCTGCTGCATGCGTCTCACCATCATTTATAATTGCATAACTTAAACTGATCGGATACGAGCCCAGAAGAAGAAGAAAAGAAAAGGACTAAGATATTGTAACCCAATTAAAGTTACAAAACAAAGAGCATACCAGGCCTTTATGCTCCACAGTCTTGGCTTCATAGAACCCCTTACGAATCACCTGCAATTAAAAGAAATTTCGAGCATCAACAAATAACCAAGAAGGAGAATGAAATACGAACAACAAAAAGGACTTCGATTTCACAAACCTCCCCGGCCTTCTTTGCTGCATCGACAGCAGAGGCAAGGAACTCCGGGAGCGAATCTGAAACCCACAGAATTGGTATCAAACAACACCGAAGACAACCAAATCACAGAGAACATGTACGAGTTGCGAGAGATAAATGGGATCGTACCATTCTGAGTCATCTTTGATGTGGCTGAAAGAGATGGGCTACACTCTAGATAACTGAGTCAACTTCTAGTTACTCACATTCGCACATATGTACACGTATAAGTATGTTTGAATGTGTTCCCTCAATTTTGGCCGAAAATAACGATGGATGGCCATGGATATACTTATGTTGAATATGCTTCTCAGTTAATAGCTATTAATTGAATCCGATGGCAGGTCATGGTTCTGGAATCCATCCAAATATGGCAATTTGTAGGAAACTTCAAGCGCCTGGGGAAAGGCATCAGAACAAAACAGGAACATGATTCCACAAGGGCAACTGATGTTGCAACAGTAAGTCGCAGAAGTTGTCAGAGGAAACTAGATGCAAGGAATCTCCTAAGATGCTCGTACGTTTTTTGAATTCTGTTCATGGTCAGAAAACACTGCCGTTTGACAGATTTTTTTTCCTATTAGGTAAATTGGAGAGAGTAGGAAATTTCGGAAATACAAAAAATCCATATACTTCAATCATATGTCGAGCTTCGGCAAGATTGATGTTGTTTCAAAACCATCTCTCTCTTTTTTTTTTTCGTGAATTGCTACGCTTAATCTGTTAATTGGATGGGTATAAAGTATGCCTCTATTATTTTATTCTGGCTACTGGATTAAACTAATTTCATCGATTTATTTATCTACCTTTTCTTCAAACGTAAAGTTAGATTACAGAACGGGATGATTAAAAACTACAGGAGATAAATAAAATGGAAAATAATGTCTCAGACATTGAACCGTGTCGTGCTGATGGCTATAAGACTAAAATTCACAGGTCGAGTCACAAAACTGCAATGACTCTTGCCATACAGAAAATCTCTCATGGGAGGTCTTTAGGCTCCAGGGAAGCAATTTCTTTGACAACCTGAGCTTTGTCCGCCTCAAACTCTTCATCCTCTGGAACAAAGCAAGAAACCAATACTTTAAGAACGGCGTCAACTGCCAGGCTAACTATCAAGTATGATTGATAAAAAAAATGTTGTCTTTTTACCTTTGTCAGTTTTGAAATCAGCAAACAGCCTTAGAAGCTTGCTTCTATTTGCAACCAGTATGCTGACGATGTCAGGGGGTTTGTTTTGATTAGCAGCAAATAGCTGTGAAAATGTCAAGATGTAAAGATGAGTGACTGTTGGAGCACAGAAAGCTCAGCAGTTTAAAGTACAGTTCATAACGTACCTTAAACACATGAAAGGCTTCTATCTGAATGCTCTTGCTCGACTCCTGCAAATAAGTGAATCGACTATATAACACAGGAAAACGCAAGTAAATAAAATACATTCACCAACTTTTGTTTGGGATGACCTATTAAAATAGCATATAACCAGACAAACTGAGATGACGAATCTAAATGGACAACGACCTTTGTGTTAAAAGTAATGATTTTTGGGCATCAAATATATCACCACTAGGAGTATCCTTGGGGATTGATAGTTAATACTTGTCTAGAAGTAGAGAGGATACCATCTAGGCAAGAGGTATATGGGAAATAAAAGTATAGGCATCTTGGTACTGGGGCCGTAAAGGATGAAAACATGACCCAGTTATATTATAGGTCCACAGTCATTTACCATATATAGATTGAATTTAAAGCGAAGATGATCACTGAGAGCATATCATACCCTGAGCAGATTCATGAGAATTCTCAAGTTGTCCCTTGAGCTGACATATTTTGTCATCACAGCTGAATTCGAGCGATCAAGTAGTATGTCTCCCAACAACTGTAACAAACAAACAATCCTTTTCAGCTAGTAATGCGATGTCAGAGTTACCAGCGGAAATTCACAAAGAACAACGGCAAAGCAACTGTCTATGGAAAATCTTTAAGACTTCAAAATGAATACTTTAGGGCCAAATTTCAAGTATTGCTCATACCTTGACTGCTTGTCGTCTGGTGATGTAATTTGTAGATTCCAGCAGCTTTGAATTATACTCCGCAAAAAACTGAAAACAGCCAAATAGAATGGAGAATTATTCATTATCTTTCAGAAAACTTAGGTTTTCCTAACCCGCAGGGTGGTAAGATTAGTCCCTAAAGTAATATTTGGTTATGTGATTAAATTTAACTTTCCCCATTAACTAAAACTTTAAAGTAGTAATTTATCATGACATCAAAGAAAGCTGTCACGAGTTCAAATTGTCTCTATTCAATAAGTCTTATTTGTCAAAAGTACCACATATTAGGCCCTATTCTTAGGGAAGAGTCTTGACCTGTATTGTAAGGGAAATATTAATATATTTAACTGAAAGGTTAGATCCACCTTTTCCTATCAGCCAATGCTTCTGAGACAGATTGTAATTAGTAGCATCACTAGTCCAAGTTTCAAAACTTGGTAACAACTAATATAACAACAAAAATAAGCAAGTTTGAAAACCAAAAATGGAGATGCAAGTAGTTTCAAGTGAAAACACAAACCTAGAAGTCAGATTTCGTGAAAGATGAATCTTTGGGGACACTTAAGTAACAAATAAGACATAGAGAATAAAACATCAGGTAGAAAAAATAAGTTCTCTAGCCCCATGACATCTGTATGTCGATACCAGCAAACCAGACAATGACATCTGATATCACAAAATGACCACCCAGATGATATTATATATGTTCTTCCCAGATATTGTTTCCTACATATTTGCTATAACATCCTCACTGTGCTCTTTAATGATTGTGTAACAGTTGCACTTCTTCTATCTTCATTTGAGTATGTGTCTAAAGATACAAAAGAAAAGTGAAATAAAGCTTACCCAGTCATAATTCTTAGAAAGAAACTCAGCAACAGTTGATTTATGCCTTGTCAGGAGTTCCTGCAAGGAAAAATGTTACAAAAGCATCAGAAGAACCCTAGTGTAATTGTGACATATTAAAAGCATCACCCAAACAAAATGATAGCATAGAGAGCCCCAATACTGCCATTGATTATTTAACAAACCTCTTAGTTAGTATGACAAGCAAACCCATTTTATGCAAAGTTCCATAATTAGAGCTTCTAAACGACTGTAATATAAAAGAATTATAGGCCCAGGAAAGTAAATCCACATATATAAAAGCATTCAAATGTTCAACACTTTCGATGGAATGGAACACAACAATTGGGAGACTGTAAACAAAGGGCTGCAACACTATCCAGTCCTAACTTCTTAAATAAGATAATAATTAAAAAGTGCAAACCAGACTTTACTTGTAGGGAGAGGTAGTTTTATTTTTTTAACAAGAACATCTACGAAGTCAATAGTAAAACCAAAATCTGATAATTCATGAATAATTCAGCCAGTTGGGTTCAACCTTAAAGGTTGCAGCAGCATCAGCAGCAATGTCAAAATTTGGAAGTTGAATATAATCAAAAAACTTCTTCATGTGCTGAGATTCTAAAACATATCTGCAATTAAACCAGAAAAATCAGTAAGTCATAAGAAATACAGCACACACATCACCAAGAAATCATGCTGAAACAACTCAAAAGTTGGCCAAAATTGCAAAAAAAAAGATAGATCCATCTAGGGAAAAGGCAAATCAAGAACTGTGTCCAAAATGTGAAATCTATAAGACAAAGTTATCAACAAAGTAAAAATTTTAACAATATATTGAACCAATCAACAAAAGGGGCAACATACAGATCCCTTTTGCTCACCTTGCAACACTCTGGTGGCGTATACACTCCCTCAGCATTGCACCATAGTGTAAAGCCATGTCTGTGTTTTCATACCTAAAAGAAACAACATTCTACCATTAGAAGATGGACTCTAACACGGCCCAATGAAAAAGGAAAAACGAGAGTCTAAAACCCCAAAACATCAGTCCTCTGGAGTACAGATTACAATGTGATAAATTTTCCCCATTGATGTGCGTGGCAAACCACAAGCCTTGGTCTGGAAACTACTCTAAACCAAGGAACTGTTTTCTTAATGATCTGTTATTCTGTAATTAAAACTAAGAGCTTAAATTCAAACAATACCATAATAATCCTTTTATGATTTATTGAACACCCAGACCAGATTAATCAATTGGGATTTTAATTGAACTGTTTCTGGCATGGGTATAATCAAATGGAAAAAAATCTTTGGTTTGCCAAAAGAGATACTATAACACGAATCTGGCAAAACAATAAGACATTATTAATTTTCCTTCGAGGATTCATGGAATCCAGTGACCATGGAGTAGTCCAGAGCAGGGATTATGACCATGTTTAGTAGAAACAGGAACAAACTATAGCAGCATCAAGTCCAATGAGTTCTTTTTCTCCAACAATTCGAAATCAGAAGTACACCAAGATCAGGAATACTAGAGATAATTATTATTTAGACTATCATATAAAAGAAACCTCAGTTACAAAATATTAAATGGATCTTGAAGACCATCCAGAAGGACATCACCGTGGATTAATAAGTCTAACAATTCCAAATCTCTATTGGGTCACTCACCCTGGTATCAAGATATCCATGAGATCTATGTTTGCTTCCAAGTAATCGGATGCAATTAGTCTTGAATGAACTTGTTGCCTTTGCAAATTTGCAACAACTTGAGTGGCATCTTTTCGGGCCTACAAAAGATAATCTCACCAGATTAATAACAAGTTATACTTTGTAGAGAATAATACAAGGCATTAGCTGCTTTTAGTCTTTGTGGATTTGTTGCCTGGTTAGTCCACCATACTATCTAATATGTAGCTGTAGGAATCAACTTATGCTTACCTCCAAATTTAATTTTGGAAGACATGATATCAGAAGCCGCAGGGTGTTCTCTTTGAAGAACTCCTGGGTCAACTGTGCACAAGCTTCTGCAACTGGCTCTGACTCACTATTGCCATAAAGAATCGACTTTAGCTCCCTGATATTTTTTGCTAGCTCCAACATCTGCCAAGAAATGCAAAATGAAAAGCAAGGTAAATTTCAACAACTTGCAGAGCACAATGCATTAGATAGGTCAAGCACTCACCTGAGAAAAGTCACAGATAAATGTTCACTATGATCAGAAAGGTTCCAAAACTCTAGCACCATGTTTATTTGTTTTCAAGAACATTATTACCACTTTCACGATCCAACTTATTTAAATTATAAACAAGAATCTTATATTAATCACACAGTTCAACCGGAATGTAATTTCTACATTCATCAAACAATTTATCTAAAAGTATCAGCATGCACAAACCATGTATCCGCATACTCTCCAATTGTTCGTAAAGTATGAATAGCAGAAAGTCAATAGCAATCAGAATAGCTAGCTATTCAGCTCTGAACTTGCACAAGACTCAACCTAATTCATGCATAGACAAGTATTTGACCAACAATTACAAGGATAAGTATCAACCAGTAAATTTTCAATTTACTGCAAACACAACATGATGCAAGCAAAATCAAGGCTGACCTATACATACACCACAAGGAACCTTAAAGGTTAAAAGCTACCAGATTGCAGCATTCTGCAAAACGACAATTCAAGATTCAACTGGCCAAGAGATAAAAGAGAAAAAAAAAAAAAAAAAAAACTTAATAACTAAACAAAAATCGATGAACAAAAAGGTTCTGAAAAGTTCAAATTCATTGAGAATCTACCTATACCTAAGTGACCCGTTTACGTGATGAAACAAGAAAACACAACTGGACCTCTCTTACGCAATAGAAAACTAAAAGTCAAAGTAGTAAATTAAATTTTACAGCTAAAATGCTCTAGCACAGACTCAAATATAATTCAGCTTTTGACTTTTACATACTCCATCATCTAGAACCAGAAAGTAGAACGAAAATCTAGTAAGAAAGCCAATTCTACCATCCACCTTGATTGAGGTTAAGTTTTTTGATTTTCTACCTAACGAACCAAACGCAAAGTAATTTTTTCTTCAATCAACCAGCTCATTATCCAGAACCATAAATTAGATCAAAGACACGGCAATCGATGCAAATTCTACTCTTCGCCTAGATTGACGTAAAATACATCACTTTTCAATCGCAAAACCAGACGCAGAACTCAAAAAGCTCACATATTTAACGAGCTAATAGCCAAAGATTTTCACAATTCAGGACCTATCCGGATCCACAAATCCGAATAGGTTCATATCCGAGTTGATCAACAGTAATAGATCCAAATAGCAAAAGACGAACCTTCTCCTCGCGCTTGCTCTCGCGAGTATCGGAGGCGCCGCGCTGGACGTAGACGAGGAGATCGCGCGTCTGGCGGACGACGTCGGCGGGGGTGCGAGGCTTGGACTTGAAGAGGCCTTTCATCTCCGATGGAAGCGCCGGCTTGCTCTCCACCGGACTCTTCTGCTTCTCCCGCGAGCGCCCCTCCGCCTCCGCCGGTGGGCTTGACACGCAGTTCCCTATCTTTCCTGCTTTTTTTCTCCCCCTCCCTCCTTTGTATCGTCGACAAACCTGGTTGTCACGGGCTCAGAAGAAGACGCCGATGACAGAGACGGAAGGATTTTGCGCTCGTGATCATGCGTGGTCCGAGCTCCGAAGTGTTGATATGTGTGTATGTGTATCCTTTTCTCCGCCAATTATTTCCATATTTTTTTTTCCCCTAATTCTCCCGCTTTCAAAATAGAACGATTTCTGTTGAGTTTTGCTAAATTCTGTGAACTTTGTAAGATCCACCGCTCTAGCTGTGGGCTTTATACCAACTGGGAAGTCGTTGTGTTTGTTTATGAAATATATTACTAATCCTAATCAACTTCAATTATTTAAATAGTACAAACACTCTATTTTAAATTCCTTTTTTTTACAACAGATTATGGGTCTGTTTGGTCAAGTAGGTATGCGTGGTGATATCTCATAGGTTGCAAAGTGGGATTATTAGCTGCATTTTTTTCAAATTAAAAAGCCTTTCAGCTACAGGGATTAGGGAGATTGATCCACCGTTTTAGGTACATTTTTTTGTTTGAATTCGTGGAAGGTTTGCTTTTATTGGTGTTGGCTATATGAAAGGGAATATATAAAGGATCAAGTTAAAAATAATATTAGTTTTATCTATATTTAAAAGATTTCGCATTAATTTATAAATCAATAGTTTAGTAATTGATTACTAACTGCTTAAGACTTAGGTAAGGACTCGATACTATTATATAAAAAAATTTATATATATGATCCAATGTCAAACTTGAATTATAAAAAAGTGTATGAGAGTTTTACGTGAAATTGTAAGTTGTGTGATTTACTAATCTCATTAATTTTCCATGCGTTTAAATTTTGGATTTCACAACAGAAGATGGTAGGTGATCCTGATTCCTTTTGTTGGGCACCCACATGCCCATGCTTCCTGCCATGACCTAGTGCTTTCCACCTTCATATTCACATGCCTTTCCTCCAACCCCACATCTTTTTCTGCATCTTATCCTGCATGCCATTATTGGTCACCTCAGAATGTGCTTTTCCAACCACAATTCACCTTTGTCCTCATTTAATTTCCACCGGCAACAAAGTTGCTGTCTTCCGGAAAACTCCTAGCCTTCTCAAAGTCTTGCTTTCATTATTTTCTGTCTCTGTCTCATAGATATTCTCGGCAATAAGATGATTTCAATACGTGGTATCTCGCATGTGAAAGAACAGTCTTTACAAAATTATTCCTCGCCATTTACGTTGCCTTTTCAGTTCCCTTTTTGGCATGGATAGACTCAGGAAAACGTAAAATTGGAAACAGTCTCGAAACATACTCAAATTTAACCAAAAATATGATTGAAGAGATTTGAAAGTTAATTATCCAACATTCTTAGCCTTTTCTTATTCTCCACGTCGAATACAAAATCATAAAAAATACAAACAGAAATAAACAATAGAATTTCTAATACAAAACATTCAACAGACAAAGAAAGGCTTCTTTCCTACCCAACGGATAACTATCACCCATTCAAGGCTTAACAGGCTTAAACGAGGTGAGGTTCCTGTAGTGCTCCCAGGCTTTCTCATACACGACAGCCTCGTAGCTCTTGACGACATACCTATCCTTTGCCTTCACGATGAGGCGGTAATTGATGCCGGCCACGACCTGCTGCTCGCCTTTGACCACGGCGACGAACGTCAAGTGGGCTTTCGTCTGCTTGTTGTATTCCGCCACCGCAAAGGCCCCAATCTCTTTCACGTGAGGATCGCTGATGTTCTTGATGGGCTCATACCCACCGAGGAGGTGACCGCCACCGACAGCGACGGCGGAAGACAAGAATGGCAGGACGAGGAGGGCGAGAAGGCAGATCCACTGTGCTTTCATTGTAATGGCTGGTTTTTTCTTATGAATTTGATAGAGAATGAAGGACGATTATTCAATTTATAGGAGGTCGTCGGACGTGGAGTCGCGTAAGGGGGATAACGTTTGGACTTGGAATTTCTCGAAATTACTGGGGGCCAGGAATTTCAGATTTTCCATTACCGACAGACGTGTTCCGTGGAAGAAACCGTGTCGGGTATCGGATGGATTCGCAGCCGTTGATTTCACGAAAACGGGAGGTTGAAGATTTGGCTTTGAAATCCATGCGTTGGCCTGTCTTGGACTTGAAGTCCGCGGGCCCCAGTTTCACGTCCTTTTTCGGTTGTTTTAACAAAATTAAATTTTGAATACAAAAGGTATGGTATTTGCACTTTGATTGAGATACTTATTTGACCATTATCTTCCCAATTTAGAGGCCCTACCATGATCATTTGTTATTACTTCTAATGGTGGACAATAAATCATTGAGTCATAGTTTCATGGGCTAGTTGAAGATCAAGATGACAAGTCAAAAAGGAGCTTCTTCGATAGTCAAAATCAATAGCCTCCAACGCATAAACATAAAAATGATAATAAATCAAAATACTAATAATGTGAAATAACCATTAAGTTAGTTGCATCAATCTTTGACTAAGCAATTTCATATCATTATCTTAACTCAATATTAATATTTTTAAAAGTAGATGTTGCATAGGATCTTGTCATGGGTTTGACAATCACCTTCAAAGGATATTTTTAAAAAGTATGGTACGTATTTACTTATACGTAACCCAAGAATACAAATACGTCCAATGTAGGAAAACTAACACCCCCAATCCCACAAATTTGAACCTAAACGTGACCAATGAGACTATGCTTCACACACCCTACAGCATAGGTGCCACTCCTACAATGGGACTTGTGCGTGAGCAGTAGAACTTAACTCCAAACACCCCTCCAACATGAATCCTATTCTAATACCATAAAAGTTGTGTGACACCCACCTTGTTACGGTCCTAAAGGTAATTAAACCCGCCATGCCAACAGGTTTAAGCCTTTTGGCTCAATGGTTAGGTTCGTTACATTTGGTATCAGAGTCAAACCCCACATCTGGAGTTCAAAACCACGAAAGGGGCGACCTACGGAAAGGGCTACTTGGCGGAAAACGTCATGGGCCGAAGGGGCGCCTAAACGCATGGGGCCAATGTGGAGTCGTCGTGGAGTGAGCCGTCGGGGTGTCGGCTGCGGAGCATGGTGAAATGTTACGGTCCTAAAGGTAATTAAACCCGTCATACCAACAGTCTTAGGCCTTTTGGGTCAATGGTTGGGTTCGTTACACACCCATTCATATGCAGCCCTAGGATCCCCAATGCATCCAATGTGGGAGTACTAACACACCCCCATGCCCCCCACGCACAAGGCCTACACATGTAAGCAATGGGACTTAACTCTAAACACCCCTCCAGCATGGGTCACATTTTGTGTGGTACCCAGCCCCTTAAGTCGTGGGAGCACTAACAGATCTCTTAATTACATATTTGAGAGATTATTGGGCCTTGGGCTACAGGAATAAAACAAGTAGAACAAAATGGGATATAGATAAATTCTAAGCCCTTTGTTATTCTCCACATAGCAGCGGTATACAACATTACAAAAAGGAAAAACAAACAGAAATTAACAACAGCTCTCTCGCATTAGCCTATGGAGTGCATTGTTCTAAAATCAGATCGATCATCCAAGGGCTGCAAATCGGTACTGACATCATTTCTTATACAGAACAGTCAGAGACCGATTTCCTACCTATACCAGACAGTATCACCTACCCATTCAAGCCTAAACAGGCTTAAACGAGGTGAGGTTCCTGAACTTCTCCCAAGGCTTCTCCCACACGAGCGCCTCGTAGTTCTTGTCGGCCGACCCATCTTTGGCCGTCACGATGAGGCGGTAGTTGATCCCGGAGACAACCTGGGTCTCGCCTTTAACCACGGTTACGAACTTCAAGTCGGCGTTCGACGTCTTGTCGTATTCCTGCACCGCGAAGGCTCCGATCTCTTTAATATGGGGATCATTGGCCCCCTTGATGGGCTGCCACCCACCCGGGCGGGTGCGTGCGACAGAGGCCATGAAAGGAAGGACTAGGAGGGCGAGAAGGTAAACACACTGCGCTTTCATGGAAACGGTTGGCTTTTCTGGGTTGGTTCTGGAAACAACAATGGGTGGTCCTTCTCTTTATAGGGGGTCGTGGGACGTGCATTCCGCGCAAATGGACAACGTTTGGCCTTAGAATTTCTCGAAATTACGGTGGGCCGGTAACACCCAATTCCCGTTGCACCGACGATACGTTACGTGGATGAGAATGTGTTGGGACGTGGGACTTGTGAATTCTCAGCCGTTGGATTTCTAGGAAACGGGAGGTCGAAAATTGGGTTCGATATCCAAGTGTCGGTTTGTCTTAGACTTGACGTCTGTGGGTCCCATTTATCCTTTTGGTATTTAGTTCAATAAATGATGTCCAGCTACTAAGATGCAAACTTGGGGTCCATTTAATGAGCATGGGTGAGCTTAAAAGATGTAAACAGAAAAAGATCAGGTAAAAAGAACAGTGAATTTAAATTAATACTATTCGCATAGATTGTATATTCACCCTTAAGGTAACAAAGGTACATCTCTTTTAGTATATTGAATCAATCATCAATAAAGGGATTGCGTAAAAAAAAAAGTCAGATACATTGCGATAAAATCAAACTCCCATTAAATGAAAAAGACTACAAAGATGGAATCTTAGGAAAAACAACTATTGAGCCCGTGGCCTTTTTGATATTGCAAGAGCTGGACAGAAATCCCTTACTTGACATAAAGGGACACCCATCCATCGATTAGACTTTTGAGTTCACACCACCACCAACAAGAAATTAACATTAAAAAATCTCACCTTTTATCCCTTTAGCATCTCAAGAGGCAATAGCCAAAATCCAAAAATATATGGTGCTAAAAAGGTAACCAATAATATAAGCTTATTTTACGTATAATGTAAGAAAAATAATGATAATGGAATGCACAAACTTTTTTTCTCCCCCTTGAGTCGCATGCTTTGTGACTAATGTTGCTGATTTGCAGGAAATCGACATTTGGAAATCTCCCACCTACTAAACATTCTTACTTGTGCCAAAGACATAACCTCCAGCGATACCTAAAAGCCATTGATCGCTCACCAACACATTTTCATGCAATCTTTTTAATAGCCAAAGGTTGTGTTGAAATACTTATTGTTGTATAGGGCTTACTGGTTAGGCCTTTTACTGTAGACCTATTTACAGTGGTCACGTTTTTCCTATTCTTTAAGAACCACAATTCTTGGTTCTTGCTTGTAAGAAAACACTACATATTTTCTTCTCACATCTATATACCAGTTTCACAGTTTCTGGTCATACGAATCTTAACATGGTATCAAAGCGCAGGTCATACCTGTAATCCTGTGCTTGTTTTCTACCTCACGTTTCCGCAACTACCATTTTTTACCTCTCCTACTCTCTTCGGCATTTTGTCGAACAGGTGGAGCGCAACACCTCAACACCATAGATGGCCGACAGTATCAGCCCCGATCGACACCGAATTGGTCGCCGTCGTACACGACACCGTTCCCACACTCGCCACCACTCTCGCGGGCGGTCAAGACACCCAGCTTATTGCCAATGGCGCGCCGACCTGCAGGCAAAGACACCAATTCCCATGTATGGTTTGATTCTAATGCTTTAATTTCCTCAGACATGGCATCTCGCCATTTAGGATCTAAGACAGCCTCATGGTAGGAAGTAGGTTCTATTGTGGCTGAAATGGTGCAAACAAAGTGGTTATGTGTCCTAGATAGTCTATGATGTGATAGAACATGAGAAATGGGGTGTGCAGTTGAAGTAGGTATGGAATTATGTGGTGAATCAACATGAGAGCATATGTAGTCTTGATGCCAGGTAGGTGGTTTAGGAATTCTACCTGATTGTCGTTTGTAGGATGGGATTTTCTCCAAGGTAGGCGACAATGGGGTAGTTGGAGCTACCGGAACTGGCTCAATGTAAGGGATAATGGCGAGTGAATCAGGATCCTGCAAGCCAATGTCAGTTGATGATGGATGCATAGTGGGTGATGATGTGGGTGAACAATCAAAGGGAAACGTAGTCTCATGAAAGGTTACATCGCGACTCACAAAGAATTTTCCACTATCAAGGGCGAGAAGGCGATAACCCTTCTGGTGATGGGGATATCCCATAAATATAGATGGAATGGCATGCGGACCAAACTTATCCCTTTGGGTTAAGTTTGTCGCATAACAGAGACATCCGTAGACACGGAGGTGGTCTAACAATGGTGGCTTTCCAAATAGTTTCTCATAGGGAGTCATGCCTCCAAGCAATTGAGTAGGTGTCCTATTAATTAAATAGGTGGCAGTCAATAGACATTCGCTCCAAAAGCGAATGAGACAATGCGACTGAAAACGCAATGCTCGAGCGACATTAAATAAATGTCGATGTTTTCTCTCTACCACCCCGTTTTGTTGGGGTGTGTAAGGGCAAGAACTTTCATGTATAACACCTTGGGATTCAAGGAAAGATATGCATGATGAGCTGAAGAAGTCTTGTGCATTATCAGTACGAACCCTTTTAACATGGACTCCAAATTGGGTTGACACCATGGCAAAAAACGACTTGATGTTGTCAAGCGTTTCTGTTTTATGGACCATCAAATATGTCAAAGTAGCTCGTGTGTGGTCATCAACTATGGTTAAACAATATCTAGCCCCCGTGTGTGAAGGGGACTTATAGGGACCCCAAATATCAATATGTAGAAGGTCAAAAGAATTATGTGTCATGGAGGTACTAATAAGAAAAGATGAACGCACATGTTTGGCTAAAGGGCATATGGGACATGTTTTAATATCAGATGAAGAAGAAGATGTCATATCAAAAACACGTCGCATAGCATTAAATGAGGGATGCCCCAGTCTTTGATGCAGAATATTACATGTAGCAGGTGTAGGAGAAAATCGACTATAATTGTTCAATTTTTCTGAAGCAAAATGACCTACTACAGAGCTATTTAAGGCTGAATTACATGCATCATCAAAAGTATTAATTAGATAGTAGAGTCCATGCTTCACTCTACCAAGCCCCGTCACTGTCCCAGTTCGTAAGTCCTGAAAGAAGCAAAGGCGGGAAAGCAGTGTAATTGTGCAATGATTATCTTTGGTATATTTTGCAGTGGATAATAAATTTGCAGTGAATGATGGGGCATATAAGACATCATAAAGGTGGTATTTATCATGAATAATCACGGAGCCTATATGAGTAATCGGTATACGCCTACCATTTGGCAATCTAACAGTCCTAGATTCATGAATGCATGACCGAGGAGATATTAAACATGTGAAATCACCCGTGATATGGTCACTGGCGCCTGAGTCTATAAGCCAACGTGAATAATTGCGGCGTTTAGGATAAATACCTGCTGCGTGAACAATGCTATTAATGTTCCCATGAGCAATATTGGCGGCAGGTTGCTTCTTCTTGTGTAGGATAGACATTATTAGCTCTCTGTCCTCCTTGGAAATTGCGGACTCATCACTGGAACTATCATTTCCAGCGGTATTATGCACTGATCGGCGCTTTCCTCCTTTTTCTTTTCCTTTTCCTTTTGGCTCCTTGGGCCTGCCATGGAGCCTGTAGCATTTTTCTTTGGAGTGCCCCAACAATCCACAATGTCCACAATGTCCACACTTAGTGAGCATAAGGCACTCATCATAAGTGTGGCCTCGTTTACCACAGTGGGTGCAGTTGCCGTTCATAGCCTCTAAGTCCGCAGAGCCCATGTGAGCCTTAGTAGCAAAGCTGTGAGGAGCCCGTCCAATATGAGTGTCAGGGGCTGAATAAACTCGGCCTGCAGGAGTTTGGGCCCTCGAGTGAGACGTGCGAGCTGGTCCACGAGAAGGAGGTGCGGGCGTGATCCAGCTATGCGCGCCCCGGTCACGACCCATGGGCGGGTTCGAGTTGAGATGGAGCTCGGACTCCATCGCGAACGCAAGGGAATCGCTCCTGCGATTTCCAACCGGCTGAAGGTCCTTCTCCTCATCCCTGAGCATGCCGACGGCTTCAGGGAAGGTAAGTGCTGGCCTAGTGTTTTGAATCTGCGATCTAGCTGCAGAGTAACAATCATCCAACCCATTTAGAAATTCAATCAATTTTCCAGAGTCCATGAAAACCCTAAAATCAGCATCTTTGATGAGTCTTGGGTAGAGGATGGCGTTATAGGAGTCGTATATGTTCCATAGACCTTTCAATCGGTACACATATTGGTCAATCGAGTCTCCATTTTGAGCAGTGTTGGCCAAATCTCGCTTCACCGCACAAACTTCCTTCGTTCCAACCCTTTGGAATTTTTCTTCTAAATGAATCCAAACTTCCCTTGCATCTGTAGAGTAAATGAAGGTTTTGTAGATTTTGGAACTCACAGAAGATAGAATCCATGACAGAACTACACCGTTGCATCGTTGCCAATGGGGAAAAAGAGGTGAGTTCGAACTAGGTTGCTTCACGCTCGGATCTACTATTCCGAATTTATTTTTCCCAAAGAGTGCGTTCTTCATATCCCGATTCCAGGATGCGTAGTTCTCCATACCGGTGAGTTTTACTGTCACAAGCATAACTCCAGTTTGCTCATTCGGGTGGAGGTAGAATGGGTCTCCGGGTTGAACCAATGGGACATCAGCTGGGTTTCTTGACCGCCCGCGAGAGTGGTGGCGAGTGTGGGAACGGTGCCGTGTACGACGGCGACCAATTCGGTGTCGATCGGGGCTGATACTGTCGGCCATGTATGGTGTTGAGGTGTTGCGTGCGCTCCACCTGTTCGACAAAATGCCGAAGAGAGTAGGAGAGGTAAAAAATGGTAGTTGCGGTCCAACTGTTCGTATTCTCACTGCTTTGGCAGCTATCCACCACTGGAAAATGCACCAGATGGATGTACACAATGCATTCCTTCAGGGTGATTTGGATACAGAAATATACATGCGACTTCCAGAAGGTTTGAGGCTTAAGGGGGGATCAAAAGTATGCAGACTTAAAAAATCACTTTATGGCCTCAAACAAGCTTCTAGACAATGGTACCAGAAGTTTACGGATGCCCTTCTACGAGCTGGCTTTCACCATTCTCAGCATGACTACTCATTATTCCTCAAGCAGACACGTAAGGGATTACTTATAGTTTTCATTTACGTTGATGATATGATTATTACAGGAGGAGATGAAGAGGGCATCCTCAAGTTGAAAGAGTATTTATGCTCTTCCTTCAGGATCAAGGACCTTGGATTAGTCAAATATTTTTTGGGAGTAGAGATGGCGCATTCTCTTGTTGGGATTGTAATGAACCAACGGAAGTATGCCTTGGAACTAATATCCGAGTATGGACTCTCAGGATGCAAGCCAGCCGAAACCCCCATGGAGCAAAATGTCAAGTTCACCAGCATTGATTATGATGAGTTCCTTGAAAAAGATGGGGACACGCCTTTAGAGGACAAGAGTCGCTATCAGCGCCTAGTGGGAAGGCTAATTTATCTTACCGTCACTAGGCCAGATATATCCTTTGCTGTGCGCTTACTGAGTCAGTTCATGCAGGCACCTAAAGAATCTGACCTGGAGGCAGCTCTTCGAGTAATCAGATACGTTAAGAGATTACCTGGACAAGGGCTACTTATGAAATCCAAGAATAATCTAGAATTACGAGCTTTCTGTGATGCAACATATGGATCATGCCCCATGGGGCGCCGCTCTACAACAGGCTTTTGTATTATGCTCGGAGAGTCACTTATATCCTGGAAGAGTAAGAAGCAATCTACAGTTTCTCGCTCCTCCACAAAGTCCGAGTATCGAGCCATGGCATCTACGACATGTGAAATTGTATGGTTAATTGGGTTATTTAGGGATTTGAAGGTTCCCTTAATCAGACCAGTCTCTCTTTATTGTGATAATGAGGCCGCGATGAAGATAGCTGCAAATCCAGTCCTCCATGAGAAAACCAAACACATCGAGATTGACCATCATTTCATCAGAGAAAAAATTGCAGCACGCATCATTCGAACAGCTCATATCTCTACACGTGATCAGCCTGCAGATCTATTGACGAAGGCATTGGGGATACAACAACACCATTTCCTTATGGACAAGCTGGGTGTCTATAACTTATTTCGACCACCAGCTTGAGGGGGATGTTGAAATACTTATTGTTGTATAGGGCTTACTGTTTAGGCCTTTTACTGTAGACCTATCTACAGTGGTCACGTTTTTCCTATTCTTTAAGAACCACAATTCTTGGTTCTTGCTTGTAAGAAAACACTACATATTTTCTTCTCACATCTATATACCAGTTTCACAGTTTCTGGTCATACGAATCTTAACAGGTTGAAAGAAGAGTTACCAAGTGTGGGCATCAAAAGGGACAGTACAGCGATGCCTGCAAAATATTCAGTGCCAGTCCGGTCTTGACCGTGTCTTCTATCTCGATGTGTCCTGTTGTGAACCCAACAACATTTGATGGGGTTGTCGTTGGAAACAAGAAAGCAAACTGAGCTCCAGTGGGTATGGGGATCATGAAGATGAGAGGATGAACATGCATGGTTTTTGCTGTTTGGATGAGAAGAAGAACTAGGAGTGTGGTGTAGCATTGCTTGGAGTGATGAACTCTGTCATGGCGCTCCATGGCTAAATATGAGCCATCATCACCTGCACATCATGCTATAAACCCCACCATGTATTTCATGCCATGAAAAAACAGAGAACATCAACAAAATCTGTGCAAGTAAAATGGGATTTTAACACATTCTAAGCCTTTTCTTATTCTCCACGTCGTATACAAAATTATTAAAAAAAGAAAGAAATTAACAATAACTCTCTCACTTCATACAATATCTTGTACAAAATATTCAACAGACTAAAAAGGCTGATTTCCCACGGTTCAACCCATTCAAGGCTCAACAGGCTTAAACGAGGTGAGCTTCCTAAAGTTTTCCCAGGCTTTCTCCCACACGACAGCCTCGTACCTCTTGACGACGGACCTATCCTTTGCCTCCACGATGAGGCGGTAATTGATCCCGGCCACGACCTGCGTCTCGCCTTTGACCACGGCGATGAACTTCAAGTCAGCGTTCGACGTCTTGTCGTATTCCGCCACTGCAAAGGCCCCAATCTCTGTCACAGAAGGATCGTTGACGTTCTTTATGGGCTGCCACCTACCGACGATACCACGTTTGCCACTGACATCGACGGCAGAAGCCAAGAAAGGCAGGACAAGGAGGGCGAGAAGGCAAAACCACTGTGCTTTCATTGTAACGGTTGGCTTTTTCTTATGAATTTGATAAAGAACGATGGATCATGGCTTTATAGGAGGTCGTCGGACGTGGGTTTCGCGAAAACGTGTTCCGGTGAAGAGAACGCGTCGGTTGTGGGACAGATTCACAGCCGTTGGATTTCACGAAAACGTGTGGTTGAAAAGTGGGTTTTGAGATCCATGGTTTTAGACTTGAAATACATCATCTTCATGCAAATACCAAACGAATTATATTTATAATTAACTAGAAACATACTTTCTATAAGCAAAAACCAACCATTGAATAAATTTTTGTGATTTTTATACTTCAACAATATAAATATTCTCTTTAATTTTTTTAGATGTATTAGGGGTGAATTTTTAATTAAAAAAGGAGAGGATTTTGTTATATGGGCTTCATCACATGACATTTTGTTAGTAACGTGAGACTACTTCACGTGACTATAAAGATGTTAAAAGAAAGAAAGTCGAATTTTGATACTGTATAATACTCATTCTCACAGTCAACACTCTTTTGTTATTTATTGCAATAAATGATGAACAGCTAATATAATACAAACTTGGTACCAATTTAATAAGCATCAATGAGATAGAGACAGCTTAATTAAAAGAGGTAAAGAGGAAAAGTTTTGATAAGATATGTATCACAAATTGAATTTAGTTGGCAAAATTTGTTTGACGAAAATTAAATTTCAAATACAAAAGGTAGGGTATCTAACTTTAATATAGATATTGGTTTGACCATTATCCTCTCAATTTAGAAATTTTAATCTCTTTTTACTACATTCATTAAAATAGGCTTGATTGGTCATTACCATGACCATTTGTTATTATTTCTAATGGGCTAGTTCAAGATTGAGATCACAAGCTAGAAAGGAGGTATGGGTGGGGCCCTGGCTCAGTGGTGTTCTCTAAGTCAAATATTGACCGACAGTCCCACTGGTCATGGATTCGAATCCCCATCCCCTCCCCGGGTGCATGAGTATCATAATAATAATAATAAAAAATGGGTGGAACCTTGGCTCAGTGGTATTTTTTGAGTCAAATCCTGACCGACAGTCCCACCGGTCAGGGGTTCGAATCCCTGCCTCAATCCAAACTTGGTCTTTTTGCCGGTTGGATTGGCCCATTTATGAGATTGGGTGTGCTCATTACACGGTTGGGCTGACTCTGATACCATATAGAAGTCATTACACGGTTAGATTGACTCTGATACCATATAGAAGAAAGAGGCCTAGTTGTCCACCTAAAACCAAGTGGTTATAGGTGAGGGAAACTCTCAATTAATAAGGCCAAAGCCCTTACCTTATATTAATAGGTGTGGGACTTACTTTTACAATTTCTTGTGCTTATCCTAGTACATAAGCCTTTCCATCTTTGCCTTTTTGTTTGAAATTATGGACAACAAAGTTGCCATCATCACTTGCCCAGAGTTAAGAATCTAATTTGTTTTGCTATTGCTTCATGCTACGAGTCCGGTGATGCACTTCATGGTCATGAAAATTCATGTATCATTTTAAGTGATGGTGATTATTGATAAAATCAATATACAATTGTTCCATATTGCTTAAATATAGACTTTTGGAGTGATTTATTTTATATTTATATTTATTATTTTTTTAAGAAACATAGACAACATTTTGACAAATTTTATTAATGACAACAAAACTAAACATAATAACCATGCCTTAAACATATATAAAGGCCAAGGTGTATGCCTAAAAGGTAAAACACCTATATATCATGCTACCACATAAAATAATAAAAAATATAAAATACATTAGATAGTACATATGCATAACACTACAATGACCTATAATTACTTAAAGTTCATTGATCCTACAAGAAAATAGCTAAGCATGGTCAAAAAGTCTTACATTTTAGACTACATGATCATAATTAGCAAGATAGTCTTGCATTCTCCTGTTGATACACATGTTGCACTTTCATTGATGTGGGAATCATAGATATACACTACCAAATGACATACTTCAGTTGTCATGGAGTCCTTCATTTTTTTAGACAATAGACTAAATAAAATGAGTCTAACTCAATGATATGAGGTATGCGGTTTGATTGTTTGCATATCTTGAGGTCTTTCAACAAGTTATAAGCTTTAGCATCTGCATTGCTACATGTTGTGCCAACTTGATTAAGAAAGCTATGCTAATACCTCTATTGTGATTTCTAAGTACTCTTTCTCCAGTATTTTTTGTCCCATAATACTTGAGCTGTCTATATATAACTTTTATCGCCGGGCTGGTGGAGGTTCCATTTGGCGTGTATAAGGTTAGGGAAACGTTTTGTAAGGACAATTCTTAGGGCCTCAATAGGTACCCATGTGGTTATCCAACATTTTTAATAGGTATTTATTTCAATCATGATCAAATTTGTTCACCAAACTGTCTTACAAGGAGAGTAATTTATTCGAAAAGCCTAAATCACACAGCCTTCCAAGGCTTAGCGGGATTGAACGACATGAGCTTCGTAAGCTTCTCCCAGGACTTCTCCAACGCAACCACCTCGACGGCAGACCCGTCATTGGCCTGCACCATGATCCGGTAGATGATCCCCTTCACGAGCTAGTTCTCCCTTTCGACGCTTGCGAATAATTTGAAGATGTTGTTCGACGACTTGTCGTATTTCCTCAACCTGAAGAGGATCCTCTAGAGCCATGATGGGATGCGGCTCATCAGGACCAAGGGGTTTGCCTTTGCTACAGACGGCGGAAGCCAAGAAGGGCAGGGAGATGAGGGCGAAAAGATAAATCCACTGCACTTTCATTGTAAAGATGGGGTTTTTCCGTGTGAGTCTGCGAAAGAATGATGGTAGTTCTTCATTTTATAGGGGCCGTGGGACTTTGTCTTAATAATATAAATATTATCTTTAAGAATAAGAAAAAAGAAAGAAAGAAATCTTCTGTTTTGTGCAATAAATGGAATGAATTCGAAACAAACAGCTGGGCATGAATAAGATGGAGATAACGTAGTTAAAAGTGGTAAATAGGAAAAGATTTAATAAGGCATTGATCTCAAATTGAATTCAGTTGTCAAAGTTTGTTTGAACAAAATGAATTTCAAATACAAAAGGTATCACATTTGAACTTTAATATAGGTATTACTTTGATCATTATCCTCTCAAATTAGAAATTTTAATTAAAAGATCTATAGGAGTTGAAGATGGTCAAAGAAAAGAGTAAATGTTCTTTGTTTTGTAAAAAGAAAAAAAATTGATTTCTATATTTTTTACCTTAGCTTTTCTATAAACGAAATTGCCTTATTTCTACATAAACGAATATACAACTTATCGTGTACTACTTTCTTAATTCTAATCAACAAGATTGATATTTAAATAACTTTATTTTAGAATTTTTAGGTTAGTTTGATTTTAAGGGAAGTCAGGATTTTTAGGTCATTTCTGGTGTTGCATCTTATAAGGTTAGTTTGATTTTAAGAAAGTGAGAGCCAGTGGCGTATTTATGATGTGGAAGAAGCTGCTTCGCAGGTACGGCACCACTACAAAGACGTGTTACGGTATGATTGGGTTGATATGATTTTTGTTGTGTATTGTTTGAAACAATAGTTGGTAAGAGTTTGAAACAAGGGCTGTTTAGGGCTTATATAAAGGTAATTAAGGAGTGTATATGTATGGCATTAGTGAACTTGAGTGTTTACTGATTTGACATGTTAACAAAAGAATGGTATTTAATGTTTTAATAGAGATTTAACTTTTTATCAAAATTGGACTCTCATCCATCTATGGCCACTTTTGAGTTCATACCATTATCAACAAGAAATTGATCTAAAAAAAAAAAAAATCTCACCTTTCTAAGCATCTCAGGAGGCAAATAGCCAAAATCCAAAAACATATGGCGGTAAAAAGGTAACCATTATAGCTAAATGAGATCAAGCAAATTATTGTATAAGCATATTTTACATATAACGCAAGAAAAGTAATGACAATGGAATGCGCAAAATTTGGTTTTAAAAAAAAAAAAAAAAAGGAAGAAAAATAGGGTAAAATAATAAGAGCTGTGCTATGTTGTTTCTTCCCCCTTGAGCCACATGCTTTGTGATTAGTGTTGTTGATTTGCAGGGAATTGACTTTTCGAACTTCTCCCACCTATTAGACATTCTTACTCGTGCCAAAAACATAAGCTCCTGCAATACCCAAAAGTCATTGATCACTCACCAACGAATTTTCATGTAATCCTTTTAATAGACCAGAGTTGACAGAAGAGTTACCAAGCGTAGGCATCAGAAGGGACAGTACAAAGATGCCTGCAACCTTCAGGGGCAGCCCAGTCTTGATCATGTCTTTTATTTCGATGTGTCCTGTTGTGAACCCAACAACATTTGATGGGGTTGCCGTCGGAAACAAGAAAGCAAACTGTGCTCCAATGGCTCCGGGGATCATGAGGAGGAGAGGATGAACATGCATAGTTTTTGCTATTTGAATGAGCAGAGGAACTACTAATGTGGTGGTGGCATTGTTGGATGTGATGAACTCTGTCATGGCGCTGCTTGTGAGACAAACAGCTGGGGCAATGGCTAAATAAGGAGCCTTCTCGAGGAAATCCAAGGTTTTTGATAGGATTTCCGCCAGCCCACTTGACTGGACACCGTCTGCTAATGCAAAGCCAGCTCCTAGAAGCAAAATAAGGTTCCAGGGAAGCTTCTTGCACTTGTTCCAGTCCATCAGCTTCTCTCCCTTCGCCTTTTTGTTTGGAATTATGAACAACAACGTTGCCATCATCACCTGGACATAGTTAGGAGTCTTTGTTAGAATCTAATTCTTTTTACTATCAGTTCATGCTATGAGTCTCATGATGCAGTTAATGTCATGATGTTTCATGTATTCCTTGAAGTGATGGTGCTAACTGTTAAAATCTGTATATAATTGTTCTACTTTACTAAGATACAAGTTTTTAAAAAAGTTTATATACAGTAAATAACCCTAAACCCTAAATAAGCTGTTCCTCTTGAGTGAACTTTTATAAAAAGATTAGGATTTGTATAACAGTATCATGGTCTTAATATTCTCATGGGATTTGGGTCAAAAAGGTCTAGAGTGCACTAAGTAAAAGTTGTGTTGTGGTAGTTTCGGTTGAATAGTAAATGCTCGTTCCTTTAAACTAGCTTTTATAAAAGTTGTTGGGCTTGTAACACTTACGCTGACTGATCCATCACCAACTCGACCATGGAAGAGAGCTCCCCAACCAGGAATGTCATCTGTTATGGTTCTTGTCATCCACAAAAATATCAGTACCTGCACCAACCTACACTGTCAATCGAAAGGCATTCCCATATTATTACATATTACACTCAACACATCACGCACCGAAAACACAGCCAGAATCATCTTCTCTGCAAAAGCCATTGGACCTGTCCCAACCAAGCAGAAGCACACACTTAATCCCCCTTTCGCAAGCGATAAACAGCAAAAGCAAAGCAAAACGACAAGAACAGAAACGAAAGAAGTGCTACCCAACAGTTCAAGCTCTCTTCTCAAATGGGTTTTGTCCAAGTAAGCGCTAAGGACCCGCCCTGAATCCCTTGAGCAATACAACAAACAAAGGATGCCCCACAAGACAAGGAAAGTCAGCAAAGCCACAGGGAAGCCGAAGAAGAACCATGTGTTGAAGCTGATCGGGTCTTCTTGAGGAAAATAGCTCTTCCACATCGCCACCAGTATCAGATTGACACCGGTCCCGGTAAGCGTACTCATCCCACCTATGGTCGCAGAGTACGTCACCCCCAGAACCACGGCCCTGCAGAACTTGTTCTCCACGTAGGTTTGGGTGGGGCCTGTTGGGAGCCGCTGTAGGATCCCTGTCGCCACCGGCATCATCATCACCGTTGTTGCCACGTTGTGCATCCACATGCTGACGAAGGCTGTCGTGGCACATATCCCAAGGAGAAGCAACGGTGGATTCAGTGGATCTCCGCAGAAGAGTATCGTTATCTGTTTTGGCCCACGTGGACACATGGATCAAATAATTCACGACAACCTTTGTACCATAAAGCAAATGCTCCACGACTTTTGGCAAATAAGACCATGATGAACTATACGACAGGAGCCTGTCTTATTATAGCAACTTCCTCCCTATTTCCTTTTGTCTTTTTTTTTTTAAAAAAATTTTTCAAATCAGTTTTAGAAAAAGATGTAAAATAAATTATTTTATTTTTCTTTATTGTAGAAAATTCTAGCTGTAGATGGGTTTTGAAGAAGCTAAGAACTAAAAGAAGTGAAAAAAAATGGCAATGGCATCTATGAACTCACTCACATTCAAGGCCAATCTTCTGTGAATGTTGTAATGCTCGACGGCAAGAGCAAGTATGAAGCTTCCCAAGACGAGGGCAATCACGTCGTCCATGTAAGAGTGCGCCACCTCGTCGGCCGTGGAAATCCCAAAGAGCGGGAAGAGAAACAGCGGGGACATGGAGGTCACCGGCATGGGCACGGCCTCCGTCAGCCACCAAGTGAACACCCAAGCAAGGACACCCAACATGTTCCGCCTCGTCATCGGGCCCTCAAGCTTGACGCAGAGGCAGATGACGGCGCAGAGGAGAGGTCCGAGGAGGATGTAGAAGTTTTTCGGCGTGATAACGGATAGCACAGAGGAACGGAAGCTCTGTGCCCGTTGGATCTCGTCGTGGAGAGGCAGAAGTGGGGTCTTGGGGTCGTCGTCGGCCGGATGAGCCATGTGATCACCGTTAGTTTTGGAGGAAGTAAGGGGAGAGAAAAATGGTGGGAGTGGTCTGTACGGGAACAGATATATACGCAGGGAAGAAGACAGAGGTTGAGACGGCTCTCTCTTCTGTGTTTGGATGGAGAGAAGAAGTAGAAAACTTCGATTTTCTTTTGATTTCTGTTTTTTGGATTTAGCTCTTCAATGTCAATTATTAACAAAGCGGGGGCTTGGTTGCGTATGCAATATCACACTGTTTATACTTTATGTTCCATCATTCATGGATCTGTATTCATTGAACAATAGAGATTTATATTGTCGAAACACTAAGAGACTAGAGGATAAGGAAATTCAAGAGGATTAAGAATTGTAAATAGTTGAGGTATTTTTGTGGCCTGAAAATGACTTGTTTGTATTATTGCAAAAAGAAGTGGCATAGAGAGGCACACGTGTTCTTGCATGATGAAGATTGAGCTAACGTGTAACGTGGTCCGTGGCTGTAACATAATTGAATTGGGATTAAGAATTTGTTCATATATTCATATAATGAAGTATTTATCCATCCGGGTTGTAGCTCCCCCGATGGTTATCTGAAGAATTCTTGGATTTGAAGGCGAGTTCTTATCCATAAAATTGCACAGTGCTTCCACTATCATTTACCTATCTTTCCCTTTTTCTTTTATTCAAGTCCAATGATTCTTTTTTAAGGGGAGCTCAATAATTCACATTCAACTAACTGTAGGTCCCTTTGTGACCACTCGAAAGTGATGGGCATCTTCCATTTCCATGTTGCCTGCATTTTGCTACATCCGTTGGATAAACTTGGAGCCTTGTTTAATAACTTACGTGTATGACCCAGATAAAGACTCTGACTAGGAAGAGCTTCACAATGATCACGTTTGCTGGAGCTCACCTGTTTCATCAGACTGACTTTGCTGTGAAATACCCAATTGACGAAAGAGTGTCATGGACTCTTGCGTGCACGTTTTTTGGTAGGAAGGAGACGTAATCTCTGATGTAATGCAACTATGATTGGGATCAAAAGTAGTGGTTGAATCTTCCTAGTTTGGTGGTTAAACCTATCTTAGTTCTACTCAATTCAAGTTCCTCATATCATGACACTATTCCTTTCGGTAATCACTAGGAAACTAAAAAAATCGTTGTAGTAAGAATTTAGTGTAAAAAAGTATTTATCTAACTTGTAAGTTAATTTTTAGATTGGATTTTAGACTTTTCATTATTATATCAAAGCTTAAGTTAACTTTGTTTCATTTTGTGTGAATTAGACCTTAAGACACTGTATACAAGGAAGTTAAGAAGTATGTGTAAAGCTTAAACGTGAACAATGTCTAAGCATAAAAAGAATCATGAGGAGTAGTCCACCAATAACGATCACTAGCAAGGTAATAAAATAATAAGAATTTTGTAATTTAGCATGAAAATTTATTTCTTGAAAATTAGCTAGACAGGATTAAAGATATAATGGAGATATCAAATTAGAATACTTACAATAATACTCTTAAATATGAATATTGCGACAATGAGACAGGTAGCCATCAACTAGTAACAACACACCCATCTAGATGCTAAATAATCTTTAGGTATTGACCTACAAAGACCCAATACACCTACACTCTGGGCCAGCCCCAAGGAGGAAGCTTCTGGGCTATTCCCTCGTCCACCCACTTGATACTCTTTAGTGTAGATTTAGATACCCATTTGACTCTTTTACCTACTCACTTTTTAATTTCTACCTTCTACCTAAGGTTTAGTGATTTCCACTCGTGAACGGCCGTGTGCCCTTTTAAACCTCATAAGCAAAATAAAATAAACCTCAATTAATATTTAATTAAAGTAGATATCAGTGCTTAACTTATAATTAAATCTTTTTTGACTCTTCCACCTACCATTTTTTAAATCCCATTCACGCCCTACCAAACCTCATCTAAGTCATTCATGATGCTCAAATTTATTGTGTTTCACGCTTCCCATGCTCTCCCAAAGTCCAATGCATACAAATAATGCTCCCAATGCACTATGAGTATTTAATTCATCAGGTCATTTTGTAAAATAAAACTAATTTTCAAGTTTATTTTTTTATCATCTATAAGCACAGGTCTTAGGACATTTGGACATGTGAATTTGGAATGCACGAGAAAAATAAAAAAAATATTTTTTAATAAAATAGTCTGAAGTTAATGTTAAATAATTTATCAAAACTAAAAACTAAAAAAATTTGCGGGGCTCAAGGAATTTTGACTCTATTTATAATTTTTTATTTTGAATTTTTCATCCTCTAATTTTCAGTGATTCCTACGAACTGGTTCCTTTCCACTCAGCGTGCTAGTGGGAATCCCTACCTCCAATGAGATAACCTCGCAACGTCACATTAAGCATATTTTTATTTGAAAAGGAGACAATGACGGATGTACCCTTTACTGACTCGCAAAAGTGTACCTCATTTTCTCGTCTTCTTTGAGATGTTTATCGATGAACTTGACCAAATCGAATGGTCTCCGCCACTGATTCTCGACCTCCCCCATCCCCATATGCTCCCAAATCAAGCTCAAAGACCAACATGATGTTGGCAGACCTGCCGTTCGAGATTCTGGTGTCGTTACTCTGCCGGCTTCCGGTCAAGCCGCTGATTAAGTTCCGGAGTGTGTCCAAGCCACTGCGTTCAGTTATCGATAGCGTGCACTTCGTCGATCTTCATCTAAATAACTCCCGAGAGACGAGGTCTCACCGGTGCCTCATACTGGGAAGAAACTCGGAGCTCTATTATGTTGATCTTGACCCAGTAAGTGATGCGGTGGAGCTACCTCACCCTTTGATGTGCTACAGAAATCAAATCGTGGTCCTTGGCTCCATCGACGGCTTGGTCTGCATCTCCAACGTGGCCGAGGATATCGCTCTGTGGAACCCGTCTATCAAAAGGCACAAAATCTTGCCCTTTTTGCCTATTGAGCGAAACTCTGAACTGGGGCCGAGCTTGCCGATCACGAGGGTTTTCGGGTTCGGGTACGACCCGATCAACGAAGACTACAAACTGGTAAGAATTTCGCAGTTTATCCTTTTGGGTTATGAAAAGTCCGTGGCGAAGGTCAAGGTTTATAGCCAAAGAGCCAACGCATGGAGAGATTCCGAGGATATGCCGTATGTTTGTATGAATAAGAAGAATGGAATCTTCGTGAAAACATCCTTGCACTGGGTGGTGAACCGGAAGTTTAATGTTGACGAGACTGATTTGATTGTCGCATTTAATTTGACAAATGAGACCTTCAGGGAAGTGCCCCTGCCTGAGTGTATGGGAGAGAGATTTCGCATAGAATTGGGGGTGTTAGATCAATGCTTATGCATGATAGTGAGATACGAGGATGTTCGTGCTGATCTTTGGGTGATGAGGGATTACCGGATGAAAGCGTCTTGGGCTAAGTTATTCTCGGTCACGGCAGCTGAGGAAGTTGATGGATCCATCAAGAATTTGAGGCCCTTGTCTTATTCCAAGACCGGTGGAGAGGTTCTGCTGGAGCAGGATGGAAGGAGACTTGTATGGTATGATTTGAGGGATAAAAAGATCCAAAATTTTAGTGTCGATGGTCTACCGAACTGGTTTGAGGCTGAGATTTGTATCGAAAGTCTTCTTCCTGTCGAAGCCAGTCGAAGGAATCATGGGAAGAAAAAGACATTAAGAGAGAAGAAATGCAACCGCAGGTATAAGACAATAAATTCTCTTGACTTAATATACCTACAGTTATCTTAAGTTATATATTTTAACGTGAAACTAGAAGTTTGTGTAACACTTATAATCAATTGTGAGTTCGACTCTTGTTTCTTGCCATTCGTTGGGGAAGAGAATTTTGGTATGTTGATTGTAGAAAGGATCATAAGCAGTTTTTTTTTTTTTTTTTTTTTGTTGGGGGTATTGGGAATGTGGTACTTTGCATCACTAATTATTTTATGAGGGGTGTGCCCTAGTGTGCATGTTTCAAAGGGGTGTACTTAAGTCACATTGTTAGGTTAAGGAAATAAAGCTACACTTTTGCTAACAACTATAGCTTTTGGCATGGTAATAGTATTTAATCTTGACAATTAGCATCCTGACAATTTGGTATCAAAATGAGGTCATGAGTTTAGGGGGTAATTATTTACCTAAAGTAGGGGTGAATAGCTTCCTTTGACTTGATTGGTCATTGATGACTGGTTATGGATTAATTGCCCAATTGGTGTAGCCCTTATGTTCACCTATTACTTCATGTGGGACTTTGTGTTAATAGTTGCCGTGCACATGTGGGTGCTCTAAGTGATGGCCAAGTGTATGTTCTAGGGGTGTGCTTGAGTGATATAGTTAGGTTAAAAAATAAAGTTGCATATATTCTAACTTATATAGGTTAGGAAATAAAATTATATTTTTGCTAACAATTATATGTTTTGGCCTCATAGTAGTGTTTAATCTTAACAATTAGCAGGATGAGGTCACAAGTTTGAGTCTATAAACTAGTGCCTAGGAAGTAATCATTGACCTTATGGGGGGTGAACACCATCCTTTGACTCGATTGGTTGTTGACAACTAGTTATGGATTAATTGCCCAATTAGTACAGCCCTTATGTTCACCCATTGCTTAATATGGAGTTTTTTGTGATTAGTTGTTTTGCATATGGGTGTAGTATGTGCTCAAGTAGTATGGTAATGTTAAAAAAATAAAATTGCATATTTGCTAACATATATAAGTTTTTGGTTTGGTGATAGTACTTGATTCTAACAAACACAACCAAGGTGGCTTTGAATAAGACGTGCAAACAGCCTACAGGCCTTACAAGATAAAGTTGTAGGATATGATATGTAGTCTAACTAATAGTTTAAATTTTTGATTTAATTGTGACATTTAAAGGTCTAACAATTGATATTATTATACATGTTTATTTATCTATATTGGAATTATCTTTTATTAGTAGATGGTGATAATTTGGTTTTCAACTTTATACTTGCTTTCCCATATTGGTTTTCCCACAACTAATGTATTGACCCTTGAATTTCTTAGGGATGATTTCTTGTCAGAGGGCTTCAAGTTGGTCTTATGAGCAAACAAGACAAACTAAAGCGTAGAGAATAAGTAATATGTTGAAATTTGATTCTCATTGAGGTTTAAAGTTTGCAAGTTGGGCTTCTTTTCAAATTAAATATAGTTGCATGCTTAATTAGTGTATTTGGTGTAGGTTTTGGTGAAGTAAGGGCACTTTCTTTTGAACACACATTTGTGAAAGGGCATTTAATTTGATTTCCCTCTTTCGAGCCAATTTTTCTTCATTTGCTTCCCTCTACTATTTCTATGCCACTCATCTTTTTTCCTTTGTTGTTCATAGGGTGGAAAGTGAAAAGAGAAAGATACACTCGAAATACTTGAAGATGGAAGAAACAATAACCAAAGTGATATGTATCATATGCCTTTGCTTGGAAGTGCCTTTATAGGTTTTTGTCAAATGAAGTGCTATACACTAACCATATGTAAAAATGCATTGTAAAACTTCAAATTTACTCTCGTTATGAAGCTTGTATGCACCCCTTTAATTTATCACGTATGAAATCAAGTTTGCATCCTTAATGATGTTTGACATTCCTCTATTTTGATGCTAGAATTTACTCTTTATAAATCTTGATGTTAGTGTAAGCATATATAAAGTTCAACAAAATAATTAATTCACTAGTCAAATAATGAATTTTTTCATTAAAATTCTATCTAAAGATTATCTCTTTTGAGTGTGGGGCTATAATTGTCAACACACAATCATATATTGAGTGGTTATTTAGTATTAATAATAATGAATTTGTAATAGAGATATAATTACCAACGATATAAAAGGAAAGATTGTGATTCCTGTATACACATGAAGGAAGAAAGAATCCTAATAATCGTATCTTTATGCAACAAAGAAGGTGAACCATGTTAAGAACGGATGTAGGCTTCAAGTTGTCCTTTGAATTTTTTAGGGATGATTTCTTGTTGGAGGGCTTCAAGTTGGTCTTATGAGCAAACAAGACAACTTGAAGCCTAAAGAATAAGTAATATGTTCTTGATTCTCGTTGAGGTTTAAAGTTTGCAAGTTGGGTTTCTTTTTAACTTAAATACAATTGCATGCTCAGTTAGTGTATTTGGTGCAGGTTTTGGTAAATTAAGGACACCTTCTTTTGAACACACATTTGTGAAGGGGCATTTAATTTGATTTTTCTCTCTAGAGCCAATCTTTCTTCACCTGCTTGCATCTACTATTTTTATACAACTTATCTTTTATCCTTTGTTGTTCATAGGGTAGAAAGTGAAGAGGAAAAGATACACTCAAGCATTTGAGAATACTTGAAGATGGAAGAAACAATAACCAAAGTGATACGTATCATATGCCTTTGCTTGGAAGTGCCTTTATAAGTTTTTGTCAAATAGAGTGCTATGCTAGCCATGTGTAAAAACGTGTTGTAAAACTTCAAATTTACTATTGTTTTGAAGCTTATATGCACCCCTTTAATTGACCACGTATGAAATTAAATTTGCATCCTTAATGATGTTTGACATTCCTCGATTTTGATGCTAGAATTAGCTCATCCCCATCTAAATCTTGATGTTACTGTAAGAAGACAGAATTAATTCACTAGTCAAATAATGAATTTTTCATTAAAATTCTATCTCATGATTATCTATTTCGAGTGTGGGTCTATAATTGTTAACACACAATCATATATCGAATGGTTATTTAGTATTAGCAATAATGAATTCATAATAGAGATAATATTACCAACAATATAAAAGGAAATATGGTGATTCTTGAACACACATGAAGGAAGAAAGAATCCTAATAACCTTATCTTTATGCAACAAAGACAATGAACCATGCTAAGAATGGATGTAGGCTTCTTGTTAGAGGGTTTTAAGTTGGCCTTTGAATGTTTTAGGGATGATTTCCTGTCGGAGGGCTTCAAGTCAGTCGTATGAACAACCAAGACAAACTGAAGCCTAGAAAATAAGTAATATGTTGATTTTTAATTATTGTTGAGGTTTAAAGTTTGCAAGTTGGTTTTCTTTTTAACTTAAATACAGTTGCATGCTCAGTTAGTGTATTTGGTGCAAGCTTTGGTGAATTAAGGACACCTTTTTCTGAACACACATTTGTGAAGGGGCATTTGATTTATTTCCTTATCTAGAGCCAATCTTTCTTCACTTGCTTCCATTTATTGTTTTTATGCCACTCATCTTTTATCCTTTGTTGTTTATAGGTTGGAAAGTGAAGATAGAAAGATACACTCAAGCATATGAGAATACTTAAAGATGGAAGAAACAATAACCAAAGTGATATGTATCATATGCCTTTGCTTGGAAGTGCCTTTACAAGTTTTTGTCAAATAGAGTGCTATACACTAACTATGTGAAAAATGTGTTGTAAAACTTTAAATTTACTCTTGAGATGGGAATAAAAAATGCTGAGATTTATAAAGGTGTAGAGGTTAAACCACAAGGAGTGGGAATGATGTTGGGTTTATTTGTGTTTCCTTTAATGGTTATGGATTTTTTTAAAAGGTGTAACACAATGTGGGAAATAGTTTAAAATTTTGTTAAGCATCAAATGGAATTCACCATGGAAGGCTCTTGGGTGATTTTACATGATTGGTAGCCTAAGGTTGCATAACTAATAGAAGATAAAATTTTCTCTAAGGAATTAGTAAGGAAAGGACAATTGCTTATGGTATAGTTGGTTGGCAATAAGGACCAAAGAATGGTGGGAAATAAAGCAGTAGAGTCTAAGGACATGTGATAGCTAATATCAAAATTTGGGGATGTCTTTCAAGAGCCAAGGGGTTACCATTGAGCCACAATCATGATTATAAAATTGTAATGAAGGGAGAAAGTTAGTTGGTTTTTATTAAACCATATAAATACCCTTATGTCCAAAAAGGGGAGACTAAGTGATTGGTTAAGGGGCTCTTAGACGAATGAGTGATAATATGGAGCACAAACCTATTTTCATCACATGTTCTACTTGTTAAAAAGTCATATGATTCATGGAGAATTTGTGTGGATTATAGGAAGCTTAACAAATAGACTATGAATGATAAGTTTTCTATTCCTACCATTGATGAATTATTAGATAAGCTAAATTGGGTAAGATATTTTTTGAAATTGGACTTGAGATTAAGATACTATCAAGTGAGAATGAAGGAGAATGACATTAAGAAGACAAGATTCCAAACCCATCATGGATACTATGACTTTTTGGTAATGTCATTTGAAGTAAGTAACGGTCCATCCACCTTCTAGTCATTGATGAATGTGGTTTTTTAGGAGTATTTAAGGAAGATGGTCCTTGTGTTTTTTAATAACGTCTTAGTCTACAGTAAAAGCTAGGAGGAACTTGTACACCATGTGTGGCTGTTATTAGAAACTTTGAGGAGGAATAAGCTTTATGTCAAATTATCAAAACACAAATTTGGTTGCACATACTTGTGCTTTCTGGGGCATGTAGTAAGTGCTAGAGGAGTAATAGTAGATCCTAGCAAGATAGAAGCCATCACTTAGTTGCATGTTCTAAGAACTATCAAGGCTTTGTGGGGTTTTCTAGGGACGGTGAAGTATTACCATGAGTTTATTGAGGGTTATAGAAAAATATCAAAGCCACTCACTAATTTGTTAAAAAAAGATGCATTTATGTGGGATAAAGCTTAGCAAACATTTGAGAAATTGAAACAAGCAATGACTTCTACACTAGTCCTTGGAATGCCAAATTTTTCAACATCATTCATTTTGGAATGTGATGCATTGGGAATGAGAGTAGGGGTAGTCTTGTCTTAAGAGAAAAGGCCTATTACTTATTTTAGTGAAACCTTACATGGAAGTCATTTAAAACTATCTACATATGAAAGAGAGATATTGGTGGTCATTATGATAGTTTAGAAGTGGCAACATTATCTTCTAGGAAGTAAATTCATAATATGAATAGACTAGAAAAGTCTCAAGTTCCTCTAAGAGAACATAGTAACTTTGGCATAACATAAATGGTTGTTAATGCTTATGGGATATGACTTTATGGTGAATACGAGACAAGTAGAGATAATATCATGGCTGATGGGTTGTCAAGATAAGGAGTTAATCCTAGTGATGACAATGAGAATTCCTTGAGCATGACTTATGCTGTGATATCTTCTCTTAATCTAAGATAGTTAGATCCTATTACGGAGGAAATCAATGGGAACAAAGAAGCACAAGATTTGATCCAAAAGATTATATAGGGAGAAGTAGTGGCCCTTTAGAGTTACAAAGATAGAATCATTATATTCAAGGATAAGGAATAACTTTTAGCTAAATCACTACTCATACACGTTATTATGAACGAAATGTATGCTAGGACTCTTGAAGGGAGAGGAAAGACACTGAAACGAGTCAAGTCTGTATTTGTTTGGAAAGACATGAAGTCACAGGTAAATTAAGTGGTACAAGAGTGTCAAACATGTCAAAACAAAGGGGAAGACATTAAATTAGTGGAGATGTTACAACCTCTTCCAATTCTAGAACAAGTGTGAGAGGATATAACAATGGAATTTATCTATGGAACTCCCTCATCTAGAGGTAAGACCATGATTTTAGTAGTAGTGGATTGGTTATCTAAGTTTGGACACTTTATTCCTTTGTCTTATCCATACAGTACCACATTAATACACACGCTTTCTTTAATACGACTTTTAAACTGTATGGGATGACTAGAAGTGTTGTGTGCGACAAAGATCCTTTATTCACTAGTAAGTTTTGGAAAGAGTTGCTCAAATTATAGAATACAACAATTAATTTCTCCACCCCTAAATTGATGGATAGACAAAGGTCCTAAATAAAACACTTGAAATTCATTTGAGGTATTTTACTAGGAAGCATTTGAAGGAATGAGTTAAATGGATTCCCTAGGTTTAGTATTGTTATAACACTAATTGACATAGCTCCACTATGTATTCACCCATAAGGTAGTTTATGGGAGGAATCCCCCTTCCTTCCTCTCCTATGTATGAGGTTCAACCCTATCACTTCGGTGAAGCAACTCTTAAAGGAAAGAGATGAAGTGATGAAGAAGATAAAAAGTAATTTGTAGGTTGCACAGGATCATATGAAAAGGCTATCTAATGACAAGTGGATGGAAGTAAAGCTCCATGTTAGGGGATTTAGTATATGCAAATCTATTGCAATATAGGCAAGTTTTGATTTCTTAGCACATAGATCAAAAGTTAAGGCCTAAGTTCAATAGGCCTTATTGAGTTTTCTAAAGGATAAAAGTTGTTGCCTATGAGCTAGAACTCATTGCAAGGGCGTTAATACATCATGTTTTTCATGTATTTAAGTTGAATTGATTTGTAAGTGATTTGGATATAGTGTAGGAAATGAGATCTAAAGACTTCCATAATGCACTTGAGGAGGTAGACGGTGAGGGGTAACCATAAGCAATGATAGTTAGTTGGGGAAGGAAAGAAAAGTTGCTAGTTAGTTAGAAGGGGAAACCACTAGCATATGCCATATGGATAGATGAACAAGAATTCAAGGCATGTTTCTAAGCCTTTTCATTTTTTTGATATTGATCAAACTTGGGTATAAGGTTAATGTTATGAGGAGGGGAAATGTTACGGGTCTTTGTGTGGGTTGACTTATTTTGAGCACATGTATATTTGGGTTTAGTTATATGTGTAGTTCGAGTTGGTTAGTGTAGTATTTGGGCTAGTAAGAAGACTAGTAGTGAGGCCCAACCATATTATGTGTATTGTATTGTGAAAAGTCTCTAGAATGGATATGCACAGTTTTTCCTTTCTTTGTGTGTGTTGTAATTGATGGTGAAGGGTTCTCATGAGCGAGCCCTATCTTTTTCTCCTTTGTGAGTTAATTTATTCCACCATTCCTTACCAAAGAAACCTCTTTAAAGATTCCCAATGGGATATTTAACTCAAAGGTCCCACTATTAAGGCCATAGTTGTTGCCTTGAAAAATTTAGTTGCTAAAGAAGAGGCATATTGGTTACAATATGGCACCCTTGCTTGTGGTGTTTTGCATTGGGTAGTGCCTGCATAAGTTGCACAATTTTGGATATGAGGGTCTTGGATGGGCTCGTGAGCATGCTTTGCAATTATAAAAATGACTATGTTGATGTATGGGGGATAAAGGAATATGGGATGAAGGAATCCTAGTCCAAGTTGTTTAAGATTGGACAATCCAATTTAAATGAGAATTTTTAGCAAGTTATGCCTTTATTATTACTTTTATCAAGGTGCCTTTAGCTTAATCTATTGGAAGGGGACATGGCAAGCTTTATACTCTGAACTTAGTCCATTCATTTTTGGTGATCGCTATGAGTTGGATGTTGGCTTATTGTATGAGTCTATATAATATAGGCTTATATTAATGAGCATTAACTAATATTTGCTACCATGGCAAGTTAATGTGAATTGCATTAGTTTGTTATGATTGAACACATATTGCCCTTATTACGTATTATATGGTATTGGTTAATGTGAACATATTTTCATCTTATAGGTTTTAACAAGTGAGCTTATTTGAATGTGCAATTTTATTGATTGGCTAAGTTCCCTCTTTTAGCTTTTCATTTATATAAATTAAAGTTTGCTAAAGGACAAAATTTGGAGATGGTGGTTGTCATGATTTTGTACTATAGTTTAGCTATAAGAAAATGTCTTTTTGGGGCATTTTTGTCACGTAACTCTTTCTCACTTAAATACACCACATGTTCACATAACTAACACATACACCACATCTTACATAACACATAAATAGATTCTATTTATGTAAATAGAGTTTCCACAGTAGTCCACCATTATTGCATTTCTCCCTTGGTTTTGAAGCAACTTTGGTTGTCTCATCAAACAAATATTCGGAGAGCATAAAAAGGAAGACTTAGTGTAAAGTTGTAGCTCAAGCAATAGAGAAATTTGATATGTTTCAACTTATTTAGCGTATTTTACGAAACCCACTTTTATTCTCCATGATTGGTGCTTAGATCTTAGAAAAGTGTTTAGTTTGCTAACATTGGATTCCATTGCACTCGTGACATTAATCATCTTTTTCTCCCATCTTGCAAAAGTTAAATCCATTTCTCTCATCATTTTGAGATGTTCTTTGACTCTTTCTAGGAATGGATTGTGAGATTGATTCTCCACCTTTCCCACCTTCAGATCCTACGGACTCAAGCTCAAATACCAATAGGGAAATGTTAGACTTGCCATTGGAGATACTAGAATTGTTATTCTATCATTACTGGTTAAGTCATTGCTCACATTTTGGAGTGTGTCCAAGTTACTATGTTCTCTGATTGATAGCCACACTTCATTGACCTTCACCTTAAGAACTCTCTAGAGACAAGTTCTCATCGTTTCCTCATAGTAAGAAGTAACCCCATTTTTTATTCTACAAATGTTGATCTTATAAATTATGCCGTAGAGTTGGAATCACCTTTTATAAGCTATAAAGATCAAATTTGGGTCCTAGGCTCTATCAACGGTTTGGTTTACATTTCCTACATCAAGAACGACATTGCTATATAGAACTTATATGTCAAAAAGCATAAGATTTTGCTCATTTTGCCTAATGATAAAAAATTTAGTGTCTTGTTGACTTTTGGGTTTGTGTACAACCCAATGAAGAAGGAGCAAAAGTTGATAAGAATTTCATAATTTATCCTTTTAGGTTATGAAAAACTTCTAGCGAAGATCAATGTTTATAAACAAAGAGCTAATAGATGGGGAAATTCCAACCACATGTCCTATCTTTTCATGAATAACATGAACAAAATTTTTGTGAATGGAACCTTACACATATTAGTGAAATGAAAGTTTAAGGCTAATGAAGTTGATAGGATTGGGTTGATTATTGCATTTAATCTTATCAATGAAACTTTTAAGGGAATGCCCCTACTAGAGTTTGAAGGATTGAATTTGACATAGAATTGGAAGTGTTAAGTGAATGATTATACATGATAGTGAGATACGATGATGTTGTTACTAATGCTTGGACGATGAAATAGTATTGGGTGAAAGAGTCTTGGGCTAAGGTATTTTCCTTCATAACATCTGAGGCTATTGGATCTATTAGGAGTTCAAAACCTTTGTGTTAGTCTAAGACAAGTGAAGAAGTTTGCTAAAATGTGAATAGAGAGACTTATACGGTTGATTTGAGGAATAAGAGGATCCAATTTTTTGGTGTATGTTTACCAAATTGGTTTGAGACTGAGATTTACATCAAAAGTCCTATTGATGTCAAAGCATGCTAAAGGGAAGAAAGAGGTTTTAAAAGAGGAAAAATGCAACAATAGGGTATAACACAGTAGGCTTATCTTGAGTTTCATTTGTATTATTTAAGTTCTTAGAAAAAGAAATTGAGAAAGCTATTTAAACTAAAATACTTATAGATAGTTTAAGTCATGTAAAATAAATGTAAAACTACAAGTTGGTATAATTGAATTATTTGAGAAGTGTTATGAAACTATTGAGATGGTTTATAATTTTTACTTTTAACGGGTGCAAAATTTTTGGTGAATGCCATGTTAGTAGCAAAATTTGTTTCTTGATTTGATAAGGAAATACTTATAAATATCCTAAGTTATATATTTTAATGTGAAACTAAAAGTTTGTGTAACACTAATGATCAGTTGTTGAATTATTTGAAAAGTTTTACGAAACTAAGATTGAGATGATGGTTTACAATTGTTATGCCATTTAAAAGAGTGTAATTGTAAATTTTTTAATTAATTAGTAGATAATTAATCTCCTTAATTTACATAAGTTGTGGAGACAATGTAAAGTAACTTTTTTTGCATGTTCATATAAGTTTTGGGCTAAGGTATTTTCCTTCACAACATCTGAGGCTATTGGATCTATTAGGATTTTGAAACCCTTGTGTTATTCCATGATGAAAGATGAAGTTATGCTGAAACATGAACATGGGAGGCTTGTATGGTATGATTTGAGGAATTAGAGGATCCAAAATTTTGGTATTTGTTTGCTAGATTGTTTTGAGGTTGAGATTTATGTTGAAAGTCTTATTGATATCAAAGTATGTTGAAGGGAAGAAAAAGACTTTAAAAGAGGATAAATGCAACCATAGGTATAACAAAGTAGGCGTCTCTTGACTTTCATTTGTATTATTTAAATTCTTGGAAAAGGAAATTAAAAAAGCTACTTAAACTAAAATACTTATAAATAGTTTAAGTCATGTATTTTAATGTAAAACTAGAAGTTTGTATAATTGAATTATTTAAGAAGTGTTATGAAAGAAAGATTGAGATGATTTATAATTGTTACTTTAACGCATACAAAACTTTTGGTGAATGTCATGTTAGTAGCAAAATTTTTTTCTTGATTTGTTAAGGAAATACTTATAGATATCCTAAGTTATTTATTTTAATGTGAAACTAAAAATGATAAGTTGTTGAATTATTTTAAAAATTTTACGAAACTAAGATTGAGATAATGATTTACATGGTAGTTAGATATGATGATATTTTAGCTAATGTTTGGACAAAAAAAGAATATTGGGTGAAAGAGTCTTGGGTTAAGGTGTTTTCCTTCACAAAAACTTGGAGTATTGGACAAGTTAAGAATTTATAACCCTTATGGAACCTTTATGAATGGAGCCTTGCACTGGGTGGTGAGACGGAAGGTGGAGGTTGATGAGACTGGCGAGAATGACTTGGTTATTGCATTTAATCTTACTAATGAAATTTCTAGGTACAACAACAATATTCATCGACTAAAGAAAAGATACCAATTAACATGATAAAAGATCGTAAAAGCCTTCATTTTTTGACCAATTGACTGTTGTTCTATATCCAAGTCACTCTTCCATTTTTTTATTACCAAGGGACTAGTTGAAGAGCCTAAACTCATTAGTGGAAGCTTCCTTCTTCAACAAACATAATCCATGTACAACAACCTCACACATTCTTCATTTTGATATGTTTGTTGGATCTTTCTTAAAAAGAGGTTCAAACTGAGCCTATCTCCCACCTTGCATCTCTCATCATTTTGAAATATTCATGGACTCTTTCTAGCAGTACAATCTAGGTACAATAAAAATATTCATCAATTGAAAAAAAAGATACCAATTAACATGATAAAAGATCGTAAAAGCATTCATTTTCTAACTAATTGACTGTTATTCTATATGCAAGTCACTCTTCCATTTTTTTATTACCAAGGGACAGTTGAAGAGCTTAAACTCATTAGTGGAAGTTTCCTACTACAATAAATATAATCCAAGTATAATAGCCTTACACATTCATTATTTTGAGATGTTTGTTGGATCTTTCTAAAAAGAGGTTCAAATTGAGCCAATCTCCTGCCTTGCATCTCTCATCATTTTGAAATATTCATGGACTCTTTCTAGCAATATAATCTAGGTACAACAACAATATTCATTAAGTAAAGAAAAGATACCAATTAACATGATAAAAAATCATAAAAGCCTTCATTTTTTAATCAATCAATTGTTGTTCCATATCCAAGTCACTCTTCCACCTTTTTATTACTAGGGGATAGTTGAAGAGCCTAAACTCATTAGTGGAATCTTCCTACTCCAACAAATATAATCGAGGTATAACATCCCCACATGTTCGTCATTTTGATATGTTTGTTGGATCTTTCTAAAAAGAGGTTCTAACTGAGCCAATCTCCCGCTTTGTGTCTCTCATCATTTTCAAATATTCATTGACTCTTTCTAGCAATATAATCCACATACAATAGCAATATTCATCATTTAAAGAAAAAACCAATTAACATGATAAAAGATCATAAAAGCCTTCATTTTCTGACCAATTGACTGTTGTTCAATATCCAAGTCACTTTTCCACTTTTTTATTACCAAGGGACAATTAAAGAGCCTAAACTCATTAGTGGAAGCTTCCTACTACAACAAATATAATCGAGATACAACAACCCTACACATTCGTCATTTTGAGATGTTTGTTGGATCTTTCTAAAAAGAGGTTCAAACTGAGCCAATCTCCCACCTTGCATCTCTCGTCATTTTGAAATATTCATTGACTTTTTCTAGAAATGGGGTTCGGCGCTGACTTTCCACTTATCCCATCCTCTAATCTTGGGGACTTAAGCTCAAATACCAATGGAAAAGAATTATACATGCCATCTCAGATATTGGAATCTTTACTTTGCTTGCTTCTAGTTAAGTCGTTGGTCATGTTCTAGATTATGTCCAAGTTATTGCGTTCTCTGATCGATATCCAACACTTCATCGATCTTCACCTCAAGAATGCCATAGAGACAAGGTCTCACCACTTCCATATAATGGGAGTCGCTTTCACTCTCTTTTCTATAAATATTAATCTAAATTTTGCAAATATTAATCATGAAAGTTTATGGATGAACCCACCTTTGTCGTACTACATGAATAATATGTGGCTCTTGGGCTTCGTCAATGGCTTGGTCTTCATTTCCAACTCTAGGAAGAAAGTTACTATATGCAACTCAACTATTCAAAGGCATAAGATCTTGCCCATTGTGCTTGATGATCGACAATCTTGTGTTTCCCCGATTTTTGGGTTTGAGTACGACCTGATGATGAAGGAGTACAAGCTAGTAAGAATTTTACAGTGTATCCAATATAGTTTAGTGATAAGAAGAACACACATATGGATTGGAAAGAATGCTTTTCAATATTGTATTAAATTTGTGTTCAACGTAACAAGAAGCAAACAAAATTATTAAGGAAGCTTAATATACAAGGTGCCTAGAACAAGCTCAATCTATTATATGGAGGTCTATAGCATGACTTGGATAACGGTATTACTCATTGTAAAATACACAATGGACACTACATTTTTTTTCTTAACATTTAGTGTGACGTTTGGTGAAGGTCAAAGGTTTACATCCATAGAGCTTAAAGATGGAAAGATTCCAAGGATATATCGTATCTTTTCATGACTAGCAAGATTGGAAACTCTATGAATGGAGCCTTGCACTTGGGTGGTGAGACAGAAGGTGGAGGTTGATAAGACTGGTGAGAATGACTTGGTTATTGTATTTAACCTTACGAATGAAATTTCTAAGGAAGTAATCCTCCCAAAGTGTAAGGGAAAGAAATATGGCATACAATTGGTAGTATTGAGTGAATGCTTATGCATGGTAGTTAGATATAATGATGTTTTAGTTGATATTTGGAGAATGAAAGAATATTGGGTGAAAGAGTCTTGGGTTAAGGTGTTTTTCTTCATAAAAACTCAAAGTATTAGACAAGTTAATAGTTTAAAAGCCTTGTGAAACCTTTGTGAATGGAGCCTTGCACTGGGTGATGAGATGGAAGGTGGAGGTTAACGAGATTGGCAAGAATGACTTGGTTATTGCATTTAATCTTACGAATGAAATTTTTAGGGAAGTGCCCTTTCCAAAGTGTAAGGGAAATAAATTTGGCATACAATTGGTAGTGTTAAGTAAATGCTTATACATGGTAGTTAGATATGATGATGTTTTAGCTGATGTTTGGACAATGAAAGAATATTGGGTGAAAGAGTCTTGGGTTAAGGTGTTTTCCTTCATAAAAACTCAGAGTGTTGGACAAGTTAATAGTTTAAAAGCCTTGTGGAACCTTTATGAATGGAGCCTTGCACTGGGTGATGAGATGGAAGGTGGAGGTTGATGAGATTGGCAAGAATGACTTGGTTATTGCATTTAATCTTACGAATGAAATTTCTAGGGAAGTGCCCCTTCCAAAGTGTAAAGGAAAGAAATATGGCATACAATTGGTAGTATTGAGTGAATGCTTATGCATGGTAGTTAGATATGATGATGTTTTAGTTGATATTTGGACAATGAAAGAATATTGGGTGAAAGAGTCTTGGGTTAAGGTGTTTTTCTTCATAAAAACTCAAAGTATTAGACAAGTTAATAGTTTAAAAGCCTTGTGGAACCTTTGTGAATGGAGCCTTGCACTGGGTGATGAGATGGAAGGTGGAGGTTAACGAGATTGGCAAGAATGACTTGGTTAATGCATTTAATCTTACGAATGAAATTTCTAGGGAAGTGCCCTTTCCAAAGTGTAAGGGAAAGAAATTTGGCATACAATTGGTAGTGTTAAGTAAATGCTTATAAATTGTAGTTAGATATGATGATGTTTTAGCTGATGTTTGGACAATGAAAGAATATTGGGTGAAAGAGTCTTGGGTTAAGGTGTTTTCCTTCATAAAAACTCAGAGTATTGGACAAGTTAATAGTTTAAAAGCCTTGTGGAACCTTTGTGAATGAAGCATTGCACTGGGTGATGAGATGGAAGGTGGAGGTTGACGAGATTGGCAAGAATGACTTGGTTAATGCATTTAATCTTACGAATGAAATTTCTAGGGAAGTGCCCCTTCCAAAGTGTAAGGGAAAGAAATATGGCATACAATTGGTAGTGTTAAGTAAATGCTTATACATGGTAGTTAGATATGATGATGTTTTAGTTGATGTTTGGACAATGAAAGAATATTGGGTGAAAGAGTCTTAGGTTAAGGTGTTTTCCTTCATAAAAACTCAGAGTATTGGACAAGTTAATAGTTTAAAAGCCTTGTGGAACCTTTGTGAATGGAGCCTTGCACTGGGTGATGAGATGGAAGGTGGAGGTTGACGAGATTGGCAAGAATGACTTGGTTATTGCATTTAATCTTACGAATGAAATTTCTAGGGAAGTGCCCCTTCCAAAATGTAAGGGAAAGAAATTTGGCATACAATTGGTAGTGTTAAGTAAATGTTTATACATGGTAGTTAGATATGATAATGTTTTAGCTGATGTTTGGACAATGAAAGAATATTGGGTGAAATGGTCTTAGGTTAAGGTGTTTTCCTTCATAAAAACTCAGAGCGTTGGACAAGTTAATAGTTTAAAAGCCTTGTGGAACCTTTGTGAATAGAGCCTGGCACTAGTTGGTGAGATGAAAGGTAGAGGCTAATGAGACTAGCGAGAATGACTTGGTTATTGCATTTAATCTTACGAATGAAATTTATAGGGAAATGCCTCTCCCAAAGTGTAAAGGAAAGAAATCTGGCATACAATTGGTAGTGTTAAATGAATGCTTATGCATGGTAGTTAAATATGATGATGTTTAGTTAATGTTTGGACAATGAAAGAATATTGGGTGAAAGAGACTTTAAAAGTGGGGAAATGCAATGAAAAATATAACACAATAGGCTTCTCTTGAATCTCGTTTGTATTATTTAAATTCTTAGAAAAAGGAATTAAGAAAGTTATTTAAACTAAAATACTTATAGATAGTTTAAGTCATGTATTTCAATGTAAAACTAGAAGTTTGTATAATTGAATTATTTGAGAAGTATTATGAAACTAAGATTATGCATACAAAATTTTTGGTGAATGCCATGTTAGTAGCAAAATTTGTTTCTTGATTTGTTAAGGAAATAGTTATAAATATCCTAAGTTATTTATTTTAATGTGAAACTAAAATTTTGTGTAACACTAATGATAAGTTGTTGAATTATTTGAAAAGTTTTAAGAAACTAAGATTGAGATAATGATTTACAATTGTTATGCCATTTAAAAGAGTGTAATTGTAAATTTTTGACTTAATTAGTAGGTAATTAATCTCGTTGACGTGGGTAAGTTGTGAAGACCAAATAAAGTAAATCATTTTGCATGTTCATATGAATGTTGTGATAAAGGATTTTCCTTCATGACAGTTGAGGCTGTTGGATATATTAGGAGTTTAAAACCCTTGTGTTATTCGAAGATAGGTGAGGAAATTTTGCTTAAACATGAATATGGCTTGTACAATATATTTGAGGAGTAAGAGGAACTAAAATTTTAGTGTATGTCTATTGGATTGGTTTAAGGCTGGGTTTTACATAGAAAGTTTTATTAATGTTGAAGCATGTTGAAGGAAAGAATGAGACTTTAAAATAGGAGAAACACAATGATAGGTATAACATAATATGCTTCTCTTGAGTTTCATTTGTATTAGTTAAATTCTTAGAAAAAGAAATTGAGAAAATGCTTATAGGTAGTCTAAGTAATGTATTTTAATGTAAAACAAGTTTGTATAATTGAATTATTTGATAAGTGTTATGAAACTAAAATTTAGATGGTTTATAATTGTTACTTTTAACACATGCAAACTTTTTGGTGAATGCCATGTTAGTAGCAAAATTTGTGTCTTGATTTGTTAAGGAAATAGTTATAGATATCCTAAGTTATTTATTATAATGAGAAACTAAAATTTTATGTAACACTAATGATAAGTTGTTGCATTGTTTGAAAAGTTTTAAGATACTAAGATTGAGATAATGATTTACAATTGTTATGCCATTTAAAAGAGTGTAATTGTAATTTTTTGACTTAATTAGTAGATAATTAATCTTGTTGATGTAGGTAAGTTATGGAGACCAAGAAAAGTAAATCATTTTGTATGTTCATATGAGTGTTGGGCTAAGGTATTTTCTTTCACAACATTTAAGGCTATTGGATCTATTAGGAGTTTGAAACCCTTGTGTTATTCCAAGACAAGTGAGGAAGTTCTACTGAAACATGAACATGGGAGGCTTGTATGGTATGATTTGAGGAATAAGAGGATCCAAAATTTTGGTGTCCATATGCTAGATTGGTTTGAGGCTAAGATTTACGTCATAAGTCTTATTAATGTTGAAGCATGTTGAAGGAAAGAAAGTGACTTTAAAAGAGGTATAACACAATAAACTTATCTTGAGTTCATTTATATTATTTAAATTCTTAGAAAAAGAAATTGAGAAATCTGGTTAAACTAAAATACTTATAGGTAGTTTAAGTCATGTATTTTAATGTAAAACTATAAGTTTTCATAATTGAATTATTCAAGAAGTGTTATGAAACTAAGATTTAGATGGTTTGTAATTGTTATGTTTAATGCATGCAAAATTTTTGGTGAATGTCATGTTAGTAGCAAAATTTGTTTCTTGATTTGTTAAGGAAATAGTTATAAATATACTAAGTTATTTATTTTAATGTGAAACTAAAAGTTTGTGTAACATTGGTTATTAGTTATTGAATTATTTGAAAATTTTTACAAAGCTAAGATTGAGATGATGGTTTACAATGTTATGCCATTTTAAAAAGTGTAATTGTAAATTTTTGACTTAATTAGTAGATAGTTAATCTGTTTAATGTGGGTAAGTTGTGAAGACTGAGTAAAGTAAATCTTTTTCCATGTTCATATGAGTGTTTGTTCATAATTTTACTAGTAAGTGGTATCGAAACAAATTGTGAGTTTGACCCTTGTTTCCAACAATTTTTTGGAAAAAGAGAATTGTTGGGATGTTGGTTGTAGAGAGGTTTTAAGTAGGCTAACTTGAGTGATTTGTTAAGGATGTCCAAGTGGGTCCGATCGGGCTCTTGTAAGGGATGTTGACTTGTGAGAGGTTATCACAATCCTTTGATTCAATTGTTGTTAATGACCAACTATGAACTAATGGACACCAAAATTAACACTAATTGCTCGACCAATATAGCTTCTCATGTCCACTAGTTGTCTAATATGGGGCTTTACACATCCTATTATGTTGCAAAAGGGAATGCCTTAGTGATAATTAGGTGCATGTTTCAAAGGGTGTAACTAAGTTACAAGGTAAAATTAAAGCAATTAAGTTGCACTTTTACTAATAAAGTTAGCCTTTGGCCTAGTAGTAATACTTAATCCTAAGAATTAATGTTAGAATAAGGTCACAAGTTTAAGTCTTTAGAATGGTGCAAGTAATTGTTATCTTTATGGAGGGTGAACATCATCCTTTGACTCGATTGGTTGTTGATGACTAGTTATGGATTAACTACCCAATTAATGTAGCCCATTATGTTCATTAATTACTTAATATGGATTGCACAATTAGTTATGGTGCAAATGGGTGTGTTTGAGTGGTAGGTTAAGTTAAAAAAATAAAGTTGCATATCTACTAATGGATATAGGTTAAGGAAATACAATTGTACTTTTACTAATGGTTATAGCTTTTAGCTAAGTGGTAGTGTTTAATTGTAACAATTATTATTAGAACAAGGTCATGAGTTTGAGACTTTAGGCTAGTGTTTAGGAGGTCAATTGTTGACTTTTTTTTTTCTAGGGGAAGTGGTGAACACCATCTTTTATTCAATTGGTTGCTAATGATAGTTATGAATTAATAGCCCAATTGGTGCAATCCCTTTTATTTCACCTATTGCTTATATATAAGACTTTATGTTATTAGTTATGTTGTAGATGGGTGTACTATGTTTTGGGAGGCATATGCTTGAGTAAGATATCATTACACATGTTTATCCTTGCTTATTTATCTATGATGAAATTACCTTTTATTAATGTATAGTGATAATTTGATTTACAACTTTATAAATGGTTGCCCATATTGGTTTTCCCACAATCTAACGAATTAGCCCTTGAATATCTTAGGATGATTTTTTGTCAATTCAAGTTTATGCTATGGGCAAACAAGAGAAACTAAAGCCTAGAGAAAAAAATAATATGTTGAATTATGATTTTCATTAAGTTTTAAAGCTTTGCTAGTTGGGTTTCTTTTCAACTTAAGTACAGTTGCATGCTTAGTTTGTATATTTGATGTAGGCTCTAGTGAATTAATGGCATTTTCTTCCAAACACACATTTGTGAAGGGGCGTTTAATTTAACTTTCCTTTCTAGATCCATTCCTCTTTCACTTGCTTCCATCTATTGTTTCTATGCTATTTATCTTTTAACCTTGGTTCTCAATAGGGTGGAAAGTGAACATAGAAGGTACACCATCTTTTGATTTGATTGGTCGCCAACAATCAATTATGAAGTAGTTGCCCAATTGGTATAGCCCTTTATATTTAACCTATTGCTTAATATGGGGTTTTGTGTTATTGGTTGTGTTGCAAATGGATGTATTATGTTTTGGGAGGTGTATGCTTGAGTAAGATATCATTATGGATGTTTATCAATGTTTATTTATCTATAATGGAATTACATTTTATTAAGAGTTAGTGATAATTTGGTTTACAACTTTATATTTGGTTGCCCATATTGGTTTTCCCACAATATGATGAGTTGGCCTTTGAATATCTCGAGATGATTTTTTGTCAAAAGCCTTCAAGTTAGTGCTATGAGCAAACAAAAGAGACTAAAGCTTAGAGAACAAAAAATGTTGAATTATAATTCTCATTGAGTTTTAAAGTTTTGCTAGTCGGGCTTCTTTTCAATTTAAATACAGTTACATGCTTAGTTTGTTTATTTGGTGTAGGCTTTAGTGAATTAATGGCATTTCTAGTGAACACACATTTTGTAAAAGGCCTTTGATTTAACTTTTCTCTCTAGATCCTTCTTTTTTTACTTGCTTCCATCTATTGTTTCTGTGTCACTTATGGTTTAACCTTTGTTCTTTTTCGGGTGGAAAGTGAACAGAGAGATGTACCCTCGAGCATCCAAGAATACTCAAAGATGGAAGAAACAATAACACAGCAATATGTATCATATGACTTTGCTTGGAAGTCTCTATACAGGTTTTTCTCAAATAAAGTGTCACACGTTTGACTATATGGGTAAAAATGTGTTGTAAAACTCAAAATTTACTATCATTCTGAAGCTTGTATGCACCCCTCAAATCGACCATGGACGAAATCAAGTTTGTCTCCCTAATGATGTTTGACATTCCTTGATTTTGATGCTATAATTGCTCCTTTCTCAACTAAATCTTGATCTTAATGTCAAATAAAAAAATAATTTCAGTTGAATAATTAATTTTTCATTAAAATTTTTCTTGAGATCATCTCAATATGGTGTGGGTCTCTAATTGTCAAAAATCAATTATTATTGTTTTACGTTAGTACCTTTGAATCTCTTTTATGTTTTCCTGGGTTGACTATGGACAACCAATGTTTCTTAAACTCTGCCACAATCAACGCCACCCCAGAGCTTAAGGGGACCCCCAAAGATCTTGTTGGGGACACTTTTCGCAGGTGAGCTGACTTAGATCCAAAGGACATTCACAACATAATTGGTTCGATACATTTCAGTGGACTTATTCTGAAATGACAGTAACGAATGTCCCTCGGAAAGTTTAGGATTTTCGATTTGATGCCTACGTTAATGATAAACTTCGTGAAGATTGTAAAGCGAAGATCGATGAATGGATTTTTCTTTAGTGACATTCGATAAAGGAAATGGCAAGAAATTATAATAGGACCGCTGTTGTTTGACCCGAGGGGATCTTGAGGGCCTGAAAGGAGTCGCCCACTCCGAATTCTGGGCCCCAGCCTCTGACACTGGACTTACTTTTACGTGTCGCCACGGGATTAGGTTCAGATGGGCGGTTCGAGAGAAGTGGTAAGGTACGTCCAGATCTTCCTCAGCAAAACTTCTCTGACATCGACTGGACGGCTCATTTTCTTTCGACGCAAACCCATCCCGTAAAGCTTTAGCCACCCCTGATATGGCAAACGGAACGGTGAGGTCTAACTTTCCGGCCGAGCTTATCAGCGATATCCTTTGCCAACTTCCGGTGAAGTCGCTTCTACGGTTCAGATGTATGTCCAAGCGTTGGTGCTCGGAGATTGACAGTCCCGATTTTGTCAAGCGTCATCTTAACCATTCCCTTACTACTCAGTCGAATCTCAAACTCATTCTTGAAAATTGGTACCTATGCTCCGTAGAGTTCGATTCGCTTCGTTCGTCCACGGAAATCAACCCGCCGTTGAACGTAGTCTGGGGTGTCACCGACGTGTTTGGCTCTTCCAACGGCTTGGTGGCGGTGTGCAACTCTGAGGAAGATATGGCGTTGTGGAATCCATCGACGAGGAAGTATCAGAGACTGCCTGTGATGCCGGTTGAGGCTCCTAAATGGGATGTGAAACCTCGTCGTTTTACATTTTACGGGTTTGGGTACGATCCGGCTAACGATGACTATAAGGTGGTTAGGATGGTTCAGTTTCTTGGCGATGAGAGGTTTTTCTCTGCTGAGGTAAAAGTTTATTCGTTGAAGACTAACAGTTGGAGAGGAATCAAGGACATACCTTATTATATTCGTTATCTGTTTCAGCTTGGTTACCTTCTTTTTTATCGAAGGGGGTATGGCACCCTTGCTTGTGGTGCTCTGCATTGGGTAGTGCCTGCGCGATTTGCACAGCACTGTATGATTGTTGCTTTCGATTTTGGGACTGAGGAGTTTCGTACAGTACCGCATCCTGGTAACGTCGATGATGGTTTTGAAATGGATTTGGGGGTCTTGGATGGGCACTTGTGCATGCTTTGCAATTATGGAAATGATTATGTTAATGTTTGGATGATGAAGGAATATGGGGTGAGGGAATCCTGGACTAAGTTGTTTACGATTGAACAATCCAGTTTGAGTAGGAATTTTCGGCAGGTGGTGCCTTTAGCTTACTCTAAGAGTCGTGACAAGATTCTTTTAGAAGTGGACAAGGGCAGGCTCTATTGGTATGATTTAACGAGGAAGAGGGCCAAGAGAGTGAGGATTGAAGGGGCTCCAAGTTCATTCAGTGCAGATATTTACGTTGAAAGCCTTGTTCCCTTAGGCGGTGGTGGAATGTATCAGGAGAAACAGCATGAATCAGATGAGAAAAAGAAAAGCGAAGTAGAGAAGATGTGAGATAACCTAAACTTAGTATTCCTTTTTTTTTTTGTGCTTATTTCATCTGGTTCAGTATTTTTTTTTTATCTCATGGATGCATTTGTCTTTCTTAAATGACTCTATAGTATACTAGATTTATCTAAGCGGTTTATCTCTTTAGTTTTTTTTAGTTCTGTTTGCCAGACGAATGTGTAACTTGGTTCATAAATTCATTTGTGTGGCCAACGTAGTTCCTTCGGTCTTATAAATGATTGTCTAAGTGTCTTTCTGTTTTTGTTTCTGTTTAACTTACAACTTTGACATATTGGGCGTTTTTTGCAGGGACGAATTCCTGTCAAAAGGCTTTAAACTGGTTTTATAAGGAGACAGAAGGACGGAAGAATGATTGAAAGTGAAAAGTGGTAAGGCAATAAGAGTTTCCATAATATTTGAATTAAGGATTACAAGAATGAGTTTACCCTAGCCAAATTGATAGTTTAAGTAGACAGTTTGTTTTGATAGTGGTAGAAGTAAGATATTTTACACGACAAGCACAGAGGACTAACATTTACTATCTTTTTCTGCCCTTAACCATATGTATATATGATCAATATAGAGCTTCTCAGATTAACATTTATGATATGAGAGAATCCAAGGAAAAATTATAGAAAAGCCTCTTCCAATACTCATCAGGCTTTTTATCTATGTAGGGTCTCTTTGGTTTCGTATCGGCCATATCATGTCTATGATATCTTCCCTGTATATCATGCTGGGGATTTTTTTGTTTAGAATGTTCTGAAGTTTGTATGCTTTTCAGAAGGTTTTAGACATTTTCAAACCATTGCAAACTGCAATTTTATTTTATTTTCTAAATTTATTACTGTTGATGTGTAATCAAAGTTGTGTCCTGTTGAGCTCTAGTATTTTATTCTGTCTTTCATCATTTAAGTTCACGCAATTGATAAAATGGCTATTATTTTTGTGAAATACTGATAAGGAGATGAGAACTATGAATGTGATGCTGACTTTGCATTTAATGTTTGTACGGTTGAGTAGTTAACAATTATTTGTTGGGAACGGCCTTTTCTGCATTTTGGGTTTAATAGAAGTTGATTTCATTGCCTGAGTATGGTTATGGATATTCGGTGAACCCTTCACATGCATGAATCAGAACTTATAGTGATGTATATTCTGTAAAAGGAAGTCATTTCTCTTTCCTAGCGTATTTGCATATGATACATCGCAATTGTCCCAAATGTTTTGAGCAGCTCAGCAGCAACGGCTTAGAAGATTGGTTCATTCCTTTTCTATTTGTAGTTTTCTTTATGTTTTTCCAGGTATGTTGACGTAGTTTGTTTAGATGGCCGTTTAAATTTGTTTCTGTGTACAAAACAGTAGGGCCTGGCGTTTTGGGACCAATTATCTTTTGAGGGTCAGCAGTTTGTCTTTGTCCTTGCTTAGAGGATGAACTTTTCAATTTGGTTGGTAAAGTTTCTATCTTATTGCTTAATTGATTTGGCTCCAATGTATGAATCAGAAAAACTTTCTTAGAAACTGGATCTCTTACATGTCCTTTTACAGTAAATGGCACTTAAAGAAGCGTTTGCATCTAAGAAGGGGCTTTTCCATGTGGAAGTTCAGTGCCGCTTTCATGAAGCAACATTCACACAAAGTGGGGACCGTTTCAATCTGGACATGTAGAAGTGGTTAAGCATCAGCTTCTGAAGAACCATAGCAAGAAAATGACCCTTGAAACTTGACAGCCTTAGTGATACGAGAACTTCACCAAACAAGAATATATATCCAAAGTCTTGACTTTCTAGTTGCAGATTATACTCACAAATCTCAATGTTTGAGGTTCAAAGTCTCTGAGTGACGTTTGTTGATTGAAAGGGGTTTGTAAATGGGATTTGATTTTTTAATCCAACCTTTGTCAAAAGCCTAAGACTTCCTTGCTTCATTAACGGATGGATCGTGAGCATGAATCTATTAAATGATTCTCCAACGGAGCATATGTTGATTTCTTCATGGGTTTTATGGACATTCCCTCAAGGTTTTTAATAATGATAAACAACAGAGTAGAACAAACAGTGGATACAAGTTAGAAAATCTAGTTCCAGTATTTGCCTTTGAGCATGGCATTATGGCAACAAATGCAACAAAACCAACCGGACTGGTAAGAGTTGAGATTTAGTGATTAGTAGAAACCGAACTACTTTTGGAAGATGGCTTTGGGACAAAAATCTTGGCTTTTGAGTTACAACCGTAAACCATGAACCATATAGAATCTAGGCTTTTGAGTTACACACACACACACACACGTATAGACATCTCCATTTGAGGCTATCTTCAAGATAGACTCTTGCAAGTCTATGATAAGTTATTTCACCAACCTGTAAGTTGATAGTGGCTATCAGAAGCTCTGAAAATTTCTCTATTATGGGGAGATTACAGTGGTTTTCTAGGTATTACTGATCATAATGTTGTGAGAGACTAAAGCTCTCTCGGGCTTCTCGAGTCCGAGAAGAGTCAGAAGAGGGGTGGGGTTCTTTGATGGGCAAGTCTAATAAGCAATCAATTAATGGAAAACATTGTTTAGAATGCTGGAACTATGTTATAGTATGTTAAGAAAGCGCATGTTGCCTTGCAAGAACATTTTGTTAACACAGAATTTGAAATGTTCTGGCAAATCTAGAGTTGATCTCGACATAGGTGCGCACTTTGTTAGGAAAATTCATTTGGCTTTCAGTGGTATTTTACTTATAGGGAACATAACACAAAACTTGAAATGTTTTAGCAAATCTAAAGCATTCTAGCTGACATACAAAATTCAGAATGCTAAAGGAAGGCTATTCTACTTGGCAATTTTTTTTTGAAGAAAATAGATGTCTTAAAACATGCTCTCTTGAGATTGATTTTGTATTACAGTCTACTATCAAAAAATATCCTGTATAGCATTGTGAAGATCTGATGGCACAGGATGCAAAGCATTTCTTTGGTGTAACGTTGAGAAGGTAAGGGGTCAGAGGGCTAGATTTTTTCCTATGTTTACATCATTTGAAACGTCCACTTGTGTTGCAAGCCTTGCTTTCCTTGACGATTATGTGATTGACCCGAGGCATAAGAAGAGGAACAAAAGGAAGAGGTCAACAGGGGATCTTAAGCTGTGGACTACAATAATGGAGGAAGTAACAAGTGAAGAAGAAGTTGTTTGATAATCAGTCGTAGTAGTAAATCAATTTCAAGGAAAATTCTTGTTTAGCATTCTGAATGTTGTGTGCTTCGGCCGGATATGCACTAGAGTTGGTACTAGAGAAGCTATAACACAGATTCTGGGATGGGTTTTGATTGTATCGATTTAATTGTTTTAGAACAATCATTATACACTACCATTAACTCCTCCATTCTTAACCTTTCTTAAATGGAGTTAGAAGGAAATCTTTAATTCGATCTGAGTGATGGACTCTCGAAATAATACTTTTTCGTACATATTAATAATTGATTTATTTTGGTTTACTTGGCTTCTATTGATATTATAGAGAGAGTGAACGTACAGAGAAATGTGGATGAAAAAGGGTAGCACTAGCATATGGTACAATTGATTGTAGTTGTAACAAATGAGCTTCATTTCATAAAACGTTTTCTGTTTACTTCCACCAAAGAAAATTAAGTTTTCTTTGGGCATTCAACGTTTCAAAATTAGCATCCGAAACAGACTATATTTTCAACGCTAGAACCTAACATAAAGTGCAACAGTAATTCATGTATTTTCCTTATATCAGTTTGTTGAAATTTTATAATTTTGTTTTCTAATTATAGTAGGTTTTACAATTTTATACCTTGATAGTAGTTGATTTTACAATTTATTTTCCTAATTATAGTCGGTTTCACAATTTTCTTCATTTCTTTATTGTAGTAGGTTTTACATTTTCATTTCTTGATGGTAATAGATTTCACAATTATTATTTTTATTATTGTAGTAGATTTCACAATTTCCTTTCCCAAGTGAATTAGGTTTTATAATTTTCTTTTCTTGTTGTATTATGTTTCATAATTTCTATTAAGCTAGAATAATACAAGCAAAGCTTTCACATAGTTGTTTTTTCTTTTTCTCTTTCTCTTTCTTTTTCTTCTTCTTGATTCTTCAATGCTTTTAGAGCTTTTAGTTAACCAAATTGTTAGATAAACAACGTCAGCCCATAAAATCCCATTAAATCTATCACACTAGTCATAAAAGAAGTTTAAAATTTGAATTTTTATTTATTAACTTATCATTTGGATCTTCATGAGCTATAACAAAAATTCAAAATATGAATTTCAAAAGAAGGGCTAAAATCCAAACCGATAAATTGTAACAAAGTTTTAAGTTTGAGTTTTACGCCTATAAACTATAAGACATATGAGTTGTCCGTACAAAAATAAAGAGTAACATTTCAATATACAAATTTTTTCTTCTATACTCTCTTTTCCTTTGTTTTATTAGTTAGTTTATACAAATGACTCACAAAAGGAATTAGATGAAAGAATCTAACCGAATGATTTAATTTATAATGAGACTAAAATTTTAGCTGTTACAATACCTATTGTAATCATGGTTTTGGAAATGAGAAAGCGAAAGAAATTAGCCCAAAAAAATTATTACTATAATTTCACTTGTTCAACATTTTTCTCTACATGTATCTCATTCATATATAATAATAAACATATCTAATTATTATAATTTGTTCGTTTGTAGCCTATCAGAACAAGTAAATGTCATTTAATTAGAGTTATAATTCTAATTCTCTAGAAAAAAAGATTTCTTTTCTTTTTAAATTATTTTCAGTCTTGCATCATTGAATATTCTAAGGAGGAAGCAAAAAATTATGTTCCCCAATAATAATTATATTGGTCAAGGTCGACATGGATGTTGATTGGTGATATACTTTACCTAGCAATGTTGTCTAGCAATGTTATATATATTTGTAAACTTTGTATATTGCTAATTGGCACAGATTCAAATAAAAATTTTCATAAACTTGTTAATTTTCTTTCTCTTTCTTTATTTTCTTCCTTAATCTCCTTAACACATAGGTCTTGGGACAAATTGCTTCTCCTTCTCCAATGGAGTTTTAGGTTTTGACTTTCTTAATAGCCAAAGTACTCAGGGAAGTAGTCCAAAGGGTAACGTTGGAGTTAATTATGTTACAAAGTTCGAAGACGGTGTAAAGAAACTAGCATAATGCAATCAATATATTAGTATTGAATTAAAGAAAATCCAAGAACGGGATCAAAGGCACCAAAAACTGATATAATGTAATCAATATATCACTAAAAATTAACCTAAAAGAAATTTGAAATGTTGAGGGGTGCCTAACTTAGTCGAGAGCTAATACTACTTAGGACTAAGAAGACTCAAGTTTGATACCAAATATATGCATAGGTGTGTATGTTTTATATTTATTAACAAAAAAAATAAACTTAAAATGGGTTAAGGAACTAGTCTAGAAACATCAACTTTTGAATGCTCCAAATGCTAGTAAGAGATAAAACCATTACCACAGTACTTGTTTTTGTTAATATCTCAATTTAATATCTTTTGTATATATTTAAGCATCATTCTTTTAATATTTTTTTTAAAATGATAGAATTATGACAAGTTTTATTAATAACAATAAAATTAAGTGTAAAAATCATACTTGGAATAGGTATAAGAGATAAGATGTAAATTTAACCTTAATAATAACGGATCTTTTAATAATAACGGATCTTTTAATAAGAACTGATCTTAAAAGAATTTGAACTTAAATTTTATTTTCAGTTTATTTTCAAAATCTTTAAGTGATATTAAGATTCAATTTCAAATACAATATGTAGATTGAATCCGTTAATTGATATAAAAAAAATAATTTTAGTTGATAACTTTGGAAGCAATTTCCTTTAATGTATCATCTTTCCTTTGTTATGTTATTCGTAGCCGTATTGCATTGGAACTCTTTGAGTAGTTTCCATGTATTCATAATCTTTCCTTTGTAATTCTAGTTGCTTTTTAAAGCTGTCTAAGTTTAGGTCTATATATAGGGATACGAATCGTACATTATTGTTCAGTACAATTTCATAGAAATATATTTATAACTTGTTAGTTTTCTTTTTCCTTTCCTTATTACTCCTATTGCTCGTTTTAACATGGTCTAGAGCTCTAAACCGAGATAGTTGCCTTTTTTACTTTTATACATTTCCCGGGTAAAATTGACGTTTTGTCCTCACTCATTGCTAAAATTACCGTTTTTCTATCATTTTGCTTTTATTCACTTTCTGATAACATTCACATGTCCAGGATTATTAGTATAGCACGACCTCTGCAAATATGTCTATGCTACCGCAAGAGTAATCACTGGAATACTTAACCAGCTACCTGCGAAGTCTTTAGTACGTTTTCAAGCCGTTTCAAAATTATGGCATGCTCTAGTCAATAACTTGGATTTCATCACCATGCATCTTCAATCCTCTATTGAGACCCAAAGAGAATGCTTCCTCGTCTTGTAGCGGCAACCATGGTGCATCACTAGAGTGTACATGTTGGTAGAACTTCCCAACGAAGATTGGATGTGGGAGCACTTTAAGTTCATACGGCCTTTATACTTTCTAGAACGTTTCCACCACATCGGAAACCCTTGCAATGGCTTGTTTTGCCTCTACAATGATAGTGGTTAGATTTAGTTTGGAACCCATCAATTAGAAAGCACAAGAAATTACCACCGGTGCTGATTGATGCTCCTATGTCCTATGGGATTATATCTAATATAGCAATTGGGTATGATACAGTCAACAAAGATTACAAGGTTGTAAGCATTGGGGGTGGAGTTTGTAAAGCGGGACAGTTTATACTAATTCACCATTTTACTAATTGACTAAACAACAATCCTTAATGCCTTCAATCTCATGACCGAAAAATTATGGGCTTATGCACTTCCAGCAGTGGAGTCTCTATCGTTCTTATTTTTGGAAACCTTGGGAGAATTGTTCTATGTCGCTACGAATGATAATGATATTTGGATGATGAAGGAATATGGCATGGTGAGCTGTTGGACTCTACTTAGCACGATGCCTGTAAGTTTCTCAATCTGCAAGGCTTTAATGATTTTAACGGATGGTCAAGAGATTTTGTTTTAGAAGGAGCTCATGGAATACTTTTGGTATGACAAAGAAAAGAAAGAGGGGGAGAATTGTAGAGGTCCTAGGCATTCCTGGTAGGTCTTGGTCAATGCCTTGCCAGGGAAGCCTCATTCTTCTCGATTGTGACAGTGACAACTAAATTCATTGCATTAAGTCTTTTCATTCAACTTGAAGTTTGGGGTTTATTTTTTTCAGCATTATTATTGAAAATTACTTAACAATTTCCATAGTAACTTTTATTGTTATTAACTTTTTGGTTTCCTTTTTAGTAAAAATTAGAACCTTTATTTTAAGTAATTGAATTGTTCCTTGATTGATTTCTTAAGTGTCAAATCCTAGGAAATCAATAGATTAAAAAAAATAAAAGGCGACATCATCTAGCTTCATTACTATTTTCACTTGCTTTGAGAATTTAATTTATTTTTTTTTTACAAGGCAAAGTATCACTACTTCAACATTTTGAATTTTATTAGTCTATATTTGGAATTCTTTAGAAACAAAAACATAAGAAATTTCTTGAAATATTACTCAATTTGTATTAGCTTTGATTTATGTAGTACGAAAAGACATTGCAATTTTAGGAAGATACATTTCCTTGACAAAATTAAGAGATTTAAGTAATGAATTCACAGTAACTTTGATTTATGCAGTATAAAAGACATTGCAATCTTAGAAAGATACATTTCTTTGACAAATTTAAGAGATTTAAGTACTTGCTAATACAAGACTTGCTAAATAGATTCTATACACTAGTGGCCACTTTTCCATCTCGTAATCTCCGTGGCCACTGCCATACTTAATAATCCAAAAATGACTTCCCCAAATACAAATTAAAAGGTAATCTTTAACATCGTTGTAGTGATGGATTTTCAAATTGCAGTGATTGATTCTCAAATTGTCTCTCTTTACAACTTTAGTTGATCGTGTATCCAAAAATATTGCTGCTTGGTGTGATAATATTTCCTTATAATAATAGGTTTCACAATTTTCATTATTCCGTGATTACAATAGGTTTATGTTTTCCTTTCCCGATAATAATGAGTTTGACAATTACCTTTTCAGGTCTCTTCGATACTAATTTGGTTGCCGACTAGCCTATAAATAATGAATCCAGTTCACAAACACATATAGGTTACTTTTTTAGATTTCGACTTACCCTGGAGCCATAGAAAGATGTCGAGCCTCCCACAAGTTCTAATCAGGGAAATACTTTTATGGCTTCCTGTCAAGTCTCTTATACGTTTCCAGTGTGTTTCGAAGCCATGGCGTGCTTTGATTAGGGACTCAAGTTTCATCGAAGTGCAACTTCAACGCTCCATCCAAAACCTTAGTGAACGCTTCCTTCTCTTGTATTCTTCAAAGGAGTATTGCTTAGTGAATGTTAAGAAAGAGGTTCAGTTTGAAAATCCCATGAAGTTCATCCAATTGTCATCTATTGTACGGGAATGGGGAATTCTAACATGTGGGCCGTATATTAGCAATCATTGCAATGGCTTGTTTTGCGAGGCAAACTTCAAGAAGGAGATTGTAATTTGGAATCCATCAATCAGAAAACACAAGAAGATACCGTCCATAAAGGTAGATGCTTTTAATTATGTCCGGAAGCTTTTCAAGGTAGAGATCGGGTACGATCCAGTAAACAATGATTACAAGGTTGTAAATGTCGTTCAATCCTTTGTATGTCCTATAGATTATATTCCAGAATATGAAGTTTTGGTTTATAGTCTGAAAGAAAATTCGTGGAGAAGGGTAGAAGATAAATGGCCTCTCAAGCATTCTGGTTTGGGGTGTGGGACTTGCTTAAATGGCATTATGAATTGGTTGGTGGAGATTGTAGAAGGACAAAACAATCGAACTGTCCTTGTGACGTTTGATCTCACCAACGAGAAATTTCAAGTTCATCCAATTCCCACGGAGTCTCTATGTATACACAGTTTGAAAGTCATTGGAGGAAAGCTTTGTGCTCGTGGGGGTTCCAAATTTCCGGGGCGCGCGAGGCCGAGACGTTGGTGGATGATGGAGGAGTACGGGGTGGCTAGCAGTTGGTGCCTACTTTACAAGGAGCGTTACTGTGGGGAGAAGCCTTTAATGATTTCGGAAGATGGCCAAGAAATTTTGATACAAGGTTACGAAAAATACTTTTGGTATGACAGAAAAAAGAAGACAAACAGAAATGTGGAAATTCCGGACATCCCTGAAAATTTTTACCCATTGACTTCCCAAGGAAACCTCTTACTTATTGATGGTGATTAGGATGAGCACACAAAAAGATTCTTCTTTTAAATTTTGAAGTTTAGAGTTTGTTTGTATTTTTTATTGAAATAACTCCAGAAAAGTACTAAATAATTTACATGTATTTTTATTGTAATTTCGTTTAGAGTTTATATGTTCCATTGTCGCCTTCAACCTCAGAAATTTCAAGTGCATCACCTTCCACCCCTGAAGACTCTACGTATTTGAAAAGCTTAGGAGGATTCCTATGTGCCACTACGTATGATGAAAATTGGATGATGGAGGAGTATAAGGTGGTGTATAGTTGGATTCGGCTTAGCACAAGTTCCCTAATCTGTGAGTCTTTAGTGATTTTCAGCATTTGACCGTAAGACTTTGTTGCAGAGAGAGCTCAAGGAATACTTTTGGGAAAAGAAGACTCAGAGAACTACAGAGATTCGAGGTACCGAAAAAGGCTTTTCGCCAATTACTTGCCAAGGAAGCCTTGTTCTTTTCAATGGTAACAATGACGATTGAATTCAATGCATCGAGTTTGTTCATTCAAATTATGAAGTCCAGGTCTTTCTCTTCAGTTTTGTTATTGAAATTACTCAATAACTTCCATTGAAACTTTAGTTAATATTAGTTTTCTATTTTCTTTTTTCGTAAAAATTGAGACCTTTGTTTTAAGCAATTGAATCTGTACCCTAATTGATTTTTGAAGTGTCAAATTTTGAGAATCAATAGATTATGAGGCAAAATGTTAGTATTATTTTCACTAGCTTTGAGAATTAGAATTGTTTTTACAAGTTAAAGCATCATTGCTTTAGCATTTTGAATTATATATATTTCTATTGAAATGCTCTAGATTTGTTAAAACACTCTTAAGTGTTATGTTAGCAAAACATTTTGTGAAAGCAAAAGGAATACTTTGGAATATCACTTAACTTTCATTAGCTTAGCTTCTAACATAAAGTGCAACAGAAATTCATGTATTTTCCTTGTACGAGGTTGCACAAATTTTATAGTTTTCTTTTCAAATTATAGTAGGTTTTACAATTTTCTATCTTGATAGTAGTTGGTTTTACAATTTATTTTTTCTAAGTATAGTCGGTTTCACAATTTTCTTTATTGTAGTAAGTTTTTACATTCTCATTTCTTAATGGTAATAGATTTCACAATTATTTTTTTCTCATTGCAGTAGATTTCACAATTTCCTTTCCTAAGTGAATTAGGTTTTATAATTTTTTTTTGTTGTTATGTTGCATAATTTCTATTAAGCAAGAATAATATAAGCAGAGCTTTCTCATAGTTTTTCTTTTTCTTTATCTTTTTCTCTTTCTTTCTTTTTCTTCTTGGTTCCTCGATGCTTTTAGTGTTTAGTTATCCAAATTGTTAGATAAACAACCTCAGTCCATAAAATCCCATTAAATCTATTACAGTCACAACAACAAGACCAGAGTTTATGCTCGACCGACCGCTCTGGATTTACATTAGGCATAAAAGAAGTCTAAAATTTGAATTTCAAAAAATGAATTTCTTTTTCACCATCCAAATCTCATCACACAAAAGAGGACTAAAATCCAACTTGATAAATTGTAACAAAGTTTTAAGTTTGAATTTGAGTTTTATGCCTATAAATTGCAAGATATGTACCTATAAAAATAAAGAGTAACATTTCAATGTACAAAGCTTTTCTTCTATCTTTCTTTTCCTTTGTATTACTAGTTAGTTTAGACAAATACCTCGCAAAAAAGAATTAGATTAAAGGATATAACGGAATGATTTAATTTATAATGAGATTAAAGCTTTAATTGTTACAATACCAATTGTAATCATCCTCTTGGATATGAGAAAGCGAAAGAAATAAGCCAAAAAATATATATATAATTTCACTTGTCTAGCAATTTCATCAACATGTATCCCATTTATATATGTCAATAAGCACATCTAATTGTTAGAATTTGTTTGTTTGTAGCCTATCAAAACAAGTAAATGTCATGTAGTTAGAGTTATGATTTTGATTCTTTAGAAAAAGGATGTCCTTTTCTTTTTACATTATTTTCAGTTCTGCATCATTAAATATTCTAGGGAGGAGGCAAAAAATTATGTTCTATAATAATAACTATATTGGTTGAGATAGACATAGATGTTGATTGGTGATATACTTTACCTAGTAATATTATGTAAGATTATGTAGGGTTAAGTCTATATATGTATATATTCATAAAGTTTGTATATTGCTAATTGGCACATATTGAAGCACAAATTTTCCTAAACTTATTAACTTTCTTTCTCTTTCTTTATTTTCTTCCTAAATCTCCTTAACACACAGGTCTTGGCACAAATTGCTTCTTCTCCAACGGAGTTTCAGTTTTTGACTCTCTTAGTAGCTATACTACTCAAAGAAGTAGTCCAAAGGGTAACGTTGGAGTTAATTATGTTACAAAGTCCGAAGATGGTGTAAAGAAACTAGCATAACAACCTCAGTATTGAATAAATAAAAATTCGAAGAACGGGATCAAGGGCATGAAAAACCGATCTAATGTAATTAATATATCACTAAAAAATAACCTAAAAGAAACTTGAAATGTTGATGCATGCTTGAGTTAGTTGAGAGCACGCACTATTTAGGACTAAAAAGACTCAAATTTCACACTAAATGTGTACATGGTTGTGTATGTATTGAAAAAAAAAAAAAAACTTAAAATGGGTCAAGGAAGTAGTCTAGAAAGATTAACTTTTAAATGGTCCAAATGTTGTGGTATTAAAGATACAACCATTACTGTGGTACTTGTTTTTGTTAATGTCGAACTTAATATCCTTTGTATATATTTATGCATCATTCTTTCAATATTTGTTTTTGAAAAAAAAAAGAATGGTACCATGACACCATGTAGAAATCATACTTGATCTTAAAGAATTTGAACTAAAATTTTACTTTTGGTTATTTTCAAATTTTTTAATTGATATTAAAATTCAATTTTAAATACAATATGTAGATTGAATCTATTAATTGATATAAAAAATAATTTTACATGATAACACAAATAAATCTGGAAGCAATTTCCTTTATTATATCATTTCTTCCTTTGTTATGTTATTCTTAGCTGTATTGCATTGGGACTCTTTAAGTAGTTTCCATGTATTCATTATCTTTCCTTTGTAATTGTAGTTGCTCTATAAAGCTGTCTAAGTTTAGGGCTATATATCGGGATACGAATCCTACATTAATGTAATTTAATAGAAGTATATTTTATAACTTATTGGTTTTCTTTTTCCTTTCCTATTGCTTGTATTAACGGTTGGAAAATAGGGTTTTGGTGTGACTGAAAATATTTTCTTGTAAATATCAATTCTCAAATTATGTATTTCTAAATGTGCAAAAAGAAAAACTATAGGAAGTAAAAGGTGTATAAATTATAATATCAATTAATGATATTATAAAGTAACTGGGTTCCTACATTTTCTCATAAAATATATTCTTAAAGTATTTGTGACATATATTCAAATAAATGTTGATTATTTGAATATATTGATTATTCAAATATTTCGTCAAGAAATATGAAATATACTTGAACATATTTTATTTTAGGAATATGATACTTGGTTTGGTGAAATTGCTAGGAACAATATATTAGCTTAAGTTCAATATATGCAATACATTATAAATGTATTGGACTGTGTGTTGATATTGGACCGGATATACATGCTGAATATAAACTATTACTAGACTGGACTTTTGCTGCTGGACTATGAGAATATAGGTGTGGCCCAAGTTCACGTCAGCCTGCCTGATCCCGTTCCTGTTACGATGTTGTATTAATCATTATCAGAGGCTTCCTGTTACGGTGTCGTATTGATCATTATCAGAGGCTTCCTGTTACGGTGTCGTATGATCATTATCAGAGGCTTCCTATTACTGGTGTCGTATTGATCATTATCAGAGGCTTCCTGTTACGGTGTCATCTTGATCACATCAGAAGCTTCCTTGATACGCTTGCGGGCTACGACGTCGTCTCACTTAAGGGCACATAAGAGACGCTTATCTCTCGAGGGGTTATGCCCTAGCCGCTTCATTCTCTCCCCGACGCTGCCTTCATTTCGCTCAAGTGCCGAAGCTTCAACAAGATGAATCTTGAGGAGACGGGCTGTCAGAACGGTTGGATTTTGAATCAAAAGGTTGAAATGAGGCTGATTTGATGGATAGTCTACTATTCCTAACGGGTAGAAAGCTATGGTTCAGGTTTGATTCAAAAAGAAAACCCTAGATCTGCTTCTATTTAAAAGAGATGTGTACGTGAAGGTTTTCTCTTGATGATTAACATCTATTTGAAGCATTCTCTTTGTGAAGATAATCTACTCAGCTCACTTACCATTTGATTCGAGATCATACATCATTCGGTGGTTTATAAGCTCTCGGTGATATTCGACTATTCAGTTTAATCTTTGATTATATCATCAATCATAGCTTGTATAACATTATTTATGTGCTGATTTCACTTATAAACATTTTTTGTACATAAATCTTAAGGAAAATCCGAAACCCTAATTTCTCCAAATTGGGGATTTCGTGATAGGAGCTTTGTATCTTGATATATTTGTTTGAATAGCTTCTCTGATTAGCAATATCCCATAAACTAACATATTATGTGGGGATTTGCTATTGTATATGATCTTTTGATCATTATTTGTATTCGAACTTGATAATTCCTTTAAGAAGGAATTATTTGGATTAGGGAGAACGTATTCTCCTAATTAGATTAAGTAAAGGTGACTTCAATCGGTTGGATTGAAGGAGAAGAAGGTGGATGTAGGACTCTAAGATAGAGTGCCGAACCACCGTGGTAAATTTGGTGTTGGTTCTCTTGCTCTTTATTTGATTAAATATTTCTGTTTGATTACATATTATCATATAAATTGCTAAAGTAATTGATTAGAATTGTTGAGAAGAATATTTTGGTACAAGAACAATTCAACCCCCCCTTTCTTGTTAAGTCATAAAACCCAACATTAACATGGTTTAGAAACCAGATAGTTGCCTTTTTACTTTTATACCCTTCTATGGTAAACTTAACTTTATGTCCTCACTCATTACTAAAATTATAGTTTTGCTAACCTTTTGCTTTTATTCACTTTCTGATAACATTGACACATCTAGGATTATGAGCATAGCACGACCTCTGCAAATATGTCCATGCTCCCTCAAGAGTTAATCACTGGAATACTTTACCAGCTACCTGCGAAGTCTTTAGTACGTTTTCAAGCCGTTTCAAAATCATGGCATGCTCTAATCAATAACCTAGATTTCATCACCATGCATCTTCAATCCTCTATTGAGACCCGAAGAGAATGCTTCTTCATCTTGCAGCGGCAACCATGGTGCATCACTCGAGCGTACATGTTGGTAGAGCTTCCCAACGAAAATTGGATGTGGGAACACTTGGAGTTCAACCGGCCTTCATACTTTCTAGAGGGTTTCCATCACATCGGAAACCCTTGCAACGGCTTGTTTTGCCTCTACAATGATAGTGGGGAGATTGTAGTTTGGAACCCATCAATTAGAAAGCACGAGAAATTACCACCGGTTCTGATTGATGCTCCTATGTCCTATGGGATTCTATCTGATATAGCAATTGGGTATGATATAGTCAACAAAGATTACAAGGTTGCAAGCATTGGGGATGGAGTCTGTAAAGCGGGACAGCTTATAGGGGGTTTCAATGTTCAAGTGTATAATTTGAAAGAAAAAGCATGGAGAAGAGTAAAAGACCAATGGCCTTTTAAGAAGTCGTCTATTTTTGGGGTAGGGACTTACTCACACGGCAATTTGCATTGGTTGGTTATCATTCCATCTGAAGAGCTTGCTTCCCAAGACCGTGTCCTTGTTGCCTTCAATCTCACAACTGAGAAATTACGAGTTTATGGACTTCCACCAATGGAGTCTATGTCGTTCTTATGTTTGGAAACCTTGGGAGGATTGCTCTGTGTCGCTACGAATGAGGGTGTTTGGATAATGAAGGAGTATGGGATGGTGAGTAGTTGGACTCCGCTTAGCACGATGCCTGTAAGTTTCTCAATTTGCAAGGCTTCAATGATTTTAACGGATGGTCAAGAGATTTTGTTTGAGAAGGAGCTCATGGAATATTTTTGGTATGACAAAGAAAAGAAGAGTCGAAGAATTGTAGAGGTCCTAGGCATTCCTGGTAGGTCTTGGTCAATGCCTTGCAAGGGAAACCTCGTTCTTTTGGATTGTGACAGTGGCAACTAAATTCAATGCATTAAGTCTTTTCATTCAACTTGAAGTTCGGGGTTCTATTTTTTTCAGCTTTATTAGTGAAAATTACTTAATAATTTCCATCGTAACTTTTATTGTTATTAAGTTTTTGGTTTCCTTTTTAGTAAAAATTAGAACCTCTATTTTAAGCAATTGAATTCGTTCCTTGATTGATTTCTTTAGTGTCAAATCTTAAGAATCAATAGATTAAAATATAAAAGGCGAACATCATCTAGTTTCACTATTATTTTTACTTGCTTTGAAAATTTAATGTAATCTTTTTTTTTTTAAAGGCAAAGTATCACCACTTCAACATTTTGAATTTTGTATATTAGTTGATATTTGGAATTCTTTATAAACAAAAACATAAGGAATTTCTTGAAATATTACTCAATCTATATTAGCTTTGATTTATGTAGTACAAAAAGACATTGCAATTTTAGGAAGATACATTTCTTTGACAAAATTAAGAGATTTAAGTACTTGGTACTACAAGAGTTGTTAAATAGATTCTATACACTAGTGGCCACATTGCAATTTTAGGAAGATACATTGCAATTTTTATTTTTATTTTGTGATAATATTTCCTTATAATAATAGGTTTCATAATTTTCATTATTTCATGATTACAATTTTTTTTTTTTTTTTAGATTCACGCGGAGAGGGGGACAGGGGATTCGAACCCGTGACCGGTGGGACTGTCGGTCAGGATTTGGCTTAGAGAACGCCACTAAGCCAGGGCCCTGCCCTCTGATTACGATAGGTTTATGTATTCCTTTTCCGATATTAATGAGTTTGACAATTACCTTTTCCGGTCTCTTCCATACTAATTTGGTTACCCACTAGCCTATAAATAATGAATCCGGTTCACAAACATATTTAGGTTACTTCTTTGGATTTCGACCTACCCTGACACCATAGAAAGATGCCCTGCCGCCATAGAAAGATGTCATGCCGCCATAGAAAGATGTCGAGTCTCCCGCAAGATCTGATCAGGGAAATACTTCTATGGCTTCCTGTCAAGTCTCTTGTACGGTTCCAAAGTGTTTCGAAGCCATGGCGTTCTTTGATCAGGGACTCAAGTTTCATCGAAGTGCAACTTCAACGCTCCATCCAAACCCGTAGTGAACGCTTCCTTCTCTTGCATTGTTCAAAGGAGTATTGCTTAGTGGATGTTAAGAAAGAGGTTCAGTTTGACAATCCCATGAAGTTCATCCAATTGTCATCTATTGTAAGGGAATGGGGAAATCTAATATGTGCGCCGTATATTAGCAATCATTGCAATGGCTTGTTTTGCCGGGCAAACTTCAAGAAGGAGATTGCAATTTGGAATCCATCAATCAGAAAACACAAGAAGATACCGTCCATAAAGGTAGATGCTTTTAATTATGACCGGAAGTTTTTCAACGTAGATATCGGGTACGATCCAGTAAACAATGATTACAAGGTTGTAAATGTCGTTGAATCCTCTGTATTTCCTATAGAATATGAAGTTCTGGTGTATAGTCTGAAAGAAAATTCGTGGAGAAGGGTAGAAGATAAATGGCCTCTCAAGCATTCTAGGTTGGGGAATGGGACTTGCTTAAATGGCATTATGAATTGGTTGGTGGAAACTGAAGAAGGACGAAACAATCAAACTGTCCTTGTGACGTTTGATCTCACCAACGAGAAATTTCAAGTTCATCCAATTCCCACGGAGTTTCTATTTACATACAGTTTGAATGTCATTGGAGGAAAGCTTTGTGCTCGTGCGGGTTCCGTATTTCCGATTAGTAGGCGACCGAGGCCGAAACGTTGGTGGATGATGGAGGAGTACGGGGTGGCGAGCAGTTGGTGCCTACTTTACAAGGAGCATCACTGTGGGGAGAAGCCTTTAATGATTTCGGACGATGGCCAAGAAATTTTGATACAAGGTTACAAAAAATACTTTTGGTATGACAGAAAAAAGAAGACAAACAGAAACGTGGAAATTCCGGACATCCCTAAAAATTGTAACCCAAAAACTTCCCAAGGAAACCTCTTTCTTATTGATGGTGATTAGGATGACCACAAAAAAATATTTTTCTTTTAAATTTTGACGTTTAGAGTTTATATGTTCCATTGTCGCCTTCACTTATTGATGGTGATTAGGATGACCACAAAAAGATATTCTTCTTTTAAATTTTGAAGTTTAGAGTTTTTTTGTATTTTTTATTGAAATGACTCCAGAAAAGTACTAAATAATTTACAGGTATTTTTATTGTAATTTCGTTTAGAGTTTTTACGTTCCATTGTCACCTTCAACCTCGAGAAATTTCAAGTGCATCACCTTCTACCATTGAAGACTCTGCGGGGCTTGTGTTTGAAAAGCTTAGGAGGATTCCTATGTGCCACTACGTATGATGAAAATTGGATGATGGAGGAGTATGGGGGGTGAACAGTTGGATTCGGCTTAGCATAAGTTCCCTAATCTGTGAGCCTTTAGTGATTTTCAGCATTTGACTGTAACACTTTGTTGCAAAGAGAGCTCAAGGAATACTTTTGGGAAAAGAAGACTTAGAGAACTATAGAGATTCGAGGCACTGAAAAAGGTTTTTCGCCAATTACTTGCCAAGGAAGCCTTGTTCTTCTCAATGGTAACAATGGCGATTGAATTCAATGCATCGAGTTTTTTCAGTCAAATTATGAAGACTAAGGTCCATTTTTTTCAGTTTTATTATTGAAATTACTCAATAATTTCCATTGAAACTTTTGTTAATATTAGTTTTCTATTTTCTTTTTGGTAAAAATTGGAACCTTTCTTTTAAGCAATTGAATTTGTACCCCAATTGACTTTGAAGTGTCAAATTTTGAGAATTAATAGATTGCAAGACAAAAGGTTAGTATTATTTTTACTAGCTTTGAGAATTTAGAATTGTTTTTACAAGTTAAAGCATTGTTGCTTTAGCATTTTGAATTATATATATTTCTATTGAAATGCTTTAGATTTGTTAAAACACCATTAAGTGTTATGTTAGCAAAACGTTTTGTGGAAGCAAAAGGAACTATTTTTGGAATATCACATAACTTTCATTAGCTTAGCTTCAAGAAGTGCAAAAACTCATAATTTGTAGGGGAATGTAAGGGACTAAAATCCTTGGTAGTGCAAAAGTTGCTAAGCGGCTCCTCCTTCATCCCTTACTCTTTGTGGCATGCTTGAGTATCAAAAAACGACTTCTCAAAATACAATTAGAAGGTAATCTTTAATGCAATTGTAGTGATGGATTTTCAAATTGTCTTTCTTCATAGTTTTAGTTCATTTTATTCTCGAAAATTATTATTTGTTTCGTGTGATAATATTTTTTTCATGCATATCAGTAATTTATTTATTGCTTTCCTTGGCCTCTATTGATATTAAAAAAATTATTGACATCCAAAAGAAAACTTTTTCTTTTTAAAGATAGAAAACTTTTTCTTTTTAAAGGTATGTTTACTCAAGAGCAAGAAAATAAAGCTTATATACCAAGTAGGTTTTCACCTAATCTGTAGAAGATTTACTCATATTCCTTTTCGTTAAACCTTTAATTTGACAACCGCACCTATTTTGACCACTTAAGAAAAGGAGGGGAAAAAAACTACGATGAGATTTTATAAATACTGTTATCTTTTTTGGTGGATATAGTCTATCGTTAAGCACAGAAAGATAACAATTTCATCTTTGTGTTGATTTCCTAATTGTCGTAGGTTTTGTAATTTCTTTTATTTTCTAATTGTAGTAAACCTTACCTAAAAAACATCGAACCTACAAAATAAACCTTACCTACCAAACCAAAACCCTAATTTGGATTCGAAGTTTTTGAGTTCAATGGCCAATGATTTTGAACACAAGCCTGATAATACTGAATTCATAGACCCAACAACCGTGTTCACCAATCCATCAATGTGAGCTTGTTAATTTGATTACGCCGCACTTGATTTTGGACACCCAGACCCAATACAACTAAACCAATAAATTGGGTTACAAACTAAGTTTGGGCTTGTCTGGCGGGTGCTCCTTCAATGTCAATTACCAAACAAACCAATTACGTGATCTCCGGTAACCTTCGAAATTAAATCACCTAGAATCGAAATATCCGGCGAGTCACAGAGAGCTCAGATTGACGAAGCATGAAGGTTAAGAAATTTGCAAGCGAAATAGATCAAAGCTTAATTTCAATCAGCAAAACAGTATGAGAAATTAGATCAATTAACTTGATTTTAAAGTTAAAGAACCCTATTTTCCCTACCAAAATCCCTAATTTCCAATATTCTTTGTCCAAGTAATTAGAAAGAGAGAGACAAGATAATCAATCTTCGTCCACGCCCTCGAATGCCCAGGCACTTTCCTGCCGCAGCTGCTTCTCCTCTTCTGGTGTGTAATCGTTTTCAATCTCAAAAAACTTGCGCACGTACTCCACGCTTTTGTTCTTGATCCGATCGGCCACCGCCGTGAAAAGAAAAGATAGCATGTCGTTGTTGTTTAGGTAATTCACCGCAAGAACTAAGTCCTTGAGCATTTCGTCGCTCGTCACACTCAGGAACTCCTTTTCGAAGGCCTTCTTCTCCTCTTTCACCTTCTCCTTGCCATCGTCGTCACCGGCGGCCTCTGACTTGATCCTGTACTCGATGACACACCGACAATATCGGATAACCTCGACAAGCGCCGCGGACGATACGTTTAGGAGGGGCAAGATGGTATCGTAAGAAGCACCGTCTTCCTCGAAGAAGGACTTAATGGTCTGCAGCTCCATGGCCACAGCCTCCTCCACCTCAAAGATATCTCCATCGGCGGTCCTGATGGTTATCTGCTTTCCGCTGGAATTGAACATGGTGTAGAGGTTAGGGTCGATGGCGGTTGCCGTCGTTGTTTCCACTGCTTGGTTGATTCGGTGCGTTGATTCACAGAAGGAAGCGGCCGTAACTAAGTTCGGCAGGCGTGAATCTGTTTATAACAAGTACTTCATCGAAGTGCTGAAGGTGAATGTTGTCCTATATTGAAAATGAGAAAACAAATATTTCTATTTAATGTCAAATGAGTCTCTATTTTATAAACTAAGATACTAAGATAATATACCCCATGGGTACTTCTCTAATAATAATGGACCTTCAAAGAAGTAATCTAAGTCTTTTGACATTGATCAAAAGTGTTCTCTCCTCTATGCTGATACATACCATTTCCATGACGAAAGTGCCTAAGACGGTTATACAAAGTATTAACAGCATACTAGCCAAATTCATGTGGAGTAAAGGAGATGGTCATGGAAGCCATTGGGTTAAATGGCAGAATATATGCATGCCTTTGGAATAAGGTGGTCTAGGAGTTCGAAATTTAGAGCAAACAATGCAGGCCCTTCAAACAAAATTTGCATGGCGTTTCGTTCAAGGACAATCATTGTGGGCTTCAGTTATGCGAGCCAATTATGGACACCCAATGAAAGCACTTAGACAAGGCAAAAAGAATACACATTCTCATACATGGAAGATGATCTTACCTTGGTTGGAATATTCAGTCAAGCATGGTAAATGGATTATTGGGGAGGGTAAATGTTACTTTTGGAAGGATAATTGGCTTGGACAACCTCTTTGGTATCCTTCATGCCCACAACAAGATATAACGGTTAGAGAAGCCCTTCAAAATCCAGATTTTATTCAGGAACATCTGTCTGGTGAGCAACAAGAGCAGGCCAATAAAATCTTTGTTAATCAAGAGCCAGATAGACTTGTTTGTGATTTGAGTGCCTCGGGTGAATTTTCAGCTTCACTGGTGTATCATGATCGGAGAGTTAAAAAAGAAAAAGTGCATTGGGCAAAGTTTTTGTGGAACAAAGTAGTCCCTCCCAATATTGGATTGTTTATGTGGAAATTAATACATCATGGCATTCCTGTGGAATGTAATATGCAAAAAAGAGGAATCCAATTGGCATCTAAGTGTTACTGTTGTAACAAGGGCGAACAAGAGACTGTGGATCATGTCTTTATGCATAGTAAACTGGCCCAACAGCTTTGGCGGAGATTTGGCGACGCACTTCAGGTACCTGTTCGTTTTACTTCTATATCTAACTTTGTCTCTTCTTGGTATTCAGAGGCATCATGGCATAATCAAAGAAGAGCACTAGTAGCCATTTTGGGAGGCGTTATTGCACGAGAAATTTGGTTGGCTAGGAATTCAGCAAAACATAATGGTGAGTGTATGTCGTTATTTAAAATTAATAAACAGGTTACACATTGGATGCTCCAACTATCAACTCTAATCCAAGTCAAGGTTCAAGTAAGTTTCCTAGATCAAATATCATTAGTTGTGCTAAAAGTTCCTATGATTTATATTCCATTGCGTCGAGGAATTTGGGTTCACTGGCAACCTCCTTCTATGGGACAATACAAGTTGAATACAGACGGATCAAGCATCAGGGGGAATAATGCTGGAGGGGGAATCCTAAGAGATCATAACGGAGATCTCATCATGGCCTTTTCCACCAAGTTATATCCAGGCAGTAGTGCAGAGGCAGAAGCATATACAATGTTAGAGGGCCTTAAAATATGTCATGCACGGAATCAAGTACCTCATATTATTGAATCTGATTCCTTCTATTTAATTCAATGCATGCTCAACAAATGGAGAACTCCATGGAAATTGGAATATATCATACGTCAATGTTTGACTATGATTCCTTTACATGCACTTATATGTCATGTGCATCGTGAGGGAAATATGGTAGCAGACCGTCTCGCCAATTATGGTCACGCCATTCAAAATGTGACAATTTTTGATCATATTGGCTCATTGCCACATTCATGTTTAAATGTTTATGTCAAAGATCAATTAGGCCTAGGTAACTATAGACCACCATAGGGTTAAGCGAATGTGCTGCCCAATGTATTTTGAGTTTATCTTTAATTACGTGTGGCGTTTTAATATGTAAGTGACTTGTTGTTTTCTGAGGATTAGGAATATACCTTATCCTTTGTACTTATCCAAGGTATGGTTATTACGCCCAGCCTTGTTGGTATTAATAAAATTTGTCAGGGTACTGCCCCTGTTTAAAAAAAAAAAAAAAAAAAAAAAGTCTTATAACATAACAAAGTGACTTTTCTACTACGTGGTCTCTTTAGAGTGAATTGACTACCTGTGGCGTGATAACTTCTTTAGTAAGGCGCTACACATTTTGTTCACAGTGATTTCAGAGTGCATAAAAGCAGAAAGCATATTCTTCCACCCGCGAGCCAGACGACAGAACATCTCACGGAGAAGTCGTAGCGGCGCTGATCATCAGAAGTGTGGGGCCGGTTAGAGGTTTCGGGGAATCGAGTGGTGGGAAAAGGGGTCCCTCAGGATATAACCATGAGCGGGGTTCACACGGGAGTAAGTCTCAGTAAATTGGTTTTGGGCAAGCAAATAAATACATTAGAATAGCGTAGGATGACAGTGTTTGGAGAAGAGGGGTGGGGAAACAAAAGGCGCAGACGGCAATTCCGATCAGTTTGCTCTGGCTCTTTTTCTCTCGCCGACGCCGAATTCTCTCTAGGTTTTCGTTCCGGTAGAGCTTCGATTCCATGCGCCGAACCGGCTGGTACCTCTGACGAGTTCTCCACTGGCGGCGAGGGCCCCACCGTATTTGTCTCTCGTGCAAACCGCCACCGTCAATTGCGTTCCCCAGCGCACCGGGCCGACCAGCACCACAACAAACGCGATCATCTCCGCCGTCGATCAGCCGCGGCTCTCGTCGAAGCGCAAGCTGGACGACTACGGCGACGACGATAGCGACGACGTTTACACCGAGTTAGTCTCCGTGAGAATGAGGAAAGACGAACCCAACGCCGTCCACTCCTCTTCTGACGCGCCCACACAGGTCGTCAACGCCGCTGCCGCCACTACCTCTCAGTTTAATCCTAGGGTTCCCGACGCCCGATCGGCCTTACGCGCGTGCTTGGCCCAGGCCGAGTCGACTCAGTCCACGTCGAGGTTACAGTTCTTCATAAGGATGATTTCGGAGGGGAAAACTATGGTAATACAAGCCAACACGCACGACACCGTGAGATCGGTCCACGAGCGAATTCAATTGCAGACGGGAATTCCGGTCCACGAGCAGAGACTGATATACCGGGGAAAGCAGCTCCAGGAGGAGCGATCCCTTGGCGATTGCAATATCCAAAACGATGCCGGGCTGCAATTGGTTGGCCGTATGCGCAGCACGGAGCATTCTCACGCTTGGCAAGTCATCAATGATATTGTTTCAGTGGTGTGCCGCCTCTGCAGAGGCGAACCTTTTCCTACGGCAACCAAACATATCAAACTGAGGATGTCGGAGTTCCTGACGGTGACGCCGAAAGACGAGGAGCACTTGGCCGCCGGACATTTGCAGATATTCTTGTTGTCATCGGCTCCGGCAGCTTTGGTGATGCTCTATATGTCGCCGGTTAAAGGTAACAGAGACTGTGCCGATAGCTCAATTAGGCATTTTTTGAATTCAAGTCGAATCTCGTTGCCCAAACCGTATCATAATTATTGCGCACCGATAGTATTAGAGTTTTGTAAGTTGCTTAGAAGAGCTACAAATGAGGACCCTTTGTATTTGTCTTGTCGAAGTACACTTGGGTCGTTGTTGGAGACGATTGGATCCCCGGAGACCATAAAGGGAGTGGTTGCGATGCAGGAGATTTTCCCATTTGTTGGTGAGCTGGCGAATAGCTTGTCTAGGGACTTAAGTTTAAGTATGGAATCACCTACAAGCCCGGGGCCGCAGTCGGGTGATGTTCGCGATTTTTCTGCGTTCCTTCTCCCTTTGCGCACTGCAATCACAGACCAAATTGGGTTTGGAGGTCCAATCCCTGTGTCGGTGGGGGGGAAGGGGTCTAAGCATCCACTATATGGGGAAGAGATCGAGTTTCTTCATGTTTTGTTCGTGAACTTGTTGAAGAAAATGGGGGAATGCCTCCATAAGATGGAAGAGTCTCTGGCTGTAAAATACAAGGGGGAAGGTGAAAATGTTTATTCTGGCTGGTCTCAGTATCTTGCCATATTGAAGGATCTGCATGGTATTTCCAAACTTTATCGAGGTGCTGAAGAAGACTTTTGGAGAGTTTTGAGGCTCGGAAGGTCTTCCATGTGTGCGCTGATTGTCAGGTATGCAAAGCGAATTGATGATCATCAGTGGCTTCTTGAGCGGAAGGAGGTGACTGATTTTGAATCTAGGAGGCATTTGGCAATGATGATGTTTCCAGAGGTAAAAGAAGACTATGAAGAGCTGCATGAGATGCTGATTGACAGGTCCCAATTGCTGGCAGAATCGTTTGAGTATATAGCACGGGCAGATGCTGAGGGTTTGCATGCTGGTCTCTTTATGGAATTCAAAAATGAGGAAGCTACAGGTCCAGGTGTATTACGAGAGTGGTTTTTTTTGGTTTGCCAAGCTATATTTAATCCACAGAATGCGCTCTTTGTGGCATGCCCAAATGATCGTAGAAGGTTTTATCCTAGTCCAGGTGAGCTTTGGTTGGCTTTTAATAGATTCCTTTCATGAATAATGTTTAGCTTCAACAGTTTGTAATGATTCGTTTATTAATTTCCTTTTTATTTATTTATTTATTTATTTGGTGTTTGAGGGGGGTGTTGGACTGTTGTGTGGTGGGGGTATATTGCATTGCTATGTGTTCAAATTTGATAAGGGTTATAGACTTGAGAGTTCTGGGACAAGCAACTGTCTCCGTATGTTTGTGTATCCAAAGTGAAAATAGTTTCTTGGAATGGTGTTGGTTATTTACAGTTATAAGAGACACTGATTGATTGAATGCGGTAGCCTGTCTTTTCATCTGGGTTTGCTTTCTTGAAGAGAATGTTCAATGATTAATGACGTTGTGTCATCCCATACAACCAAATATGATTGTAACTCTACGTGTCTGTTAATCTTCATCTATCTTAGTGGTATCCGTTGGGAGCAAAACTTGTTTGACATCTATGGATAATTTAGGGGTAGTTAGAATTACAAGTGGTACTGCAGGCCAGAAAACTGGTTATTTGCATGTTTATGGTCATTTAAATCTCATTGTTTCCATTTTCATTTGCTATACGTTCTTTGAATAATTAGAATTGTTTGGAGATTAGAAGATCATATATACATGAGTCTTGTGGGAGTACTTTGTTTCTAGTGCTAGGTGCTGTGATTTTTTGATGTTGATGAAAGAGTGACAGAATGGTAGTGATGACTATTGAAGTATTTCTTATTATATAGTGGTTATGACTTATACTATTTCTGGCATGGGTTAAGATAAACTTGGAGTGGTTGAGATACGATATTGATAGTCAAAAGCAATGAATATCAAAATTCAAGAACACCATTAATTGCATCTAGATGATTGTCAAATACATTAGTTAACATTACAATTGAAACTTCCTCAAGTCGATCAAGTGTGACCTAGTATGGATGTGACCTAACATCTCTACAGTACTTCCATAATTTAATTAATTAATAATTTATTTATTTTTAAGGGTTACCACAATGTCCTACTAAAATCTTTGATATTTTCATTAGGTTTGCCACAGTACACCATTCCCATTTACTGTTACTTGATGGCTTCTAACATAACTTTTCATAGGATTGGAAAAATGCTGGCCATATAAATGCGTTTGTCCTAAAAAGGCCAATTGAAATTGGAGTTGATTGGAGACAATTATATTGGTCATCTCGCTTAATAAGGAACTTATATGGAGCTTGACATTTATTCAATACCTTTGAGATCTACATGCTAAATGTGGGACTCAACTTTGTGGCTGGAGTGTCTCAGTTCAAGTTTTGATAACAAAATAGAGGACAATCATTAAAAAAATTTCAGACATAGAATAAAATGGGCTTTGAGGTGAACAATTTGAATATCTATGTGGATAGTCTACTTGTAAAGAAGTCTAAAATTATCTGGAGTGCAAGGTTGTCACGATCAAGATTTTGCTTTCAATTCGTGTACAACCTTGAGCTAACTCATGATGGCACTGATACTCTAGATTTATGGCAAAATATAACTACAGAAGTATTGAACGTGAATGAGTCCCTCTCTCCCCTTTCCATATTTCTGGAACAAGCTGCAGGTTATTAGACTTTGATGGCACTTCATCTGAGGTTAACTGTCATGGACCTGGCTTAGTATTGCTCTTTTTTGTAAGTTGTATCAGTGCAAAGTCTCCTTGCTTTAGATTTCTTGATTATGCTTCTATTTCTGCTGAACTTTCTAGACTTGTTAAAAAGATTTTAGGTTCTATTTTATTTATTAAATTTTTGAAGATATTTGTGTCAGTTTATCAATCATCTTTTGCATGCAGCATCTAAGGTGGACCCCCTGCACCTTGAGTATTTCAACTTCTCTGGACGGGTGATTGCATTAGCTTTGATGCACAAAGTGCAAGTTGGCATTCTATTTGATCGACCCTTCTTCTTGCAATTGGCTGGAAAGGACATTTCCTTGGAAGATATAAAGGATACAGATCCATGCTTGTATAGTAGCTGCAAGCAAATTTTGGAGATGGATCCTGATTTTATTGATTCAGATGCATTAGCACTAACGTTTGTTAGAGAAGTTGAGGAGTTAGGATCCAGGAGAGTCGTGGAGCTTTGCCCTGGTGGGAAAAGTATTGTTGTGAATAGCAAGAACAGAGAAGAATATGTTAGACTGCTTATTGAGCATCGCTTTGTCACATCGATCTCAGAGCAGGTATCACATTTTGCACAAGGTTTTGGTGATATTCTTTGTAACTCCAGGCTACAGAAGTTCTTTTTCACAGTTTAGAGCTGGAAGATCTTGATTGGATGCTTTATGGAAGTGAAACTGCTCTCAGTGTTAACGATTGGAAGGCACATACTGAGTGCAATGGCTAATATGCTTCTTTTCCTCTCCTTTCTCCCTTCTTGCTTCCTTAATATGTTTAGAGCTTGTATTGATCCAAATGCTTCATAAGAAAGTTATATGATATGATAGTAATATTATTGAGGTCTTTTTTTCAGTTTTATTATTGAAATTACTCAATAATTTTAATTGAAACTTTTGTTAATATTATTTTTCTATTTTCTTTTTTGGTAAAAATTGGGACCTTTGTTTTAAGCAATTGAATCTGTACCCCAATTGATTTTGAAGTGTCGAATTTTAAGAATCAATAGATTATGAGGCAAAATGTTAGAATTATTTTTACTAGCTTTGAGAATTAGAATTGTTTTTACAAGTTAAAGCATCATTGCTTTAGCATTTTGAATTTTATATATTTCTATTGAATGCTCTAGATTTGTTAAAACACTCTTAAGTGTTATGTTAGCAAAATGTTTTGTGAAAGCAAAAGGAATACTTTGGAATATCACTTAACTTTCATTAGCTTAGCTTCTAACATAAAGTACAACAGAAATTCATGTATTTTACTTGTATGAGGTTGTAGAAATTCATGTATTCACCATCCAAATCTCATTACAAAAGAAAAAGGGACTAAAATCCAACCTGATAAATTTTAACAAAGTTTTGAGTTTGAATTTGAGTTTTATGCCTATAAATTGCAAGATATGTACCTACAAAAATAAAGAGTAACATTTCAATGTACAAAGCTTTTCTTCTATCTTTCTTTTCATTTGTATTACTAGTTAGTTTAGACAAATACCTCACAAAAAAGAATTAGATTAAGGGATATAACGGAATGATTTAATTTATAATGATATTAAAGTTTTAACTGTTACAATACCAATTGTAATCATCCTCTTCGATATGAGAAAGCGAAAGAAATAAGCCTTAAAAAAATTAACTATAATTTCACTTGTCTAGCATTTTCATCTACATTTATCTCATTTATATATGTCAATAAACACATCTAATTGTTAGAAGTTTTTTGTTCGTAGCCTATCAAAACAAGTAAATGTCATGTAATTAGAGTTACAATTTTAACTCTCTAGAAAAAAAATATATCATTTTCTTTTTACATTATTTTCAGTTTTGCATCATTAAATATTCTAGGGAGGAGGCAAAAAATTATGTTATCTAATAATAATTATATTGGTCAAGATAGACATAGATGTTGATTGGTGATATACTTTACCTAGTAATATTATGTATTATTATGTACGGTTAAGTCTATATGTGTATATATTCATAAAGTTTGTATATTGTTAATTGGTACAGATTGAAATAGAAATTTTCCTAAACTTATTAACTTTCTTTTTCTTTCTTTATTTTCTTTCTTAATCTCCTTAACACACAGGTCTTGGGACAAATTGCTTCTTCACCAATGGAGTTTCAGTTTTTGACTTTCTTAGTAGCCATACTACTCAAAGAAGTAGTCCAAAGGGTAACGTTGGAGTTAATTATGTTACAAAGTCCGAAGATGGTGTAAAGAAACCAGCATAACAACCTCAGTATTGAATAAATAAAAAATCCAAGAACGGGATCAAGGGCGTGAAAAACCGATCTAATGTAATTAAAATATCTCTAAAAAATAACCTAAAAGGAACTTGAAATGTTGATGCATGCTTGATTTAGTTGAGAGCACTCACTATTTGGGACTAAAAAGACTTAAATTTCACACTAAATGTGTACATGGTTGTGTATGTATTGAAAAAAAAAAGAACTTAAAATGGGACAAGGAAGTAGTCTAGAAAGATTAACTTTTGAATGGTCCAAATGTTGAGGTATTAAGAGATACAACCATCACAATGGTATTTCTTTTTGTTAAAGTCGAACTTAATATCTTTTGTATATATTTATGCATCATTCTTTCAATAACTTTTTCTAAAAAAAAAAAAAGAATGGTACCATAACACGATGTAGAAATCATACTTGATCTTAAAGAATTTGAACTTAAATTTTACTTTTGGTTATTTTCAAAAATTTTAATTGATATTAAAATTCAATTTTAAATACCATATGTAGATTGAATCTATTAATTGATATAAAAAATAATTTTACATGATAACACAAATAAATCTGGAAGCAATTTCCTTTATTATATCACTTCTTCCTTTGTTATGTTATTCTTAGCCGTATTGCATTGGGACTCTATGAGTAGTTTCCATGTATTCATTATCTTTCCTTTGTAATTGTAGTTGCTCTATAAAGCTGTCTAAGTTTAGGTCTATACATAGGGATACGAATCGTACATTAATGTAATTTAATTGAAGTATATTTTATAACTTGTTGGTTTTCTTTTTCCTTTCCTATTGCTCGTATTAACAGGGTCTAGACACCAGTTTTGCTAACCTTTTGCTTTTTATTCACTTTCTGATAACATTGACACATCTAGGATTATCAGCATAGCACAAGCTCTGCAAATATGTCCATGCTCCCTCAAGAGTTAATCACTGGAATACTTTACCAGCTACCTGCGAAGTCTTTAGTACGTTTTCAAGCCGGTTCAAAATCATGGCATGCTCTAATCAATAACCTAGATTTCATCACCATGCATCTTCAATCCTCTATTGAGACCCGAAGAGAATGCTTCTTCATCTTGCAGCGGCAACCATGGTACATCACTCGAGTGTACATGTTGGTGGAGCTTCCCACCGAAAATTGGATGTGGGAACACTTGGAGTTCAACCGGCCTTTATACTTTCTAGAGGGTTTCCGTCACATCGGAAGCCCTTGCAACGGCTTGTTTTGCCTCTACAATGATAGTAGGGAGATTGTAGTTTGGAACCCATCAATTAGAAAGCACATGAAATTACCACCGGTTCTGATTGACGCTCCTATGTCCTATGGGATTCTATCTGATATAGCAATTGGGTATGATATAGTCAACAAAGATTACAAGGTTGTAAGCATTGGGGGTGGAGTCTGTAAAGCGGGACAGCTTATAGGGGGTTTCGACGTTCAAGTGTATAATTTGAAAGAAGAAGCATGGAGAAGAGTAGAAGACCAATGGCCTTTTAAGAAGTCATCTATTTTTGGGGTAGGGTCTTACTCAAACGGCAATTTGCATTGGTTGGTTATCATTCCATCTGGAGAGCTTGCATCCCAAGACCGTGTCCTTGTTGCCTTCGATCTCACAACTGAGAAATTACGGGTTTATGGACTTCCACCAATGGAGTCTCTGTCGTTCTTATGTTTGGAAACCTTGGGAGGATTGCTCTGTGTCGCTACGAATGATGATGTTTGGATAATGAAGGAGTATGGGATGGTGAGCAGCTGGACTCCGCTTAGCACGATGCCTGTAAGTTTCTCAATCTGCAAGGCTTCAATGATTTTAACGGATGGTCAAGAGATTTTGTTTGAGAAGGAGCTCATGGAATATTTTTGGTATGACAAAGAAAAGAAGAGTCGGAGAATTGTAGAGGTCCTAGGCATTCCTGGTAGGTCTTGGTCAATGCCTTGCCAGGGAAGCCTCATTCTTTTGGATTGTGACAGTGACAACTAAATTCAATGCATTAAGTCTTTTCATTCAACTTGAAGTTTGGGTTCTAATTTTTTTCTCAGCTTTATTATTGAAAATTAATTAATAATTTACATCGGAACTTTTATTGTTATTAAGTTTTTGGCTTCCTTGTTATTAGAACCTCTATTTTAAGCAATTGAATTCATTCATTGATTGATTTCTTAAGTGTCAAATCTTAGAATTAATAGATTAAAAAATAAAAGGCGAACATCATCTAGTTTCACTATTATTTTTACTTGCTTTGAGAATTTAATTTAATCTTTTTTTATTACAAGGCAAAGTATCACTATTTCAACATTTTGAATTTCGTATATTAGTTGATATTTGGAATTCTTTATAAATAAAAACATAAGGAATTTGAATTTCTTGAAATATTATTCAATCTGTATTAGCTTTGATTTATGTAGTACGAAAAGACATTGCAATTTTAATAATAGGTTTCACAATTTTCATTATTTCATGATTACAATAGGTTTATGTTTTCGTTTCCCGATAATAAAGAGTTTGACAATTATCTTTTCCGGTCTCTTCGATACTAATTTGGTTACCGACTTAGCCTATAAATAATGAATCCGGTTCACAAACACATCTAGGTTACTTCTTTAGATTTCGACTTACCTTGCCGCCACAGAAAGATGTGGAGCCTCCCGCAAGATCTAATCAGGGAAATACTTCTATGGCTTCCTGTCAAGTCTCTTGTACGTTTCCAGTGTGTTTCGAAGCCATGGCGTGCTTTGATCAGGGACTCAAGTTTCATCGAAGTGCAACTTCAACGCTCCATCCAAACCCTTAGAGAACGCTTCCTTCTCTTGTGTTGCTCAAAGGAGTATTGCTTAGTGAATGTTAAGAAAGAGGTTCAGTTTGACAATCCCATTAAGTTCATCCAATTGTCATCTATCGTAAGGGAATGGGGAATTCCAAGATGTGGGCCGTACATTAGCGATCATTGCAATGGCTTGTTTTGCGAGGCAAACTTCAAGAAGGAGATTGTAATTTGGAATCCATCAATCAGAAAACACAAGAAGATACCGTCCATAAAGGTAGATGCTTTTAATTATGACCAGAAGTTTTTCAACGTAGAGATCGGGTACGATCCAATAAACAATGATTACAAGGTTATAAATGTCGTTGAATCCTATGTATTTCCTATAGAATATGAAGTTCTGGTGTATAGTCTGAAAGAAAATTCGTGGAGAAGGGTAGAAGATAAATGGCCTCTTAAGCATTCTAGGTTGGGGCATGGGACTTGCTTAAATGGCATTATGAATTGGTTGGTGGAAACTGAAGGAGGAGGAAACAATCGAACTGTCCTTGTGACGTTTGATCTCACCAATGAGAAATTTCAAGTTCATCCAATTCCCACGGAGTTTCTATCTATATACAGTTTGAAAGTCATTGGAGGAAAGCTTTGTGCTCGTGGGGGTGCCATATTTCCGATTAACTGTGGGCGGTCGAGGCCGAATCGTTGGTGGATGATGGAGGAGTACGGGGTGGCGAGCAGTTGGTGCCTACTTTACACGGAGTGTTACCATGGGGAGCAGCCTTTAATGATTTCGGATGATGGCCAAGAAATTTTGATACAAGGTTACAAAGAATACTTTTGGTATGACAGAAAAAAGAAGACAAATAGAAATGTGGAAATTCCAGACATCCCTGAAAATTTTTACCCATCGACTTCCCAAGGAAATCTCTTACTTATTGATGGTGATTAGGATGACCACACAAAAAGATTCTTCTCTTAAATTTTGAAGTTTAGAGTTTGTTTGTATTTTTTATTGAAATAACTCAAGAAAAGTACTAAATAATTTACATGTGTTTTTATTGTAATTTCGTTTAAAGTTTAGAGTTTACATGTATTTATATTGTAACAGTTGGATTCCTTTATTTCCTAATTGTAGTAGGTTTTGTAATTTCTTTTATATTCTATTGTAATAAACCTTACCTCAAAAACATCGAGCCTACAAATAAACCTTACCAAACCAAAACCCTAATTTGGATTCAAAGTTTTTAGTTCAATGGCCAATGATTTTGAACACATAGCCTGATAATACTGAATTCATAGACCCAATACAACTAAACCAATAAATTGGGTTACAAACTAAGTTTGGGCTTGTCTCGGGTGCTCTGTCAGATTGAAGAAGCATGAAGGTTAGGAAATTTGCAAGCGAAATAGATCAAAGCTTAATTTCAATCAGCAAAACAGTATGAGAAATTAGATCAATTAACTTGATTTTAAAGTTAAAGAACCCTATTTTCCCTACCAAAATCCCTAATTTCCTCTATTCTTTGTCCAAGTAATCAGAAAGAGAGAGACAAGATACTAATATTGTTTTCTTCTTCTTCTTCTTTCTTCTCCTTTCTTCTCCTTTCTCCCTTCTTGCTTCTTAATATGTTTAGAGTTTGTATTCATCCAAATGCTTCATAAGAAAGTTATATGATAGATATAATGGAATAATTTAATTTCTAGTGAGATTAAACTTTTAACTTTTTTTATAAAAAAATCATTTTAATATTATAACACACGCACCGCACATAAGATATAAATAAGGTTTTGAAAACAATAAAGCCAAAGAAAAAAGGGCCCAAAAATAAAAAATAGTTATAATTTCACTTCTATAATTTTTTCACTTACATGTATCTATTTTATATATATTAAATTTTCGAAATCTGTTCTGCAGCACATTGGGATCCGTTGCCCTACAGCAAGAACACATCTGCTTGTTTTGATGGGCTGCAAATTGGGTCATGACCCAAACTGAGTTACTGGCTCAAGCCTATTTCTTGTATATCTGTAATCAGGCCCACGTTCACGATGTTGATAATCTGGGCCTACCTGCTCAATACCGGGATATGCTTCTATTTTTTTGAAGAAAAAAAAAATGTTCTCTTCGGTTTACATTAAGAAAGAAAAACTCCATGATGAAAGAAACTATTCAAAAATTTTGCATCATTAATTATTCTCAAGAGGCAAAAAATTATGTTAATTATTAATAATTATTCTATGCAAGATCGACATTGATTGGTGACATACTTTACTTGTTAATGTTATATAAGATTACTTAGGGTTAGATCCCTCTCTTAATTTTGTATAAATTTTGTATAGATTTAGTACAATTTTTGTAACTCACACCCAAAGAGGAAGGTATGAAACCCAACCCGGTGGACTAGCAAGCCAGCCGCCTTGGCTTACCACGGAGCAAGAGAAAGTCGACTAATACAAAAAGCTTCACACTACTTGTTAGCCTTTCTTATTTTCTTTAATCAGCCCAACTTTACCAGTAGATTGATGAAAATATTTGGAGTGGTTAGCCGTTATTTATTCAGCATTGACTGTTCTAGTAGCTCTCTACCTAAACAGCATATTTGGTTTTTCCTGATTTGTTAATTTGCAGTCACTCTACCGTGGAGTTTCAGTTTTTGACTTTCCTCATTGCCATACTGCCCAAGCAGTCCAAGGGTAATGTTGCAATTAAATAAGTCACGCAGTTTGAGGAAGGTGTAAAGAAAATGGAATATCAACTTCTCTATTATAAATTAAATCCTTATGTTCTTTTGTAAAATATACTCAAAATAATTACTATATTAAATTATAAAATATCTCAATATATTATTCTTTTTATATGATTGATATGTGCCTAGTTTACTGATAAGTAAATGTTGCATAGATTAAGAGGTCTCAAATTCAACATCCTAAGAATGAGTGAGTTCAAAAAAAAAAAATTCTCATTTATAATTATAAGGCTATAAATGTCAAAAAGTTGCTTATAAAGAGTCAAAGGTAAGAAAGAAAACGTGAAGTATGGAATTAGGATGACAATGAAGAGTTGTAAATGTGTTTAAAAGGTGCCACACAAGGTGTAGAAGGCAATAGGTTTGTTACTCAAAACAAGGAATACAGCTGAAAAATGTCAAAAAATTTCATATTCCTTCTTAATTTAAGAAAAGATTTTAGAAACATATACATAAAGTAAAAAATAGGATATTAGTGATATGAGATCATTATTGTTTTACTATATCTTTGCTCGTTATTTTAAAATCAAAGTAAAAAAAAATTAAAATATATACAAAATATGAGAAGCTTATGATTGCTCGATTTATACAAAGAATGCAATGAACTTGATCTTCAAAACAAAGAAAAATAGATGAAAAGAATTAGAAAATTAGAATCTTTTCTTTTAAAATTAACTTTATGACATCGAAATATATAAATAGAATAATTATTTATTTTAACAAATCTTATCACTAAATTTAAGGTAACTTAATTTAAGAGCAACAAAGTTATCTGATGGGATTAGACGAATCTAAACAATAATAAAGTGTTACATTTAAATTGAGAGGACATTATTATTAAAGGCTTTCACATTAATAGAAGAAAAGATGGGAAGACCTTTTCAAGCATAGATAATAAGGCCAGCTCACAACCCTCGGGATTAACTTCTCTCGAATTGCAAGGCCAATCCGTGTGTGGCCGATTTTGTTGACCCCAGTGCCGGTGGCACCAAGTTTCCAAACAAGAACCACCTCAATTCCCTGAAATTATTTCAAAAATTAGTGTTGCTAGGTAACAAGATGATATGCCCCAAGACTGTGACTGGGTGAAATTTTTTGATTATATAAGTAGGTTGGACTACTCGTACCAAAATAATATGTCCCATAAGAGAGACCTGATCGAGAATTTTTTATTATATAAATAAACTTGACTACTCTTCTTAAGCAGACTTTAAGTACTAAGATAATATACCCCATGGCTACTTCTCTTATAATGGACCTTTGAAGAATTAATCTAAGTCTTGTAACATAACAAAGTGCCTTTTCTACCACGTGGTCTCTTTAGAGTGAATTGACTACCTGGCATTATAACTTCTTTAGTAAGGCGCTACGCATTGTGTTCACGGTGATTTCAGAGTGCACAAAAGCAGAAAGCATATTCTTCCACGCACGAGCCAGACGACAAAACATCTCACGGAGAAGTCGTAGCGGCGCTGATCATCAGAAGTGTGGGGCCGGTTAGAGGTTTTGGGGAATCGAGTGGTGGGAAAAGGGGTACCTCAGGATATAACCATGAGCGGGGTTCACACGGGAGTGAGTCTCAGTAAATTGGTTTTGGGCAAGCAAATAAATACATTAGAATAGCGTAGGATGACAGTGTTTGGAGAAGAGGGGTGGGAAACAAAAGGCGCAGACGGCAATTCCGATCAATTTGCTCTGGCTCTTTTTCTCTAGCCGACGCCGAATTCTCTCTAGGTTTTCGTTCCGGTAGAGCTTCGATTCCATGCGTCGAACCAGCTGGTACCTCTGACGAGTTCTCCACTGGCGGCGGGGGCCCCACCGTAAATGTCTCTCGTGCAAACCGCCACCGTCGATTGCGTTCCCCAGCGCACCGGGCCGACCAGCACCACAACAAACGCGATCATCTCCGCCGTCGATCAGCCGCGGCTCTCGTCGAAGCGCAAGCTGGACGACTATGGCGACGACGACAGCGACGACGTTTACACCGAGTTAGTCTCCGTGAGAATGAGGAAAGACGAACCCAACGCCGTCCACTCCTCTTCTGACGCGCCCACACACGTCGTCAACGCCGCTGCCTGCCACTACCTCTCAGTTTAATCCTAGGGTTCCCGACGCCCGATCGGCCTTACGCGCGTGCTTGGCCCAGGCCGAGTCGACTCAGTCCACGTCGAGGTTACAGTTCTTCATAAGGATGATTTCGGAGGGGAAAACTATGGTAATACAAGCCAACACGCACGACACCGTGAGATCGGTCCACGAGCGAATTCAATTGCAGACGGGAATTCCGGTCCACGAGCAGAGACTGATATACCGGGGAAAGCAGCTCCAGGAGGAGCGATCCCTTGGCGATTGCAATATCCAAAACGATGCCGGGCTGCAATTGGTTGGCCGTATGCGCAGCACGGAGCACCCTCACGCTTGGCAAGTCATCAATGATATTGTTTCAGTGGTGTGCCGCCTCTGCAGAGGCGAATCTTTTCCTACGGCAACTAAACATATCAAACTGAGGATGACGGAGTTCCTGACGGTGACGCCGAAAGACGAGGAGCACTTGGCCGCCGGACATTTGCAGATATTCTTGTTGTCATCGGCTCCGGCAGCTTTGGTGATGCTCTATATGTCGCCTGTTAAAGGTAACAGAGACTGTGCCGATAGCTCAATTAGGCATTTTTTGAATTCAAGTCGAAACTCGTTGCCCAAACCATATCATAATTATTGCGCACCGATAGTATTAGAGTTTTGTAAGTTGCTTAGAAGAGCTACAAATGAGGACCCTTTGTATTTATCTTGTCGAAGTACACTTGGGTCGTTGTTGGAGTCGATTGGATCCCCGGAGAGCATAAAGGGAGTGGTTGCGATGCAGGAGATTTTCCCATTTGTTGGTGAGCTGGCGAATAGCTTGTCTAAGGACTTAAGTTTAAGTATAGAATCACCTACAAGCTCGGGGCCGCAGTCGGGTGATGTTCGCGATTTTGCTGCGTTCCTTCTCCCTTTGCGCACTGCAATCACAGACCAAATTGGGTTTGGAGGTCCAATCCCTGTGTCGGTGGGGGGGAAGGGGTCTAAGCATCCACTATATGGGGAAGAGATCGAGTTTCTTCATGTTTTGTTCGTGAACTTGTTGAAGAAAATGGGGGAGTGCCTCCATAAGATGGATGAGTCTCTGGCTGTAAAATACAAGGGGGAAGGTGAAAGTGTTTATACTGGCTGGTCTCAGTATCTTGCCATATTGAAGGAGCTGCATGGTATTTCCAAACTTTATCGAGGTGCTGAAGAAGACTTTTGGAGAGTTTTGAGGCTCGGAAGGTCTTCAATGTGTGTACTGATTGTCAGGTATGCAAAGCGAACTGATGATCATCAGTGGCTTCTTGAGCGGAAGGAGGTGACTGATTTTGAATCCAGGAGGCATTTGGCAATGATGATGTTTCCAGAGGTAAAGGAAGACTATGAAGAGCTGCATGAGATGCTGATTGACAGGTCCCAATTGCTGGCAGAATCGTTTGAGTACATAGCACGGGCGGATGCTGAGGGTTTGCATGCTGGTCTCTTTATGGAATTCAAAAATGAGGAAGCTACAGGTCCAGGTGTATTACGAGAGTGGTTTTTTTTGGTTTGCCAAGCTATATTTAATCCACAGAATGCGCTCTTTGTGGCATGCCCAAATGATCGTAGAAGGTTTTATCCTAGTCCAGGTGAGCTTTGGTTGGCTTTTAATAGATTCTTTTCATGACTAGTGTTTAGCTTCAACAGTTTGTAATGATTCGTTAATTAATTTCCTTTTTTATTTATTTATTTGGTTTTTTTTTTTGGGGGGGGGGTGTGTTTTACTGTTGTGTGGTGGGGGTATATTGAATTGCTATGTGTTCAAATTTGATAAGGGTTATATACTTGAGAGTTCTGGGACAAGCAACTGTCTCTGTATGTTTGTGTATCCAAAGTGAAAATAGTTTCTTGGAATGGTGTTGGTTATTTACAGTTATAAGAGATACTGATTGATTGAATGCAGTGGCCCATCTTTTCATTTGGATTTTGTTTCTGTAAGAGAATGTTTAATGATTAATGACGTTGTGTCATCTCATACAACCAAATATGATAGTAACTCTACTTGTCTGTTAATCTTCATCTATCTTAGTGGTGTCTGTTGGGAGCAAAATTTGTTTGACATCTATGGATGATTTATGGAGTAGTTAGAATTACAAGTGGTACTGCAGGCCAGAAAACTGGTTATTTGCATGTTTAGGGTCATTTAAATCTCATTGTTTCAATTTTCATTTGCTATACGTTCTTTGAATGATTAGAATTGTTTGGAGATTAGAAGATCATATATATGTGAGTCTTGTGGGAGTACTTTGTTTCTAGTGCCAGGTGCTGTGATTTTTTGATGTTGATGAAAGAGTGACAGAATGGTAGTGATGACTATTGAAGTATTTCTTATTATATAGTGGTTATGACTTATACTATTTCTGGCATGGGTTAAGATAAACTTGGAGTGGTTGAGATACGATATTGATAGTCAAAAGCAATGAATATCAAAATTCAAGAACACCATTAATTGCATCTAGATGATTGTCAAATACATTAGTTAACATTACAATTGAAACTTCCTCAAGTCGATCAAGTGTGACCTAGTATAGATGTGACCTAACATCTCTACAGCACTTCCATAATTTAATTAATTAATAATTTATTTATTTTTAAGGGTTACCACAGTGTCCTACTAAAATCTTTGATATTTTCATTAGGACTGCCACAGTACACCATTCCCATTTACTGTTACTTGATGGCTTCTAACATAACTTTTCATAGGATTGGAAAAATGCTGGCTGTATAAATGCGTTTGTCCTAAAAAGGTCAATTGAAATTGGAGTTGATTGGAGACAATTATATTGGTCATCTCGCATAATAAGGAACTTATATGGAGCTTGACATTTATTCAATACCTTTGAGATCTACATGCTAAATGTGGGACTCAACTTTGTGGCTGGAGTGCCTCAGTTCAAGTTTTGATAACAAAATAGAGGACAATCATTAAAAAAATTTCAGACATAGAATAAAATGGGCTTTGAGGTGAACAATTTGAATATCTATGTGGATAGTCTACTTGTAAAGAAGTCTAAAATTATCTGGAGTGCAAGGTTGTCACGATCCAGATTTTGCTTTCAATTCGTGTACAACCTTGAGCTAACTCATGATGGCACTGGTACTCTAGATTTATGGCAAAATATAACTACAGAAGTATTGACCGTGAATGAGTCCCTCTCTCCCCTTTCCATATTTCTGGAATAAGCTGCAGGTTATTAGACTTTGATGGCACTTCATCTGAGGTTAACTGTCATGGACCTGGCTTAGTATTGCTCTTTTTTGTAAGTTGTATCAGTGCAGAGTCTCCTTGCTTTAGATTTCTTGATTATGCTTCTATTTCTGCTGAACTTTCTAGACTTGTTAAAAAGATTTTAGGTTCTATTTTATTTATTAAATTTTTGAAAGATATTTGTGTCAGTTTATCAATCATCTTTTGCATGCAGCATCTAAGGTGGACCCCCTGCACCTTGAGTATTTCAACTTCTCTGGTCGGGTGATTGCATTAGCTTTGATGCACAAAGTGCAAGTTGGCATTGTATTTGATCGACCCTTCTTCTTGCAATTGGCTGGAAAGTACATTTCCTTGGAAGATATAAAGGATACAGATCCATGCTTGTATAGTAGCTGCAAGCAAATTTTGGAGATGGATCCTGATTTTATTGATTCAGATGCATTAGGACTAACGTTTGTTAGAGAAGTTGAGGAGTTAGGATCCAGGAGAGTCGTGGAGCTTTGCCCTGGTGGGAAAAGTATTGTTGTGAATAGCAAGAACAGAGAAGAATATGTTAGACTGCTTATTGAGCATCGCTTTGTCACATCGATCTCAGAGCAGGTATCACATTTTGCACAAGGTTTTGGTGATATTCTTTGTAACTCCAGGCTACAGAAGTTCTTTTTCCAAAGTTTAGAGCTGGAAGATCTTGATTGGATGCTTTATGGAAGTGAAACTGCTCTCAGTGTTGACGATTGGAAGGCACATACTGAGTACAATGGCTACAAGGAAACTGATCCTCAGATATTCTGGTTCTGGAAGGTAATTACTTTCAGGTTTTTCCTTTTAGTAACTCCACATTTTTTTATTTCTCTTTTGAAGTGTACTTAGGCTTTTCTCTTTCGTTTCTGCATTTTCTGTAATTTTCTCTTAATGAATGTTGGGATTATTTTCTCAATTATCTAATGTGAGCTACTTTTCGTGAGGTCCTCTTTGTGGGGAAAGCGACATTCCTTTTTGTTCCATTCTCACAATTGTTTTTCTTTAAAGTATATTTGGTTGATCTTTTATCCTTTTCTCTCAGTTTCACAGTGTCATTCTATGGCTGCATACCTGCCAGAACACTCCGTATTTGTTAAGATATCCGCTCATTGTCATCTACCACCGAGTTTCTACACCTATTTACTGTTATGAGACAAATTTTCTGTATTCTGGGTACCTGTGATGCCTGTAATACCCGCTGACCATATGGGATATGGCATAAACAGAGTGAATTTGTTCTTTGTGGCATGCATGTAAATATGCTTATATTTAGAATTGTATAAATGGAGCTTAGAAGCTCGATAATCTACATGATTATCATTGTTTCTTGTGTCATTCACAAATTAAGTTAGATTGTGGCAGATTTATGTTGCTAGAGTTGTGTGACATTTCTGTGTTCAAGAAATATGACAGCGAAGTTTTGTGATATGTCCATGGAAATGCACTGCTTTGCTTTTTCTTAATTTTGTGATATAACTGGGAAGTTTTTTAGAGTGATGTGGCATATTTGAGCAACCAAAAAAAAAAAAAAAAACTAAGAACGTTACCTTTAATTTGTGTCCTAGAAAGTTGTATGTAACATATTTCAACTACGTAAATATTTAGTCAGAGGGAAAGTTATAAGATTGGACATAAGAGTGTTCTGAAGTTATTGCTTTTGCAGCTGTTCTCTTTTCATGTGTAAATAATCTTTTTTGCGGAACTCTGCAGGGAAGTTTTATCTTAATCATATAGACAGTTCTTCTCGTTGAGTTTAGTTGTTTGTGTTAGATTGGCTCCTTATGAGGTTAATTATAAGACAAACTTGATGAATGTTTATGGTTTGCTATAGCGTACAGAAAGGTAGATCACTTGGATCGGTTGTTCTTTGTCTTCCCACATCTGAACTTCTTATTCCAGAACAGAATGGCTTGTGACCTTCAGCTCATCCGATGTTAATGGAGAAAATTTGTTAGCATGATTACCTGAATCTGTTTTGAATCTTTAACTATTGGGAAACCAAGGGACATTTTAAAGACTGAAAATATTAGAGGTAGTGCCTCGTGCTGATGGTTATAGGGCAATTGATATCTCCACCCCTATAAGAATTCGCTTGGAAGTGGTGGTCATAATAATTGCACCAAAACCAATGTGTAATTAGATTCTAATCATTACATAGAGAAAAAGACAACTACTGTATAAGTTTCTTGAGTTTATTCTTTTTACCAAATCACTAGTTGAGATTTAAATTGATCAAATTATTTTTCATGCTGTTTTCAATTATACAAATTACTGCTGCCGCTAGTGAGGGCATTGGTAATGACTCGACCCACCCCTTGTGTGGGGTAGTAGTTAATCTCCTTGTCACCCATCCCTGTAAATCACCCACCTCCTTCGTGTATATTTTTTATAATTCTTTTTTTTTTTTTTTTTGGGGGGGGGGGGGGGGGGGGGTGTTGTTCATTCATATGTACATGTAGACTTCTATTGTATTTTAAAGAACCTTTATTGGCACCTTGCCCTATTTTATTATTACCAAGTGAAGGAGTGATTTTTTGACGTGGCTGATTTTCTGGTATCAGGTTCTTATTAAATCCAATATCCTGATTCTACTGCTTCAAAGCATATAGAGACATGTAAATTCAACTTGGATATAAGTAGAAAAAACAGAAAATGTTGTAATCTTTAGCTTGTTTCACATATTTTGATATGGTGTGTCTTCATGAGAACAATATACGACTTGTATTGCCATGTCAAAATATAGATACATGTAAAGAAAAGCTCTGGTGGATCAAACAATTGTCACTGTCATTGTGACAGTGAGACAGAATAAAACTTACGTAGAGGAACTTTTAAAGTTTTGGGGACTAAATTAAAACAGCTGATCCTGTAGACATATAGAAAAAAATTCGCTTTACCATTTGAGCAAATGAATGAAAAGAAGAAGCTGGTAATCACAAAGAAGAGAGGAGAAGAGGGGGAGGTTGGGGGGGTGGGTAAGATTTGATTTTACTGAGGTGTTTGCTGTAGAGGTGTAGAATTAAAGACCTCCTTATGCTTTTTGTTGGCATGACAGGGGTACGATAAGGCTCTTACGGTTTTAGTATTGTGAAGGTGGAAAGAATAATGATGAAGCTCTATTTTCTTTTGGTGAGAGACAAGGAAGTAATTTTCTATTTGCTTAATTTTTAATTACAAGTTCCTTGAAGAGCTGCGTCCCACGGTTTATGAGATGATGGAACCTAACTGAGAGAAACAAGGAGTTGGAGTTCCAATATCGTGATCTTTGATTTGAGTTATGTTGCAGTGCTTCAGAATGCCATGGCCAGAATGGTTGTCCGAATCATGGATGTGATTATGGGGCTTTGTGATCATTAAGATCCATTCATGTTGATATTTCCACTAACATCAATTCAAAAATTTAAGTTTTGATGATTATATGGCCTTAGATGAAAATTTAAGTACAATGCAGGGTTTTCTTTATGGATAATTTGCAAACACCGTGGTTGAGTCTTGAATTTGTGATTTATCCTCCACTCCTTTCTTATGATAGAAGTGTGATTTGAACTATAATTCATTTGTGACCCCATGGTTTTGTGTAGCTTGTCCTAGATGATAGAATATTGATAAGCCTACCTTGAATTGCCTTGGATTGTTTAATCTTGTTTTTCATTCGATATGTGAGACCCGTCTCTGGTTCCGTGGAAGGTATAACTAATAACCACCTGATTCATCTGCCCGCCATTAGATAACACAGCCGTTGCTTTGCCTGATTGCATTTGTTCCAAGGAGTTTAATCTCTTTTTAGTGTCAAGTTCAAAGTGGCTGGAGTTGTCTATGTTGTTAACTAAGATTGGAATTATGTCATTAGAAATGAATTAGTTGGTACCATTTTTATTTTTATTTTTTTTGATAATTAGAAATCCTCTCGTTCATAAAAAACTTGCAGATTGTTGGAGCGATGTCAGCGGAGCAGAGAAAGATTCTTCTCTTCTTCTGGACCTCGATCAAGTATTTGCCTGTAGAAGGTTTCCGTGGTTTGGCTTCCCGGCTTTACATTTACAGATCTTCAGAGCCTCATGATCGCCTGCCCCAATCTCACACATGCTTTTACAGACTGTGTTTCCCACCATATCCATCAATGGCTTGCATGCAAGATCGCCTTCACCTTATCACCCAAGAACATGTAGGCTGCAGTTTTGGTACATGGTGAAATCTCGAAATCTCTACATCTGCATCCGGGTGAAAAGCGTTTTTGACTGCACATAGAAAGACGTACTCAGCTTGTACAGATTATAGGACAATTGCATTTCTCATTAGACTATGTAAGAAGCTCTGCTATAGTCCTCTTATTTATCGCCCTTTTTTTTTTTTCTTCTTCTCATCTCTGTTTGAAGCTTCCAATGTCATTGCTCTTTTGGTCGACTGTTTTGTATAGGAATAGTATAAATAACGCAGGGTGCAGGAACCAAAGAAAAAAAACACTTCCTGTTTCCGTGGACTTCCTTCTTGTATTAGATACTGGGTTATCATGACATGTAAGTACACAGATTTCGCAATGACATGCAATTCGGTCTCTCCTCTTTTAGTCTTTAGATTCTATTTATCTGAATTGAATCAAATTTTTCTCTTCTTAATTATGAAAGTACTTGGGTTATGTCCATTTTTTATGTTAATAACTTCGCTTTTTTCTTGTACTTTTTTCATGGGTCAGATGAGACTGCATTTCGCAGATTAAAGATCCAAAAAATACAAGAAAATGTAAGAACACATTGTAAGGGTGGGAATCTAAAAAAGCACAAGCTAGATCGATGCAACGGTAGAGAAAAGCAAAAACAAGCGGAAATGTGCCTGTAAAATCAGACCAATTCAATGATTTCTTGACTCGAATGTAAGAAAAAGACACCATGAACGAAATAAGTTCTAATTCATGTTCATGGTAAAAACACCTTCTTCTTCACCTCTTTTTTAAGATCATCTCTACACTTTTGGGAAAAAGAAGCCCTCATTGACTAGTTTTTACATCTCACTGTGGATGTTAAGATTTCAAGAGGAAATGCTGCTTGAAAGCTGGCTTTATCTACATAGTTTATTCATAAAGAAAAACAAGAGGCCAATTTCTTTCACACCACACTTTATAGATTCTTTCCCTTAACCTTCTTGTTATATTTGATCAAGGATTGCTCCGAACTGCTGCAAATATCGTGCATCATCCAATAATATGATGTAAGTAAGATGAAAGTAAGCACATTGTACCCTGAACACTCTTGGTTGTGTTCTATCGAACTCTTTTCATTTCCTTGCAACTTATCAACTTTAGGATTCAGAAAGAACCTTTCAGTTCCCATTCCTTCGAGGAGATAATGTCTTACTGATTTCTAAACATGTCCTTGATAAATCATCTTAAGCAATCCAAAAGATCTTCATTCCAAGGTGTTGGTTACACAAGCCACTGTAGTTTCTTTCATAAATGATCGAGTAAGGTAAAAGTTTCCCATTCGTTTCAAATTTGAATTTGTTTGGCAGATGGAAACAGAAATTGAATCACAAAATTGGTGTCCTAAACAATGTTATGGCCTGATCAGACTTATGATACTTTTGCATGAGGATCAAGGACGGGGCAGAGATATGCATCGTAATATTAAAAAAAAAAAAACCGGTAATATCATTATTCAAATCTAGAGATCACATCTCATCACACAATATCAAACTCATCTGAACATCCTGGTACCAACATCCATAGCCCCTACGAGGCACACACTCATCCTTCTACATATAAAGCACCCAGAATCCATCCCATCTATGATCTTACAATATCAGGCAGGTAGGAAAATTCTGGCATGGATCCAAGTGATTGTACTGCCAAGCTTGGAAATTTCAAACCCATCCAAAGCCTCACCTTATCTTAATCATAATTAAACTAAAGAGAAAGAACTAAATAGCAGACCAACTTAAAGTGCAACCTAAATAATGCCCTCAAAACTATGACCATGTCCTAGTTTCAGTTCATTATAGAATTACTCCTCGGTCTTCTCAACTGGGACTGCAGTGCCGGCTTCCTTTGCTGCTTCTGCTGGCTTCTCCTCCTCGACTGGTTTCTCTGCCTCAGCCGGGGCTGCTGGTGCCTCGTTGGCTTTGGTAGGCTCTGCTTTTGGCTCCTCAGCAGAAGGTTCTGCCTTCACTTCTTGGGTCTCTTCCTCTTTCTTCTCTACGGCTGGCTCCTCGGCCTCGACCTTGGGTTCCTCTGTCACTTCCTTGGTCTCAACTGTGACAGGAGCTTCAGGTTCTGCAGCCGCGGGTTTTTCTGCTGCTGGGGCTTCCGGTGTTACTTCTTTTGGTTCTTCGGCAGCTGGTTGCTGGACGGCGGGGGCTGCCGCTGGCTCTGCTGCGGTTTTCTCCTCAGTCTTGGTCACCTCGTTTTTCTCATTCTCTGGCAATGTTGCCGGAGTTGATGCAACCTGCAAGACCCGATTCATCTTAAACCAAGGAAAAAATTTCTTAAACAGTACTCCAAACGATTTCATGCTTTGTTTATCGATCAGTTGCACTCCTTCATGCAAATCAGAAAAGCCGCCAAAGACATAAAGTGTAAGGATTAACTCACTGAAGAGAAGACACAAAGTGACCAAAAATATATTACAGATGGTATAAAATAAATTTCCCAAACCGATCCTTATTTTAAGAACTGATCAGATCGATGATCTTGATATCAAGGTTGATGATCTGATCTATCAAAAGAATAGATTTCTTATGATATTATGAACAACTTACTGAAACCCTAGGATGGAGTTGGTACCATAGTGCATGTTTTATACCGTATAATATCACCAAGTAGTTTTCAAAAATAAAAATACAAAGATCTTACAAAAATAGCTGAAGACGAACTGATCTATCACTTGAGAAAGAGGTAGAGTGTTTTCAATAGCATATTAAAAGATTGATTTCTTGTGTCTGATCATAGTAAAAGCAGGTGCTACCGCTTCCATAATTGTAATATCGTTTTATTCTCACGTTGATCAGATATTTTAGACAGAGATGGACAATAAACAGAACTACAAACTCTTTGAGCATTGTCAAAGCTGGAATTGCAGAACGATGCATCAACAACACAGGCAAAAGCAAAATATCAATCGAATACCTCAACGCTGGCCATTTGGGTTCAACAAAGTATGAAAAGAAGATGAATAGAAAGTCGAAACAGGTGAGACGTATAAACAGCAAGAAAGAGCACTTGAGAGGGAGGTGAGGGGCTGATCAGAGTGAGAGAGGTTTATATAGAGCTGAGAGTGTGTACGAGTATAATAAAATTAATGGAAAGACTTTAAGAATCTGGGCTACAAGACACCTCAAATCCCTGACACAGATTAAAGAACATCAGCAAGTCTAGCTGTCTAGTTTTCCTTTGTATTTTTTAATGTATCATGAATATTTAGATAGGTTTTTCTATTATTGATAGCTTTGTAAACTCCCAATTGTACATGGCGAATAGTGGAGGCCATATGTGACATCTGCATCATATCAGATAAGTGGTTTCTTCTTGTTGTTTAGTGGGACAGGCAGGTGGCTGGCTTTATCATGCATTCATGTTCTTGGTTCTTTTCACCATGAATCAGCTCAACTTTTGATCGAATTTTGAATACCAATACAATCACAGATTACAATCTGCTTAAAATAAAACCAACCCAGCTGGTGAATCTGTGATGGTAGTCTATATCTCCACGAAAACAGACCCAATTATCCCATATATTTAATTACTGGTAGTACAAATTTCACTGCTTGTTTAAGTGTAGTCACTTGGGTTGTCCAAATTTTCCCACTTCATGCCAAGTAAGTGTGACTCATGCAAGGCAGAAAACCTGCAAACGGTCCAAAAAATCTGTATTTGTTGAATATTCATGCACTCGTACACAAATTTGAATCACATATACGCAAAAGAAGGTTGTGGGCACTCATCAAAGATTGTTCGTGGTCGGAAAGGAAGAAAAACAGAAAGGAAAAGAAGAAGTGGGGACTTCTGTAATCGTCAAAAAATTAGGAGCTAGTTCACTTTAGTTGCAACTTTTTTCTGGTTCAATCGTTTGCCATTTTTAAGGTTTTCATGTGCGACCGATCACACACACTCTTTCTCAAAACCAAACGCCTTCCATCATTGATGTAATGGACAAGAGCCAAACAAAAGCCAACAATGGCTCGAAGGACGGTGCCCTCAGTGGGGCTCTGGATCAACAAACAGCGATCATTGCCACCCATTGAGCCCCACAGAAATTTGAAAACGCTACCGTGGCCAACTTTTCCTCCCTTGATCCAACCCCATCTTCCCCGCTTTGGGAACCGACCTCCCCAAAAGATGAACCTCCATGGCCCCCACCTGTTGATGCTTTCCAGGTCGGATTCTCGTGACTCGGGACCCACCTCTGCCGTCTGATTCGCCACGCCGGACCAGAGCTCCTGCTCTGATCATGACCTCGGAAACCCACAGATTCCCCTCCAACTTTGCCTCCCAAATTGTACAAAACTCATGCCCGTTTCCGGATTGTGAACCCTCGTCGTAGATCTCTATAAAACGGACGTACATGCACATGGGGACGTGCCTCGACAGCCGTGTCGCCGTGAATCATCGTACGTGGGTTCTTCTCCACCTTCCTGTGTACTCCATTTTCACACAATGGTTTAGTCAGGGGCGTTCGTACAGGAGGAATTCTCCGTCTTTTTCCTTACTAGCGAGGTCACACTGTAAAGTGAAAAAAGTTGATGGAAAGTTGGACGGTGGGGATGGGCCCCGCAGGACACAATCACCGAATAGAATCGCACCATGTGGAGTTTTGTCCTCCGCATCGGACAGCATAGTTGACTAGGCTTTTATGACACGACCCATGTGGCCCACCCCTGATGAATCATCAGAAAGGAGATTTCCCAACGGTCGAATCATTTACAACTCGATGAAGTGGACCAATAGAATTCCAGCCTGAGTGGGACCCGGACGGTCAATGGACACTCGACATCCTAAAAATTCTTCATCTTCCACGAGCTAACCTGCTCTCTCCCGCGTGTGATACACACGGAGGCTCATGGTGGCATTTCACATCATTCGGTGCAAATTGCAGAGGAAATAACTAGTGCCTAGAGGGGCTTGGATTCAGCTTGTCATTATCATCTACGGTGAAAGAATTAGGAAGATGACATTTCAAAAAGGACTTTGCTTTTGCTCTAATCTCGCAGTTTATTGATAGGATCTTTGACTTTCTCTTCACGCTTTTAGTAGGCAAAGGACCTAAACACGATCTACCAATTAGGTTAGATACCTATTAACCTTTGTTTAAAGGAAATGAAGAAATTGAGTCTCAAACTTAAGATTACCTTCTATTTAAAGGATATGAAGAAAATCTGAGTATCGAACTTAAGAACTTTCAAAGGACACCAACTACCAAGTAAGTCACATAACTGTTAACCTTCTGCTTAGGCATTGAAATGAACATTTAGGGGTAATTTATTATTGTACAGATACCGTGATTTTATAGTAACTAGCGCGACTGACGAAGAAAGTAGAACTGAATCATTTAGGTTGGCCCGGGGAGCTAGCTTTATGCATAAATCCCTTTCTCGTAAATTGCGATTGATGGCAAACACGTATCTTTCTCGTAGAACTTTTCTTTTTCTTTGCTTTTCTCGTTAGGCAAACACTCTTTTTCCCTGCTGGTTGGACACGGCGGCATGCGTGGTCTGTTCTAGAAGGGTCTGCTTCCGAAGTCGGCCGTTCGCTCACTGAAGGTTTGTTTATGTGAATCTAAATAGGCTCAAGTTTTCTAAAGCCGCAGCACTATTTGACAGCAATCATTGCTGGTACTATTATCTTTTCCATGTCCGGTTGATTTTAAGCATCATTAGGAAGACAGGCCTTTGTTTGATCATCCCATGCGTACTTTCCTGCGGCTGATTTCAGACAGAATTGTTCTACTTCAAATCGCAGACGCAAACCAAAAGCACTCGTAGAGACTTGCAATATTTCAAACTAATTATTATGCTCTTTTTCCAAAAGCATAAGGATAGATACCAGGTGACGGGACCTCCCTAATCAGTATGGACATAGTGGAGGTCAATTACCTGAGTTCGGCAGGTGGCGGCGTGGTGAGTACAGAGGCCAAGAAAGGCTGTTGTCAAGAGAAAAGGCTGAGCTCTGGCTGGACATGCTGTTTGGCTCATGACGTTGGATCGCATTACATGATATAATACTCATAGAAAGAGTAGCTTTTGGAAAGCCGACGAACCTTAACCTGTTACGGTGCTGAAATATCATCAAATGTGGTCATAGCAAATGAAACGGACTTCATAGCTATCCTACACTTGGCACAAGCTTGTTTTAGTCAAGACTAAAAGTTTTCTTTGAGTACACGAAAATCAAGTGCTAAAATAATTTAAGATGATGTTATGAGAGTTGAGAAACTTTTGGGAGGACACCTAACATCCGTGAAAGAGTCTAACTGGATTATAATGGAAACATAGGGGCAAGAGTTTTGGGGGCCATCGGACGCCAGGTACTCAACTTGTGGCTCCTGCTGTGAAGGGCAATAAATAGTCGCGTAGAATCATGCTGTGAATTACCCGTTCAGGCCATGAATTCGTGGACGCCATTCTTCAGCTGAGGACTTTTCTCAATACTGCTTCGGCACGATGCTCAAATTTTGGTAGGGCCCAGTCGTGCTGAACTATGTCAAGGCTGTCTTTCTCAGCACCCAGGCTCTGGAAAGAAAACAAATAGCTAAGATAGGGAGCCATTCAAGATTCAGTATGTAAATCTGCCAGGATTTATATCATAACACACGTGTATGTAAGGGACAGCAGAAGTTGAAAACCCAGACAAAAGTTTATTATCATTGTGTATCAAGGCAAGTCTTTTCATGGGATCCATAGAAAGAACAGGCAGCCAATTTCAAAATAGGTCACTCACAACTTATGGTTCACGTTTAGCAATAAAGACCTACGTATTAAGTATTGCCGACACTTCTATATGCACGAGCCAAAGCACGCTGATCTATCGTTACATAAAACTGCAAGAAAGAGTGGGTTGGGGGTGTGGAGAAGAGAAGGGAAGGAGGTGAGGCAAATCCGACAAGCCAAAGTGAGAAGGCAAACAAAGATCTGAGACGGATATAAGGGAACAGGTGGTTTGAAAAACACAAAGTTCTCAAAATTGCTGGCTTTACCAAGAACCACCAAAGTAGGGTGCAAGTCAAAGAACCACCAAAGTTTTCCAAACGTTTTACACAAAACATAATACTTCACATTAAAGAGAGTACAATTTGCTCGTTAACAAAAAAACTTAAAAGAATATGCAAGGACAGAATTTTTAAGGTTGATTTCGTGTTAAATAGTTCCATTAAATTTTTATTTTATTAAATAATAGTGTAAGATCTTTAAGTTCACCTTTCTAGAGAATACTATAGGTATTAGAAGGGGCATAATACAATATATGTAAAGCACTCTTCACAGAAGTAAAAAGGAAAAGAGAACTTTGTAAAATGAAATATGAAGTATAGTACGGGCAATAGCAAACGACTTAAATTTTACCCTTGTCGGATCAAAGCCAAACCCACTCATTTGCATCATACGCTGGGTGTCATCTGTGGCTGCATCAGAAAATGCAATGTCATCAATTCTAAGATTGATTAAGAAATCTCAGGATCAGAGGAATTATGACCAGGTGCAGCACCTTAGAATCATTTAAAGACAAGCAACACGTACTTTATAATCACATCTTAATAAGACCAACATTAGTACATCTTAATTAGCTCCACATTAATACTTACCATTCTCTTCTCCCAGGATGAGACTAAATAAACCTCTTAATCCGAACAGATTGAGGAAATACCTGCAAAGAATTAGTTGTGAATTATTAGTCGAAGCCAATATACTGCATGCAAGATACGAGATAAATCCATCAGTTATTTAAATGGTTGGGTTGCGAGATACCATGAGCGACTACTGACATAGCTAACATCCACAGTACTCAAGTCAATTCCATTCTGTAACATTGACCTGAACCTCTGAGTCAATGGGAATGGTATTTTAGCTGCAAAAAGCAGAGGCATTTAGATAACCTTACATGATAACACATGCATGGAAACTTACAGACGAGGTGGGGGATTAATCAAGCAGGGGATTTAAGACAGACAATCTAACCATGGACGCTGAAATCAAATATCTAAAAGAATGAAATACCAAAGAACATCGTATAAGAGAGAAAACGCTGATAAAACAAGTTTTAATACCATCCCATCATGGCGCCGACAAGTTGGACATGCAACAAAAGAAACATGAAGTAATCTTCCCATATTTTTCCCAAGAGTAAAATTTCAAGCAGAGAAACAACAGGGCATCAACGAATTAACAAGAAGGTATAGAAACAAACCTGCAACAAAACCCGAGAAGAAGAAGTTGACCCATGCAAAAGTAAGAGTCTGAACAACATGAGAGTATCCATTTAATATACTTCTAACCGAAGAAATTATACCAAAAAAGTACAAAACTAGGCAATAGTACTAAAATACACAGCCACAATATCTGATCAAAAGAGGAAAAACCTATGCAACTTCTAATACCTGGGGTATAATCATTGAAAGGTTCTTCTTCATCATATCCATAGCCATATTTGGATCAGAGAACATTTGTGCTTGTGCATTTTGAGCCTGGCCCTTAGGAACAAACAATAGCCCATTTTCCTGCCATTCCACAACAATAAGTAACTTTATTATCAGCGTCCAAAGACAACCAAATGCAGACGACAACCTTGTCTAGCAAAATGCACTCCTGCAGAGACAACATATATATGAAAAAAAAAAAACGAACTAGATTGCTCATTATAACTTCAACAAACATAAAAAGCAGGTAGCTAGGACCACCAAACTATGGAAAAAACCACCAGAATTCACATAGCCATCTCGCTAAAACTTTTAGGGTGACCTAGATAGAACCTCAAAAACCCTAACTTTTCGGTTGGATTTGACATTAAACAATATTGCAATTTTTGCATGTCTTACTTGAAAACCATAACTACATTCCCGAAGCAGCCATAACAACTTTGGAATTAGAAAGAGAAAACATCATGTTATGCAATTTCTAGCACTTCAGAATAAGAAATTGAGCTCACAGAGAGCCATCATCGAAATGATCAATGCTTCACATCATTCCCAAATTACTTCTCAGATTAAGGACATGCTCAATTAGCAATTCAAGAGAAACATAGATGATTTACCTCATTGCTGAAATATAATCTGCGAGCACGAAAGGATTTAAGCGGAATAAAGTTGGCGCCGGCACGCAAATTTCGAGCCCTAACGACGACTTGCCTGAACCAATACCAAAAAATCCAAAGCCAACGAATAAATAATTGCACAATCAATTACTGTATAGATTAAGGTTTGAAGACTTACCCTTCTTTCACGATTTTGGCATCCGGAACTTGGTTGGAGCGCATGAGCTTGGCGACGAAGTGGCGGAGCACTCCAATCAGGACCATCACCACCGAGAGCGGAATCAGAACCCAATCTCTGATCGCCGTGTCCAGTACCAGATCTTCCGCCATTATAAATCTCTAGATAGAAAGAGAGAGACACAGAGGCTTGTGCTTCCGATTCCGATCTCCCTTTCTCGGCGCTTCTTATGTGGTCGTCTAAGTGAGTGGGATGTCTTATTGGCTCTGCAGAACGCTCAGCCCGTGGAGGTTAATTGCGACGGGTTTCGCGTTAATAGTTTCCAACTCATTTTGAAACTTCAAAGTTGTTGTAACAAGGACTCATAATTAGGGTCTTAAACAATTCTCTATATAGCCTCTAAAGTTTTGATCAACAGATAAAAATAATAAATGATGAAAATATGATGATGATGGTGGTGCCCATAAGAGTGATAATATTTACTTATATTGGATAACCAATATTCAAATTCTATTAATTTTTTTTGCAAATGGTTACATGGTCATTAAATATTAACACACTATTAGGAATTTATAACAATTAGTGGACAAATGTGTACATGCTTGAAATTAGTATAAGTGATGGAGGCATGGTTGTGGTTATATCGTCTTGAGTTTGTTTTTAAGGATTTTATGTAACACTTAGGAGTTGCACTCCGCATTGTGCTAGTGGTGGCAAGGGACTCTACTTCATGTTGTAGCTGCCAACAAGTAAGTTTTATTAATAATAATGAGGTTGGACTTAATAACTATACTAGGATAAATACAAAGAGCATAATAACCATAAGCCTAACCCTTTAAGATTAGTTAAAATGTTACTACTTAAGATTGCAAAAGTCAAATATCAATGTGCATTGAGCAGGTCTTGTAATATCTTAATGTGAGAATTTTTATGAATGCTAAAAATAGTTATGTATAAGTTATGTGTATGTCTTGTAAACAATATCCTTTTGTTTTTTTTTTTCTTTTTTGAAGAAATCTAAATGAAAAGGAAAAGGAACTAAAAACTATGTTGGTAACTATGGATGTAGTACATGTTTGTCCAAATTATCTTAAATGTTGTACCTCTTATATATTTATGACTTATATTTATGTATGATGAGTCATTTCCACATTATAATAAACAAACTCCTACACTTTCTACTTCGCTACTTTTGATGATGATGGAAGTATATACTTTTGAAGAACATCTTTCAAAAGCAGACCTTATATAATATGTGTCCGTTTCACATGGATGACTTGTTGACAAGGTACTGTTATCGTCTGAAAAAAGAAAGAAAAAGCCCATCATGCTGAAAACGTTTCGCTTTGTCATCCATAGCCAGTTGGATTTTGCATCCTTTGAGAAATATGCTTAACTTGCTTTTGATGCATCGTCAAGTTGCTTGATTCCCTTGTTTCATATGCTTTCAGCTTTTCCTATAAATAGGGATGGCTTCCCACCTCATTTTCATCGCTCAATCTTGGAAATGGCCTTCCTCTCTTTTCCCACCCCCCCATGCAAGAGTGGGTTACTCCTATTGCCCCTTCCATACATCTCTGTCGCAAGCAGTCCACAATTTTCCTCCAGCCAAACAAGTTTTAAGGCTTGTGGTTTTTCTTATTCCAACTCTCCAATCTCATCCCAATCTTTGACTCGTAGCAGCTTTTCTTCTAGGCGCAGAGGCTCAGCACTGGTGTCATTTGATTCTAAAAACTCAGAATCAGGAAAGGAAGATCGGCAAGCTCTGGAGACAGTCATGAAACTTTACACCGCAGTGAAGAACAAAAACCTTAATGAATTATCAGAGATAATAGAAGATGAATGCCGCTGCATCTGCAATTTCTTCACATTTTTCCAGTCCTTCCAAGGGAAAATGGTACAGAAAGATCAGTCTTTTTTATTGCTTCAATTCTACACAATGTAATACATCAATTAACAAAGATCTGGTGTTTCTTTCTTGCAGCAAGTACTGAATTTCTTCTCTCTTTTGATTAAAAGCTTGGGAGATAATGTTGAATTTGTAATAAAACCAACATTTTTCGATGGGATGAAAGTTGGTATTTCATGGAAGTTAGGTATGTACTGTAAAAAAATAAATCGAATATTTTCAATGTAAAACTTTCGTTTTGTAGTTTTTAAGTATCGAAATCGTCTTCCTTACAAGGTTTCAAATAGATTCTGTTCAATATCTTACCCATGTAACTTATTTACAGAATGGAAAGACATCCAAGTGCCTTTGGGGAAAGGTTATAGCTTCTATATACTCCAAACTTACCAGGGGAAGGTCTATATAAGGTTTCACTCCTTTTTCTTACTTGAACACTTCTGTTTTTTGGCCAATCCATGAAGCATCATCCCATCTATACTAGACCAGAACAAAATGGGTTGTTAGTGCTCGGAAAAGCATATATTTTCTGTTGAAAATCCTGCTTTTGAATTGTGCAGAGATATAGAGATGTTCATGGAACCACTTGTTCATATTGAACCTTTAAGACTGGTACGTTCGACACTTGATTACTAGTGCAATAGTGTATTGTTTGCCTCCCTTTTCCTTTCTTTTCTCTTTCAATTTTTTAATGTTTAGACAATGTGACAAAGGTATCTCATTGTTCAAATCTCACTTCAATGTCATTTACATAATGATCCTATTGTTTTAAGTTACCTTTCTTCATAAGAACAAACTTTAAAATATTTTATTAAAATCCAAGTTCAAATAAACGCCCCCCATACTTGTTTTTTTTTAAAAAAAGAGAGAGACAATATTTCAATCCTTCAATTAAGATTTAATTAAAAATAAAATTTCTAACATTCATGTTACTATTAATTTATTTATTTTTTGGGCAGAAATCGATGGCGTATGTCATGGGAGTGTTGGAAAAGATGGGTTTTTTCAATGGCTCCAAAGAAAAAAGCACCAGAATTATATTGATTTTACTCGCTGTGCTTCTCATCAGTGCCTTTCTGTTCTTATTTAAGCCGGCTTTGCATTGGCCATGAGGCTGGGATTTGATGTAAACAGAACATAGAAACGCATGAATCACAAACCAAAGTCTTAACAAGATAATACAACTTGTGGTTAAATGAAACAACTTCTGCCATCTAACAAAATACATATGATTATCCCTAAGGATATACAGAGGATTTACCATCCTAACCGATCCCCTTCAGTCAGTTCAGAGGTTAGCACTGAATGGAAAGAAAGCACTAAGGTGAGAAAGAAATTAAATCCATGGCAGCGGCATAAGTACAAGATAATCCTTGCCGTTGGCCCATGGTACATATTCATTCTCACAAATAACAAAGTAACATAAAGGATTTCACCCAACCATCTCAATGCACCAAAAAATAAACAAAAAAGTGGAAGAAGAAAGCAGCAGGTAAAAAAAAAAAAACAGTCTTCCCTATCTGTTCTACCATCAGAAGAGACTACACGCCAAAAGTCTCTGGCACCTGCAAAGGATAAAATAAAACTAATCTATCAGTTGTTCAGCTAAGACTCACTTATTTTTATACGAAACTAACAAAGCCCTTAAGGGCTTGATTGAACAGGACAAACAGCAACATGGCGCCCAAGAAGGAAATACAAAAAATAATTGAACAGGGGAAATCCTACAAGAGACTTGGGTCAGACATGCTGAATAAAAAAGATGGACGTGTAAAAGCAGCAGAAAGGAGATTTGCAGGATTCTGCAGATGGATTAATCAAATAAAACAGCCAAAAGGGATAATATTAACATTGGATGGAGTTCATACCAGTCCACACTACCATGCATCATGACCGTTTGAATAAGTGATGGCGTGCTAACATCTCTGGTATGCCCAGCGCAGAAATGCTTTCACATCCAAGGAGCTCCCGAAGCTTCGCATCGCACAATATGACCATTGGATTTAAGGGATCCTATATCCATAAAAGTAAAGCTACTAAGATTAACTGTCGTCTTACAGAACCTCCAAAACAAAGCAAGATAACAGAGTATGTAAAATCAAGGAACAAAACCAAGCTATCAGGATACTGTTCTCGTTTATGCGGTGGGTTGGTGAGCCTAGATAAAGAAACTAATTTAACTTGAAAAAGAGAGAGAGGAGTAAAATCGTGTGCCATGCTACCTACCTCCAAATGGTTAACCTTGATGTACTCCCAGACATGTCTTAATGCCTCAGATTGGAGCATCTCCCTTCCTTCAGTGCCCAGAAAGTTTGCAAGTGCTTCAGATATGATAACAGGAGATGAACCAGGTTCAGTAGTTTCAGTTGTAGACTCAACATCTACCTTCAACCGTTTAGCTTGACTAGACTCCTCTGCAGAAATTTGCAAATAAAGGAAAACTATTGAATCCAAAACATGATGGGACAAAAATATTTTTGTGTTTTTCTGCCAGTTACATACTCGAAGGTTCAAGTGGGATAATGTGCTTGGCAAGCAGCTTATTCATCTTGAACATGTCTGTACAGTCCGTCTCAAAGACCACACGCAGGGCATCGTCACAGATAATCTTTCTCTTGTTGCTTGGATCTTGGAGGTTGTTTTTCCTTATGTATGCCCACAGCTGCTTCACAATCTGAATCAAGCAAACAGGGCCTCTTTAAGTATTTACATCAAGCTTACTTCATAGACATTGACACTTCAGCAATGCAAGTAATAATAGAGCTACGTCAAGAGGACTGAAATAAAAGTGGAGATCACAACCTCAGTCCTTGGTAATGCTGGCTCTCCAACTATTGCCTGAAGTTCAGGCGAGACACCACAAACTTTGTTTAAACCCCCAGGACCACCCCTTCTTTTTGAACCCACTGGAGTACTGAAGCAATATGAATTAATTTTGTAAGGAACAGAGCACTTAAATAGGGTTCAACAAACAAAAATACATCAGATCATCCATCAGGGTGAAACTTCCTAACAGGAATGTGACATCCGGTGCTAGCAGACTTTCATGTTATGCATCACACGAGAATTATGCTAGTAGAGAAGAAAACGCATCAATAAATGCCAATATGCATGATGAAAACAACATTAAGATCAAAACTAGAAAATGCACACAGCATAGTAGGGGAAGAGCAAGATGTGGTGGTTATGAACAGATTATAAAGCCTTTATTTTGATAGGACCGCAAATTGACTTGAACTTTTATATCTACGCATAAGAACAAAAGGTAAAGAGTTTGACTGGAATTTTGGCATCAGAGAAAGAAATCAAAATGTCCCCACATGTATCGGAGAGCTCCAATACAAATCAGGTTTCGTTAGCTTCCAATTTCTCCTCCATAGTGCTCAACCAACCAATCAGAAACTTTACACAGACCGCTTGAACATAATCTTAAAATATATATGTCAGTCAGCGACACCTAATCCTTCCAAAACCAAAAGCTTTGACACCAACTAGTCTACCAATGGCAATCAAAATCCATTATGGACCCAAACAACTCCAACAAGGACATCTACAACCCTATTCGTTGACACATAATACGAGAATATATATGCATACTACACAACATAGAGAAAGAAAAGGCCAAAAATAAGAAATGCCAAGTGTTTCAACTCAGAGGTTTTAGACCACAGATAAAATATACGTTATGCATGTAAGTTAATCTCGGAACACTGAAATTAAACCAAACAAAACCCTAAACCCCTGACCTTTGTTTCGGAGCTTCGGGGGGTCGAGTTGGAGCCAAAGTCTCGGCCCTGGCCGTCAGGGCCAGAGGAGGTGGTGGCTGGACCGTTGCCGGCAACGGCTGCGACTGCCGGAAGGCGAGGTCTTCAGGGCGGTGAGGAGGGTGGGGCTGGAGGGCAAAATGGGGAGGGAATTGTTGGGGGTGGGAGACGGGGCCGGATGGGAATTGGGGGTGGTTTCGGAGGGCAAAATGGTCTTTCGCGTGCTGCTGCGGCGGTGGTTGCAGTTGCGGTTGTGGTTGCGGTTGCGGTTGCGGTTGCGGTGGGTGTGCGCGGAGGAGGAGGTTGATCTGGTCGCGAATGAAGCCGGCCTTGTGCGAGAGGTCCAGCCCTAGCTTGGCCTCCACCTGCTGAACGACGCCGTTGAACGTCGTGACGGCGTTAGGGTCGGACTGGCGGAGCACCGACTCCACACCTTTTGCTATCTCTTGGTCGGACGCCATGGTTTCACTTCATATATTAACTGAAAAAACGGACTCAAACGGCTCTCTCTCTTCTCTCTCTCTCTATCCCTCACCCTGCTCTCACTTCTTTCTTCCTTTCTCTCTCTTCTTCTCTCTACGTCGCTCTCTACGTCTCTCTCTCTTTATAATCTCGAAATGACCATAAGGCCCTTCACCGCGGGACGATAACACCCTTCTTTTAATCTCAGGATTTAAATGCAGTCCGGGAAAAAACCCTCTTTCCATAAATCGCTAAAGTTTCCACACAAACCTTTTTTAAACTGCAAAACATTCTATATTTGGAACATTTCCTAGTTAGAACTAATAAATATTGGAAACTAGAATCCTATAAGGATGGGGGTACAGAGGTAAATTGGTAAAAGTTGCAGGGAGGATCTCTTTTAAACTAAAGAGTTAAAGATAAAGATAAAGAGGGAAGCGGCAGTGAGGTCGGCAGTGGGTGGTTGAGTTTACCAGAATGCCTAAAGAGGGAAGCGGCACTTTCATGGCGAAGATGTAGGGATTTGGAGTGCCGTGATGGGTATATCAGTCAATGAAGTTAGGTTTTGCTGTTAAGACTTTGGTCTGTCGGATGACCAATCAGGGGGGTTTGGTCAACAACTGTAAAAGTGCTATTTGCGGTCACCGGATAAGAGTCGCCGGCCGAACATGGGCTTACTTGGAATAGGATGCAAAGATGAATTTAAAAATAATTCAAAGAAAAATAAAACTCATATTTTGGGACATGGCAATATTAGAAAATATATTACTAATAAGTGATTACATTATCTAAATAATATGAAATAAATTTTTTGAAACAAAAGGCATGCTTTTGTCCATGTAAGTGATTTTTAAAACTAAGCAAGAGGAATAGAAAGAGTAAGCAGCGGGTAGAATTTGAAGAAAAATCGAAAGAAGAAAACTAATAAGTCGATGTTAGAATTTGTACATAAAATAATAAATAATAAAGAAAGATGGGAAAAAAAACTAATAACTAGATCGATTTCTGGTTGTTTCTCAATCAAATATATCAAATTTATATAAAGATTATTCAAATTGTACATGCATTTTTGTTAATATTTATGTCAATCACACAGATTTTTTGTAATTTTCAACAAAGTAAGAATCAAGCAACGGAAAACTAATCATAAAATGCAAAAAGAACTTAGTATATAAGGATTGTGCTTAAACCCAACTCCCAACTAACAGATAGAAACTCGGAAAAAGGTTGCCCCACTTTTATTTGAAAAGTTGGGTGGATCCAATTTGAGACACCCAAGCTTAGGTTTCTAAATGGGATACTCACCCACTTCAACCATCCCTTAGATTGATTTCTTTTAAGTATGCTTAATTTATAGGGGATATGAAAAGTGTTAAGTTCATATTAACTTTGAACTCAAAGCATATTTGGTATATATAAAGAATTAAAGATGTAAAATTTCACATTAAAATAATATAATTATTGAATAATGTTTACATATTAAAAAATATTTTTAAAACTTATTAACTAACTTTTATATTAGACTTTAAGCCTACTTCTAACACTAAGAACAATATTTCTTGTTTTAATTCACTTTGGTTTGCTTTTCCAAAATCACAAGCTACAAGACAGTAAACCCCTTTCCACATTTGTTATTGAATTTAAAAGTTTACTAAATTAGCTTAATTCTATTGGAAAACACTAACTAACGACTAAATGTTTTTTTTGTGTATTCTACGTCATACTCATTTATAATTTACTGTTTTTAGGCCATTTTTTTTTGTCTAAGATTGCAATAGTGGATTCTAATGACCAAAATTCGAGATTTAAACATTTTGGCTCATCCTCATCTTAGAAAACCACTATTTAAATATCATGGCATCTTCAAGCTTATGTCTTTGCATGAAGAATATGGTGCCTAGAATTCTTTCCTTTTCAAATGTGGTTCTAGTCGTGTGCGCTTGGCCCTATCTTCCACATGATGGTGATTTTGATGGCTTCTTCAAAACAATCCTGGATCACATGGTTGGATGTCAATGCTCTAGTGGCAAACACATGGCTAGAGTTAGAATTCTCACATTTTGCAAGAATTGCTAAAAGCTCTTTCATGAAATTTTTTAGAGGCAAAACAAATTCACAGCACTTCTCTTGACGAGTTTTGCACTCAAAGAAACGTTTTGAAAATAATCAAGGAAAGATATGTCTGTGAAAAGGTTGTGCAATAGGTCACACAATGCAATGCAAAGTTCAAATTTTTGTTCACTTTGCCTTTCTCAGAATTGGACCACTAGCTACAAAAATGGCTAAGATTATGTAGATAATAAGATTATTGACTAGACAATCCAAAGTATAAGCAAGAATTTTTTCACCACGGCCCTCAGATAGAGTGCTTCACCTACGTTGAGTGGCTTACTATCATCAAGAAGAAACTTTTTAAGGGTGTACTTGGAATTGTAAGTTAAGGACTCCACGGAGGACCTCTTTTTTCTCGAAGATGGTTTTTGAGAACTTCTTTTTCATGTGTTCAATGGACTCTTCTAGTTCAAAAACTCCACACTTACATATGATGCTCACTAGAAGATGAAGAATATGATGCTTTACAAGGAACTCCATACTAGAAGTGTGCACTGTTGTCAATGTGATTATTTTAATAACTTTCTTGGTGGAATAAAGCTGGACACCATATATTGCCTTCTCGTTAAAAGAATTTGCAAGAATGAACAACAAATAATCCTTGTGAACTCCCAAAGCTACCTCCACACATTGCTTTACAATTTCAAATGTGTCATCCTTTTACTAACATCTTCAAAGAAGATGACTAGAATGTTAGCTTCCATCTTCAACTTTAAATTCTAATTCAAGAATGAGGGAAAAAAAATGATTCTTTGCATGAAAAAGTTCATCGACCTTTTAAAAAAAATGAAGTGTAATCTAGAGTGTAACCAATGCTTTTTTTTTTTTATAAAAAAAGAGAGATTTAAATGACTTCAACCAGTCCTTCTTTGAAGCTTGTAAGAATTCAGCTTTAAATCTTTTCCTTGACTAACTTTGTCAGATATGTTTTGTAGAATAGCTAAATTATTAAGAAGGACTGTAGCTTTTATTTTAGGACATAGCTTTAGAACATGATATGAGTCTATTAGTATCAAATCAATTGAACCTTATTATAAGTTGGTTAATGGGTTAAGTGAGTGGGTAGTAATAAGGCTAGAAACCACTAAAAAAAATTTTATTATATCCTCCAAACATGTGTCACCACATTACAAACTCTCCATCTTTTTCTTCCTTTGCTTTAGAGTCACAAACATGGAGCATGATACTAGCTTACCCACAATGGATCAATCTATTAACATTTGCCTCTGCCTCTGTCTCTATCTTTTCTTGTATATTCTTTGATGATTTTTGTTTGACTCAATTGAATCACATACTTGGTCATTTAGACTATAGAGGCAAGTACTAATTGGAGTTAGAATTCTTACATTCCATAAGAATTAATAAAAGCACTTTCATAATAGCATTCATGAGAGGCAAAATTAGCTCTTGGGAAAAACCTCTTGAATGTGACTAATGAAGAATATGTTTGTAAAAAAGCTAAGCAATAAATCACACTATGTAATATAAAGTTGAAACTTTTGTTCATTCTTTGCCTTCCTCAAAGTTGGAACATTGGCCACAAAAATGGCTAAGAATGTGTAGATAATAAGATCACTAAGTGGGTAATATAGAGTGTAACCAATGCTTTTTTTGAAGAAATGAGACTTAGATGACTTCAATCGATCCTTCTCTAAAGCTTGTAAGGATTCAGTTCTAAATCTTTTCCTTGGTTAACTTTGTTAGATACGTTTTATAGAATAGTTAAGTGATTAGGAGGGACCATAGCTTTCACTTTGGGTCATAGCTTTAGAACATGATAAGGGTCTACTAGTGTCAAATTAGCTGAACCCTATTATGAGTTGGTTAGGAGCTTAGGTGAGTAGGTAGTAATGAGGCTAGAAACCTACTAAAAAAAATTTATTATTCCCCCGGAACATGTGTTGCCATGCTACAAATTCTCCATCTCTTTCTTTTTTTATTTCAAAGTGACAAATAAAGAGAATGATATTGGCTCTTTGCTTTCTTGCCCACAAATGGATTAATTTGTTAGCCTTTGCCTCTACCTCTGTCTCTATCTTTTTTTTGGATATTCTTTGATGACTTTTGTTTGGCTCTACTAGATTGCATACTCGGCCATTAAGGCTATGGAGGCAAGAGTCAAAATACTTACATTCCATAAGAATTAATAGAATCTCTTTCTTAATAACATCCATGAAAGGCAAAAACTAGCTTATGGTACTTTTGTTAAAGACTTTAGCACTTGGAAAAAAACCTCTTAAACTAAAAAAAAAAATTAAAAAAAAAACTCTTAAACATGACTAATGAAGAATGTCTTTATGAAAAAGTTTAGCAATAAGTCATACAATGTAATGCAAAGTTGAACTTTTTGTTCATTCTTTGCCTTCCTCAAAACTAGAACACTAGTCATAAAAATGACTAGGAATGTGTAGATAACAGGATCACAAAGCAGACAATTTAAAGTGTAACCAATGTTTTTTTTTGTAGGAATGAGACTTGGATGACTTTAACCAGTCTTTCGTTAAAATTTGTAAGGATATGGTTCTAAATCTTTTCCTTGGCTAATTTTGTTATATACGTTTTGTAGAACAATTAAGTAATTAGGAGGGATTGTAGCTCTCACTTTGGATCATAACTTCAATACATGATAATGGTCTATCAATGTCAAATCAATTGAACCATATCATGAGTTAGTCAATAGCTTGGGTGAGTGGGTAGTAATGAGGTTAGAAACTACTAAAAAAAAATTTATCACACTCTTAAAACATGTGTTTCCATGCTACAAACTCCCATTTTTGCTTTCTTCCTCATAGGGATCAATTTATTAGCCTTTACCTCTGCCTCTACCTTTTCTTACATATGCTTTGATGATTTTTGAATGACTTTGTTGGGTCACATATCCAACTGTTAAGGTTTCGAAGGCAAACACATAGCTAGAGTTAAAAAATTTACATTCTATAAAAATTGATGTTCGTCACTTAGCCATTTAGTTCAATGGTGAACTAGTAGGGACTCCAACTATAAGGTCTAAGGTTCGACATCTTGTGAACATGTACATGTTGTAATGTTGAAAAATAATTAAGGGAAGTTCTTTGTAGAAACAAGACATGGATGACTTCACCCATTAGAATAGGAAGTCCAAGTTGGGTGCCATCTACTCCCTTCTTGTCAAAAGAAGTTGTAAGAATGGACAACATGTAATCCTCGCCAATCAATGCTTTGTGATCATTATGAAGTCCAAAAGTCTCCTCTATACACTGCTTTACAATTTCTAATGTGTCATCCCTTTCATTGTTCAAAGAAGACAATTGGGATGTTAGCCTCCATCTTTAACTTTAAATTCTAATTCAAGAATGAAGGTCATGCAACAAAGAATATGACGGTGCTTTGACACACAAAGAAGAAAAAATATTTTTCAAGATTTGCATTGAACCTCAAGAAAAAGTTTCCCTAGAAAAAAGTTAAATAAAGAGAATGAAATTTTCTAAGTTCAACTTAATTCTTTGGATTCGTTGCTATCATAATTTAAGGCTTAAGTGCAAGCAATAAGAGACATTAAAGCATAAAAAATGATAAGGTCCTTCAAATGTTCTGCAATAATATATTTTAGTTATTTAATTCAAAAGTTAGAAGAACTTTAAGTGGTTTGGAGCATTCAGGAGAACTAGACTAGTGAAAAGGCATGAGCCAAAGTATATATAATTTACATAAAATCTAATTTATTCTGAATTGAAATTCTAATATAATCATAAATGAAATTCTAATATAATCATAAATGAAATTCTAATATAATCATGATCAAAATCCTAACCAAATTAGAACTGAAATCCTAATAGAATTAGAATCAAAATCCTAACCAAATTACTATCATTTGATTTACTAGACCATTGACTGCTACTAGGAAAACTTTGCCTATAAATACATAAATTCATATCACAAACACATACAAATTACTTCTTTAGATTTTGACATACCCAACCACCATACAAAGATGTCAAAATTCCTAGAAAAGCTAATCATGGAAATACTTCTATTACTTTTTGTCAAATCTTGAGTACATTTTTAGAGCATTTCCAAGTCATGACACACTCTAATCAACAATCCAAATTTCATCAAGATGCATCGTCAACAAACGCATCCGTATTATGGGGGATTATTTTTTGTAAGTGGTTTGGTTAGTGAACCTTACAGAAAAGAGTGAGCTTAATGAACCCATAAAGGTCTTCTGATAATCATTTAATCCAAAATGGATGCAACTTATCAACAATCATGAAAATAGAATTGTAATATAAAAGCCGTTAGTTAGAACACACAATATGATACCTCTTCTATAGCTAGATGATTTTGATTTTCACAAGGTGGCATTAGGATAAGATCCAGTAGACAAAGATTACAAGGTTGTATACATTGAGCAATTTTGTAAACCAAAAGAACCTATTGTACCCTCTAATGTTTTGGTATATAGTTTGAAAAAAAATTCATGGAGAAAGGTTAAAGATTAATTGCCTTTTGAGGATTTGTTTATTTTTTTGTTCTAGGACTTACTTAAATAGCAATATACATTGGTTGGTTGAGATTTAGACTGAAGATACATCAAACAATCAAATGATCCTTCTCACACTTAATCTCACTTGTGAGAAATTCCAAGTTCATCCATTCCCCATGGAGTTTCTATTAATGCGCTATTTGAATGTCTTGGGAGGAAAGCTTTATGCTTATATAACTCATAGTCTTCGGATGATGGAGGAATACAGGGTGGTGAGTAATTGGTTACTGCTTTACACATTGTTTGAGGATTTCTCCATGTACAAGCTTTTAATGATTTTGGAATACTTTTGGTATAGTAAAGACAAAAAAGATTTATAGAACTACAAAAATTTTGAACATTCCCAAATTTTATTGGGTGAGGCATTTGCAAGGTAACCTTATACTTATTGACGGTGATAATGACAACTAGATTTAGTGCATTGAGTTTCTTTTTTTAAATTTAGAAATTTAGAGTTTTATTTTTTATATTTTTTATTGAAATAAGTCAAAAAATTATTAAATAATTTAGTTTGACATTGTTCATTTATTTGGAGTTGTATTTATCATTCAAAATTATAGTTCAATATATGTTGGAATTTTGTTGTTATTAGGTTTTTACTTTTTTTTTGGCAAAATTTAGAATATTTTTTTTAAGTAATTAAATCCATGCCTTGATTTAAATGTCAAATTTTGAGAATTGATGGATTCAAAAACAAAAGGTGTATATTTCATCTCTCTTTTTTTTATTATTTTTGAACATAATATTCTAAGTAACTAGAAACTCAAATATTAACTTACATAAATACTTTTTATTATTTTAATAAAATAATTATGACTAATAAAATATTTATAAACAATTAAACAAACAATATAATAAAGTGACTTAATTTTGTGAGAGAGGTTAAAATTCCTGTTTCAAGACAGCCATCATTTCTTTTTTACGAAAAGGTTTAGATCAATTCTTTTTTCTTTATACAATTTTGCATAACTTCCTTAATTCCATTTTTTTTTAAATAGTGGTGTCATGATCCTATTCTGTGTTGTCGTTTCCTAATCCGAGTTAAGTACCCCCGAGAAAGGAAACTTTCGAAGTTTTCGGGGTGTGGAGGCGAAATATCTATGGCGCAGGTTCTGAACCTAAGTGCTCCAAGCCGAACCGCCTCAAAATGGTCCTCGACTGGTTCCCAGTCATCTCTTTCTCGATGTTCCTCGTTGACTCGCCATGAGAATGTGAACCAAACATGGAGCTCTCTTCAGCAGAAACTCAAGTGTAAAGGCAGATTTTCTTGTCTTTTCTCTGACAATCGGAAGGAGGTACTCTAATTTTGGTGTCTTGAGTGCGTATTATTTTGGCATATGTTAGGTTGCTGAGGAGTGAAGTTTTCCGATATGGAATTATTACAGCAGAAGTTTGTTGTTTTGGTGGAAATTTGACAGCGCGAAAGCCGAAAGATGTTGTTTTCAGTTCACTGTTCTTCATTTCGGTTGGAAATGAATGCCCTTGCCCCCTTTTTGGGTTCCTTCAACCGTGGTTTTCGCTATAGAGAAAAGTTTAAAGGTGTAGACACGACTGGTTGTTTAGTTTTTTGAGCAAAGTGATCTTAAAAATCAACTTTTGATAAGATTTTTGACTTTCTTTGTAATGTCTTTGCGGGTCTAGCTTGTATATGAACAGGTTAGGTATTTGATCAAGCCCCATTTAGTGCTTTCCGTTGTACATGAACTGCTCTACTCCTTGGATATTATTCCAGCGATTCCCTGGTCCAGTTTTGGGCTGATTGAGGTGTCGTTTTGAAAGATGGAGACATCTAAGCTGCGTGAACCCCCATTGGTAGTCTAAAATCAAACTTTTCACTAGATTTTTCGGGATTTCGTTGTGACTTCTGTGCAGGTCTTGAACTGCTTTATTCCATGGATAGGGTTTGGATAAGTTTTAGAGCAGTAGATGAGGTTCTTAAAATGACATATGCCATCATGACTTTTAATGCGCACAAGTGCAGTGCAGTGTGTCACTAAAATGATGAATAACCCTCATCAACTCCAGAGTAATCTTCTATTTGGAATCTTTTGTATTCTCAAGACTTATCTTGGGCCCCATTTGCCATAATTTTTATTGACTTTCAAGGTAATCATCCAACTAACCCCTCTACCTCCAATAATTTCAGTATCACTTCTCAATGCAGATAGTAGTGCACGAACAATTTTTTAGTTTCCAAGACCATCAAAAATTGTAAAGAAAGAATCAGGCAATTTCTGTTTCCAACGAGGTCTTGTGGGAAAGGTTCGCCAGAAAACAAGCTGTACATTATGGTTTGATCTGCTGTCTGGAGTGATACAATTTTGATTGCCTGGCCTTGAGAAGAAGCCAGGTTGTGCCAATGGTGAAGCATTATTACCTGATTATTAATGAAGCCTAGAAATTTAATCTTTTTTGGGTTATTCGTGGCAACAGCAAGTGCTGATTCCACTCAGGCAACAAGGGACGAGCAGCAGTATTTGACATAACATATGGTTCTAGACAGGATAGGATCCATGGCCAACCTGGAGCTGACCCAACAAGGTTTCTTTGGGTTTCTCCTAAAATTTCAGCGACTGATATTACCAAACGTTATGAGTCTTAGATTGAGTGTCATTTAACCATTGTTAGTTTGTAGATATGATTGGAATTTGGTACTCACAGGCTGCTCATATCTTTCCCCAATCTGATCTGTTTATGATATACTGACGTAATCTGCCCCATATGGTGGTGGGAGGATAATAAAGCTTAAGGAGATCATGATTAAAGAGCTGTACATTTTAAATTAAATCTTCTATATTGCAGCTTTATCCTTCCTGGATAAATTTAGCTTTGCTGTATCTATGGTCGCAGGAACAAGCTAGGAAAGCATTAGAAAGTGCACTTGGTGGAAAGAAAAGTGAATTTGAGAAATGGAACAAGCAAATTAAGAGGAGAGAGGAAGTGGGTGGAGGTGGTGATGCTGGTGGAGGTGGTTGGTTTGGATGGGGTAGGCGGTTTGGTTGGTCTAATGACGACCATTTCTGGCAAGAAGCACAACAAGCAATTCTCACAGTGTTAGGGATCATAGTCATGGTAAGCAGATTCATTCCTCTAGCATTTAAAAGCTCTTGCATAATTTAGGTGTCAACAGTCCCATTTGAAGCAATATCTTTCTCTTAAACAATGTGTCGTGTATTTGCAGTATCTCATAGTTGCAAAAGGTGAAGTAATGCTTGCTGTCATCTTCAACCCATTGCTGTATGCTTTACGAGGAACAAGAAATGGACTCACTCTAATAACATCAAGAATCCTGGGAAAGACATCCCCAGATAGTCGTGTTGATTTTCACATGTCAAAGAAGGATGCCCACAGCCATACCTCTGCTAAAGAAAGAGTTTTGAAAAAATGGGGAAGCGAATGATAGTTTTGTTTCAGGCTTCATGTCAGGTCAACCCTCCATGCATTGCTACTGTGGCAGTTGTGTTGTAATCCATGCCTTCGCCTTGTGGAACACAATTTTTGGGGTAGTCCCCTTTCATCTGAGTTTATTAATGAGCGTTTACATGTTGAGATTGCATTGCGTGAAAGTCCTTTTTTATGATGCAGTCTTAATGCAACATTGGTACAAAGTTCCTCTTTGCAGTCGGATATGAACAGAACATCAAACTTAATCGCTTCCCAATCCCATAATTGAGGGCCTTTCCCTGTATAATGGGAATAAGATCAATCTTTGTAGTTCTTAGTACAATATGGCACATCCGGCGGTCACCTCTCTAAAACAGAGACGAAATCATTGTTGCAATTTTGATGTCAACGAAGTTGTTTGTATACCAAGGAATGCTCCTTTGAAGCATTTCTATATGATTCAGATGCCTAATTGAGGCAAGTTGAGACTCATTAGAATACCTGGATTTCAACTGTCTGGTCATCTGAACTTGCTTTTATTCTCTGTTATCCTGTTTCTGCAATTTCTGTATATTACATGACAGTCCAACGTGCTTAGATTATGGGAGCTGAAAACTTTATGTCCACATAAATGGATAACTTTTTTCATTGCTTAAAATGGATTGCATTGTCATATCAGCCCGCCATTCTCTCCTTTTCAGTGATATTTTACCTAATTCATGTCACCTCCTTGGCCACAAGATATGATCCTACAACAGGTACAACGATAAATGCCATCATAGCCTGATCCGCTGATCGTGGAGAAGGAAGGAAAAAAGCAATATTGCATTATACCATGAATTGCAGCAGTAATCATTGAGCACCATTAAAGCAGCTCTTAGTTCGTGTAGTGTCTTCTCGTGCATGAATTGGGATGTGAAGGGTGCCTTTCATTTTTGTAGTGCAGTTTATCTCCTTTGGTATTTCTAACATCTTAAAAAATGGCGGCTCTCTTCTATATTTTCAAGTAAAATTTTAGTTAAGATTTGACTTTTGTCACATAATTTTTAGTACATCTTTTAAGCGTGAGAAAACACTTATTATCGTAAAGATCTTCCATTCTTGACAATTCAATATAAAAGATTTTTTTCTGTAGATAAAAGATTCTCAGATAAATTCTGAATAATGCAATATATTTTACCAATTTCAACATATATATATAGAAGTTTATCATACCACTTCTATCTATCCCTACCGGAGACAATGATTAGTTTGTGCTAAGCAGATAATGATTGATGGGTATAACAACTAGTAAGCTCTAGAATCCTCCACTTTCGCATGGTCCAGGACCCTCCCTACTGAAGGAAATTGAAGAAATACAGCACAATGACCTGCTGGTGAAATATTTAATAGATTTGGAGCTGCATAATTGAGTTCTGGCTGCCATTATTAGTTCATTACTTAAAATCAGTGAACTTGACATTGTGCTGTAGCAAATTCTTTCGTACCAAACTTAAATCATTCTGTGGATCCCACTCTTGCGGTGTATACACAGTTGCAAAATGGACCTGCCGCCATCATTTCAAACAATTGAGAGTATCCCAAACTCACTCATCCTTAACTGCAAAAGTCAAAAGTTAAATGGGCTCTATGCCTGCTTACAATCATAGTCTTTTTAACAAACCTAAGAATGTTTTTGGTTGAAATTTGGTTTTAATCTTTTTCTTGTAATTGAAATGGTAAAAAAGTTTACGTGAGAAATCTTGCAAAATAAGTATTGAATCTTTCAGCTATATTTTTTACTGACCTAAGTATGTTTAGCTCCAAAATTTCAACCTAGTGGGGTTATGGATTATTAAAAAAAAAAAAAAAAAGGTGACTTGAATCCAAATTTTGAAAATTTTCATCAATAACCTTGTCATGGAATTATTGGTCATAAATGCTCATATTATACTGCCATTGAGGAGGATACGGCCATTTAAGGACAACCCCCTTTGGGGGTGCAGGCTGCAGGGAGAAGTAGGACCTATTCATCAGTATTTGAATTACAACCAGCTTTCTCCTTCAACGGGAAAAAGGAAAGGAAAGGAAACTACAAGCTGCAGCTTTTTTCAAAATACAAGTTGTCAAATGGGACAATCATTTCACGATAATGTAGAGGCATTCCCAATGAGTGATGGGAAGAGGTCAAAGCGCATCTTTGGTCCACCCATTCCTCAATCCTAGGCTAGGCTGTCTCATCTTATGTATGTGTATGTATGTTGAGTTTAACTAATTGAAAAGTTCTCCTCGAATCTTGGTCTTCGTGGAAGATTGTGCAGGAGTGACCCTCACGATCTCGCCACTTCTCTCTCTTCCCTCTCTCATATTTTTCACTGGAACGTTCAGAATTTCGGATCACCACATGACCATTTCCTTCTCTGTTCGAACTTCCCAAACAATCCCTCTCTCTACCTTTCCCTTCTTTTTCTTGGCGTCTTTTCTTGCTACAAGGGTTATCCTTTGTGTGTTTTCGTGATTTTTTTCGCTGTGCACCTTTCTGGGATGCTTTGACCCAACCCAACACTCTTTACAAGCGTGATTGTCATTATTATTATCCGTTATCTATTGGGGTTCTCAATTTTTGTTGTTTTCGTCTTAGAGGTTCTTCCACCCAGAGGGATTTTGGCTTCTCTTTGTGTTCTGTAGCCTCGTAAGCATTTTGTTTGTTTGTTTGCTCTCTTACATTTGGTGAGTCTATTCTCTCCACCATTTGCTTCATTCTGTCTCTGTTAATGGGCTGTTGATGTCTTTGGCCGTTGGAGTGGTTTCAAGTTCCAAAACGATGGGTTATGATGAAAAGACCAATGAGGGTGAGGAACACAGTGAAGGTTCAAAACCAAAGACACCACCAAGAACGCCCACAGATGAAGAAAATGCGGGCGTCCTAGGAGGGATGGTGCGGCGAATGAGTGAGAGTTCTCTGTATGCAACTGAGGATGAGGAAGATGATGAAGGAAGGCAGATAGAGTTGGGTCCTCAGTATACGCTGAAGGAACAATTCGAGAAAGATAAGGTATGTATCTTCATGTGTTTTCTCATTTTTCGTTGATAAAAAATTACTCTGTTTTTGGGCCTTCGATAATGACAATTGTTGGTGTAATATCTCTTGTTTCATGGCTGATATGAGAATTCAGGATGATGAGAGCTTGAGGAGATGGAAGGAGCAGCTTCTTGGGAGCGTAGACATCAATTCTGTTGGAGGTAGCCACTTCATTTTTTCCCTAAGCGTTTATCTTTGAGCTTCTGTTTGGTTGCAGGGAAAATGTGGAGGTGAGGTGGGGGAATTAAATTTAGGGCTCTCTCGTTGTGCTGAGGTTCCATTTGTTTGTGTAATATCACCCAAAAAAAACAAATGTACAGCGAACTTTCTAGCTTCCTGCTTTAATTCTCAGCTGTTTTAAATTATGGGCATTTGGATGCTTCCTCTGCTCTTCCATGTCCAATTATTCGTTACTTTCTTGGATCCAGTCCATAAGTATGCCTTTCTTGTTCCTTATCTTGGTTTTTCCCAAGCAACTACTTACTAAAGAAACAGCTTTGGTTCATTTGTGTCTCTCAATTTGTTCTTCTATGTCTTTTCTCCGTATTATGCAGAAACTCTAGAGCCAGAAGTCAAGATCCTGAGCCTCGCAATTAAGTCACCTGGTAGACCAGATATATTTCTTCCTATGCCCGAGAATGGAAACCCAAAGGGCTTGTGGTTTACTCTGAAAGAAGGAAGCCGTTACAGCCTGAATTTCACTTTTCAGGTCAGCAATAACATTGTTTCGGGTCTCAGGTACACTAACACTGTGTGGAAAACTGGTATGAAGGGTAAGCTCTCTCTGTTTCTCTTTTTCTCATCCTCACAAACTCGTGGATTTCAAGCTAAAGTTCATGACTTATGACCCTGGAATCAACTTCTTGTGTGTTATGCATCCTTCACCAGTGGACAGCTCAAAAGAGATGCTTGGAACCTTCAGTCCTCAGGCAGAGCCTTACACTCATGAGATGCCTGAAGAGACTACACCATCTGGTATATTTGCTAGAGGATCGTACTCAGCTAGAAGTAAGGTTGGTTCAACCAATATTCTATGCTTCCAGCCTTTGGTTTACCTTAATTGCAGAAGAAAGCTTATTCATCCTCAAAATTGGTTTATAAGGAAGTAGTATTTGGGCAATGTGGGACGATTTATATTGTTTTCAATGCATCTTTTCGCAGTTAATATTTGTTGTGGACTTTGTGTATGAGCAGCTGTCCTCATTAACCTGGGATCTAATACTATAAAAGAAAATTTATTTATTTTCATAAAACTAGCTTGTAAGGAGAAAGACATGTGTTTTGTTTTAAAGAAAAATCTCAAACAGAATTTGGGCAACATAGAACAAGAACATAAACATTTATAGTTCAGCATGTCTGCAACCATTTTGCATCCGTTTAACCAATCGGTGCATGGGAAAAGAATGAAAGCTTTGATTGCATTTCCTGTTTTGAATGTCACCCGACCCTCTGGGAAGACTTCATTTTCTGAACCTATGTTTTTTGCCTGTCATTACTTTGTTGCCAGGCTTCCTGTGCATCATTAATCATCATGTGAAATTCAAAATTGTGGGCCACCCATGGTTTAGAACTTGAACGTTATTGATAAAGACCCTCAGTTTGAACCTGTCTTTCTGATCTGCTTCATGTTTTTTTTTCTTTATTTTTCTCTGTTTTCAGTTTATTGATGACGACAACAAGTGCTACTTGGAGATCAACTATACATTTGACATCCGCAAGGATTGGCAGTCCGCTTAGATGGGAAATCTCCCTCCAGCGTTACCGTTTTTCTACCTGTTAGTTGTTTTCTTAGCAGAAATCTGCATCAGTGTTGACATCTCTCATTTCCAGCATTTATTTTGGATCCTGTCTGAGATCAGCACCTAAACAATGAAGAGAGGATTTTGATGGGAAAGAATGGAGAAGACATGTTAGTTCCTTAGGTACTTGTTAATACAGTTGAGCTTTTGAGGGAACTGTCTCTCACTGTTTGGTTGCGGTGAATTTCAGCATATCCATGTACTGGGAGTCGTTAATTCTGTCATGTTTAGCTTTGTTTCTGCACTTGGAATTCGAATGTAGAAAGGGACTTATCTCTGTCATGTCTTTGTTCTTTATTAACTATGAGTTCCAACTGCTAAAGTTCACCGACGGATCTTACTTTTGCTTTCTTCATTGTCCTGTTCTTTTCATTTTAGTGACCCGGTTCTCTTCTTTGCATATTTCTCTCTCTTATTTTGCCTTTTTCTTTCTTTCTCTTTCCCTTCGGCATCTCACATTCAACATCTAACAAAAGCATGTTCTTCTTTAAAACCAGTTTATAAGAGGACAATTCTTTATATATCAAGAATTCGATGATAAGTTGCAAGCAAAGTGAAAAATTATAGCAAATCCCCTTTTGTAACCACCATGAGACAAATTTGTAAATTTTATGAGTAATATCATAAAGAGACCTTAAATTATAAATTATAACATGATCCCATTCACTTAAACCATAGACTTTTAATATTGTATTTTTTTACAATGACTTGTAAACAAGGGATAAGTTTTTTTATATATAATAATTTTCATATAAGATATTTCAATATTATACATTTTATACATATGGATGTAACTCTTTTTCTTCCTTAGTTTTCTATTGTTGAGCAAATCTATGGTATTAAAAATGATTACAAAATACAAGACAAACAAGTAAGGTGATGGAAAAGAGTAATAGAAAAGAATACATGGGTGGGTTGTAGGATCATATGCAAAAGCCTTTGTCAAAGGCTATTATAGAGGTGTCAAAAGGCTAATTTTTAAAGTTAACTCAAATATTAAAGATTTTTTTTTATCCAAATTTTATAATTTTAAATTTCATTATAAGACCTTATATGCTAAATATCATTAGACTCAAAGTTGTACAAGATGTAATAAAGTTAACTTGATCTTTGACATTATATTAAGAGTTTAAAGGTCTAACTTAAAAATTAATTTATAAGTTGAAACATCATTTTTTTATTTTAATTTTATCTTGTAGATTTTTCCTTTTAATGCAAGAGGCTCTTGTCCTGCACACATAAGAGCATACAAATAACAAGTAATATGTGATGCAAGGAGACTATTTTGAAATGCTTGAAATCTAGACAGTTTGAGCTTTATGGTAAAAGATTCACTGATCATGCACCTGTTTCTTGAGTTCAAAATTTGGACAATTTGAGCTCTATGGTAAAGTCTTTCCCAATCACCTGACTTCTTGAGCTTTATGGAAACATTCCTCCTTGGCTTTTCCCATTCAAAATGTTCCTCCCTACACGTTCCAACAATGATGTAGGTGGTCCTAGCTGGAAGACTCACATCATTTTTCTAGTAAACATGAACTTGGCTTAAAAATGTTCTTTGATTATGCATCTAGAGAACTATGTAAATATGCCTAAATCATTTGAAGTTATAGCAAGTGACACAAATTAAAATTAATAGAGAATGAACGAAAATAAAATAAGAATTTGTTCATAAGAGTATTGTATGGTTCTTTTAACAGAGCAAAATGCAACAAATTCTCTCTTTATTCTTTTCACTTCTTGTGCAGGTTAATATTCTAACAATCTCAAAAATTGTTGAAAACCTAAAATATATAATCTATAAAAATACTTTTTAGCTTAAAAATTGTGTAGGACAAAAATTGCACAATGAAAGTAATGGTATTTGTGATGAAATTTCAGTGAAGAAAGCACCCTTTAATCTCTAGAATTAGCTTTTGGATTTGGCTTTTAAGCCTTTTAATAATTCAAAAGTAAAACAATATTTTTTTCATTTAAACTTTCACTATAACAGTAATTGCTTTTAGTATGGGACTTTTGTTCTATAAACAAGCCCCCTTATATCGAGCACCATGCACATTGAATACGTCACATAACTCTATAGGTTAAAAGTCTTTGGCATTCTAACTAAAACATGTAAAAAATTTCACTCATACTTATAAAAGAGAATACCTTATAAAATAGGTCTAATGAGCCATATTACTCCAATTATCAACACTAGAAACCACAATTGTTGAACTTGTTTCACAACATATAAACATTAATGCAAAATTGAATCTTAGAATTCATGGTCTAAGAACATGACCCATTTTCTTTCAAGCTCACACCAAGACTGCATAAATTCTTACAAGCTTAGAATTTGAAATCAGGGAAGGGCCACCTTCTTCTTGCCGGCTGGGTTCGCATGTTACCATTAAAACCCACTCTTTCCCACTAATGGGCTGCACTTGTCTTTCGATCCAGCCCGTGAAGAGAAACATACCGAATTAAGACCCAATACCCAACGAAAACTGGGTACGGATCTCTTGTCGAGCTGACGATTCGTAGTTGAGCAGATCATTCTCGAGTGCCCCTCGAACATTTCCGGTTCGCTGCTCGCGACTCGTTCCGAGTTAACGGTGACCGAGCTTAGCATTCAGCTTTTTGTATAGCACTCAGGTTCGTCAATGAATTATCGTCATTTTCTGTAGGATTTTTTTTTTCTTTGGCTTCGCTCTTCGGGCTGGTAAGTGCAAAACCCTAGAGGTTTGTAGGAAAAGAAATGCCTAGAAAATCTGAGTTTTTTGTTTTCTTGGAAACTCACCGAGTGATTAGTTTTACTTCATGAATTGGAAAAGAATTAGTTCTTCAGCTTAAATAAGCGTTTTCTTTTTCTCTGCATAGTGGTTTTGATGCAGTTGAAATGGTTCCTTGTCTTGGATGAATATGTTGAATCTATCTGAATGCTTACATTTTATATGTAACTCCATTTCAGAGTTATTGTAGTCTGAATTACTTCTTTTCTCTTTTAAATGTTTCCGATTCGACGCTGAATTGGAATTTGTAGTAATAGATAGGCAGATTGGTGAAATATCTTTTGTCTAAACAAAGTGAAACTGTAACAGAAATGAAGAACAAGAGAGAAAATGATTTCACAGAGGAGGAAGGGCTTGCTTTAGAGTCAAAGAGGCGGAAAGTGATGGAGGAGTCATCTCCATCACCGCCACCTCTTCCTATTGCAAATCCTCTTGCTGGACTGGCAAATTATGATGACGATGATGAGGAGGAGGAAGATGAGAGGCAAAGGCGTCTGCAGCAAAATGTAAACAGAAAGGAAGAGGATAGGCAACTGGTTGGGCAAAATGGGAATCAAGGTGGTCAGCAGGATGATGAGGATGAGGATGAGGATGAGGATGATGATGAATATGACCAAACACACAGTCAAGGAAAGCGAAGCCGCGAGGTGGAGCGCCGGAAGGACTGTCCTTATCTTGATACTGTGAATCGCCAGGTGCACTACTTATCTTGTATATGAAAACCAATTTCATAGCCTTGTCAGTGTATTTCTTTGTTTAAATGCTTGCCATGAAAGTATCTTTGAGTTATTGGGCCATATAAGAAGTAGCTTTTGCGGTGTTTTGTTTGATATTCAGACTGGTAGAAATGTTAGGACAAGTGGCCCTGTCTGGGTAAAACTGCACAGTTTGTGTAAAGTTGGATCTAAATGTTGTCTAAGCAAGCATCCTATTAGACGGGTAATATATGTGAACCCTGTCAACCATGTCCGAATGGTTGGGGGTGGGGGGACCCCAACAATCCCCTAAGTTAGTAATGATATGACTCTTTGTCGCCATGTAGTTATGCTTTTCAGCTTTTAGGTTTGAACTTTAAGAAGTTTTTTCTTTCCTCATCAAAGTTGTATGTATATCCATATGAACTACAGGGTATACATTATTAAGTCTTGTGTGGATGTGTGTGTTTGTGAGTTCCAGTTCTCATTAAATGTTAGCTTCTATTTTAAGTTTTTTTCTTTGTTCTGTCGATCTTCTATGCAATGCAGGTTTTGGATTTTGATTTTGAGAAGTTCTGCTCTGTGTCTCTTTCAAATTTGAATGTGTATGCTTGCTTGGTCTGTGGGAAGTACTATCAAGGAAGAGGGAAAAAGTCTCATGCATATACGCACAGTCTTGAGGCAGGGCATCATGTATACATCAATCTTCGGACTGAGCAGGTTTATTGCCTTCCAGATGGATATGAAATTGATGACCCATCACTAGATGACATTCGACATGTTCTGAATCCAAGGTGTGCTTACATTTTGGGTAGATTCTTTTTTTTTATTTCACTCTATTACATGTTGTCCCCTGACCTTCCTTTGACCATCTATTTGGTGTGTCTGCAAGGGATCATTCATTAGCACTTGTGTATGTGTGCATAGAGACCAGCATGCAATTTATGCATGTGTAGTGGTCATGCTAATATTGTGACCCTTATTGGATATGTGTGCTTCCATCCTGGTGTATGAAAGTTCTCTAATTTCCAGCTTCATTTCTGCAGTGATATTTGTGATAGTAATATGCAATCTTTTGATTCTCATTCTTTTTATATTTTATTTGGAACTAGGTATTCTTACCTACTTAAGTTTTCTTTTCCTTCAACTACATGTATGCAGGTTTACTAATGAGCAAGTCGAACAACTTGACAAGAAAAAGCAATGGTCAAGGGCACTTGATGGTTCTGATTACCTCCCAGGAATGGTAACTATCTTTGGCCTTTCTTATACAAAATTGTGCTTCTGTTAATATTGTTAGAATTGTTGTTGGATTTAGTTGTTATGATTTTTAAAGTGTTAATTAGATCTTGGAAACTTTCAGGTTGGCCTCAATAACATCAAGGAGACGGATTTTGTGAATGTTACAATACAGTCCTTGATGAGAGTTACTCCTCTAAGAAATTTTTTTCTTATCCGTGAAAATTATAAACACAGCAAATCTCCACTTGTTCATCGATTTGGAGAACTTACACGAAAGATTTGGCATGCAAGAAACTTTAAAGGACAGGTATGATGACAGTGATTTTCACATTGAATTAGTAGTTCCCAAACATGGAAGAAACTGTAGTTTCCAACCTTTTTTGTGTTTACAGGTGAGCCCGCACGAATTTCTTCAAGCAGTAATGAAAGCCAGTAAAAAACGGTTTCGGATTGGCGCGCAGTCTGATCCTGTTGAATTCATGTCATGGCTTCTTAATACTCTGCATGCTGAACTTAAGACAAAGAAAAATAAGAGCATTATCTATGATTGCTTTCAGGTGTCTAATCATCCTTTTTTTTGCTGCCCACTTTTTTGTTAGTAGTTGGATATTCACTTGTCTTATACAGAATCTACTACAAACTTGATAGGGTGAATTGGAGGTTGTGAAAGAGACCCATAACAAAGCTGTCACTGAGAAGAAAGACATCAATGATGACCAGAATGCTGTATCAAGACTTGGAGATGGTGTAACTGAACATGACACACTTGTGACAGAGACTTCCAGAATGCCATTCCTAATGCTTGGACTGGATTTACCTCCACCTCCACTCTTCAAAGATGTGATGGAGAAAAATATAATACCCCAGGTTTACTTCTTCTTTGGGACATATATTTCCTGCTATTCTAAATAGATTTTGTTTGAAGGGATGTGTCTAATAGACTTTGTTGTGTTTTAGTACTGATAGACATGAGAGCTTTAAATAACTTGGAATTGGTGAATTCATTTGAGCCAGTATTCCGAGCCACTTAAGTAGTATGTAAAAGGGAGAGAGTGTTAATGGTTGGTGAATTCTTTAAGGCTTGTTTTGGTTGTAAGAGAGTATCACGAAAAGGAAAGGTTAGAGAGGGAAGGATTGCATAGCAGCAGTCTATACCAATTCTTCTCCACACAAAAGCTGCTTGAAATTGGCTAATTCTTTTGTGGCACCATGTGGTTCAAAGAACCAGGATCACAGCTAGCAATGCCTTCACTTTTCAGATCACAAAATTTGAAGACTTATCAATTTCTTGTCATTTATTCTGACAGTTAGATACTAATGTTTAAAATAAAACAGAGGACCTTTTTAATGTATTGGAAGTGGCTTCTTATTCCAGAATATGGGCTGTCTATAATTTCTACCTCTGCATTTTATTTACATGCCATTTGTATTATTTATAACATTGCTATGAACTTTTTTGGCACAAATTGCACTTCCTCCCATTATCACCTATGGTGGAGCTCCAAAGCATGGGTTGAACGAATAAAATTATCTGAGCGAGAGTGGCCTTTTCTTTGTTTATTTTGGCAAAAATGCACTTTTGGAGTCATCAACGAATTAGACACTGAACTTTATGAGTTTATAAGATGTTTTTAATAGCGTTTCACATGGACCTAATTCTGCATATCATTTCTACCTAGGTTCCACTCTTCAACATCCTGAAGAAATTTGATGGTGAAACTGTCACTGAAGTTGTCCGTCCCCGAATAGCAAGGATGAGATATCGTGTTACCAGATTGCCACAGTATCTAATAGTTCACATGCGTCGGTTTACAAAGAACAATTTTTTTGTGGAGAAAAACCCAACATTAGGTAAGATTTTGTTGCTTTCGTGTATATCTGTGAGTTGTATAATGAATCTATAGCTGTCGTATTATGTGGAACTTGGCCAGTTCCTGTGCCCTGTGATACTGATGTTGTTTCTGTCTCAGTCAACTTTCCTGTGAAGAACCTGGAGTTGAAGGATTACATACCCTTGCCAACGCCCAAGGAAAACCAGAAATTGCGGTCAAAGTATGACTTGATTGCGAATATTGTTCATGATGGCAAGCCTGATGAAGGGTTTTACAGGGTATTTGTACAGCGGAAGTCAGAAGAACTATGGTAACTCCCTATTCCCTCAATCAGCATAAACTTTGAATGGAAAAAGAAAAATGGAAAAAAAGCACTGATAACATTTAATATTTTCAGGTATGAGATGCAGGATCTGCATGTTTCAGAAACACTCCCTCAAATGGTTGCGCTCTCTGAGGCCTACATGCAGATTTATGAGCAGCAGCATTAATATTGGACCCAGAATCCCATTACTGAATGTGTATCGGCCGCTGGCCAGTGTTATTGAGTTTATAAAATAGAACCTATTTCTTGATTAACAGGTGGCGAAACATCATAGGAGAGGATTGAAATAACTGATCTTTCCGATGTGGGCGAGTTGTCAATGTAAAGGAAGCTGCCTAGACTGAAGGAGAAGTAAGGTTATCATCCTTCAGTCTCAAAGTTTTGACTGAAATACTCTAAAGAGTTTTGATAGTTATATGCACTGTTTCACTGTTGTTTGCTATGAATGCCTCCATTAGGAATAACATAATATGTAACAAACATAAATTTGTAGAGAATTACTAGACTTTTGTACTCACATCATGCCAGTATCAAATTATGTCAAATGACCAGCATGTCCTCTCTGGATTGTTCTGCTTCAGCAATCCTGGAATCATAGGTTGAGTCATATGCCAATATCTCCAAGTTCATTAATATGGCTTTTCTTTGTTTTACTACTGTTAAACATTTATTTATTATTTAGCAGAACCGAACATAATTGACTTAAGCAACAAAGACTAACTTTATGCTCCCATTGATGTTATGATTGGATGGACAGTGTTTTTGGTCAAATTTGTTAGCTTGGTGCGGTACATAGGTAAAGCATATGACTCAAGCAACTAAAGTTGAAGGCTTTATCAAGTCGTGCTATCTCGTGGAGAATATGCACCCGAGAGAGACGAACTTTCAGTTATGAGATTTGACCCAGAGCGTGAAAACAATGTATCATATAAAATCCACCAAACCACTCCCTAGGGAAAACGGGGGCTTTCTTTAACATTAGAGGCCTATTTTTCGTAAGAGAGATGAGAATTATTCGTCTTCATATGCACTAATCTTCTGGTCCTAACCCAGGCTAATGTGCCAATCGCTTTCAATTCTGTATTAAGACGATTTAGTCATGGTTTAGCATGGGTCACTATTACATCTCATCACATGCTTTCGTCCTCTCTCTCTTATTTGTTTGGACGTCGGGGTTGTTTCCGGTGATCTTTGACCAATCTTTCCAAACCATTCGGCCTGTTTTTTAATGGTACAAAGTCAGCTCTTCATCCACTGTGTTAAGAAGTTGAAGTTTCACGTTCACGATGTTGAAAGTTGTTAGTGCACAATACAACCAGTAACAGTACGTTTGACAATTTTTCTTCAGAAAGTTGTTAAAAGCCTATAGGGAAGGAGGCAGAGAAGGTGACAGGTGAATAAGTGAGGAAAGAGTCCGCTTTTGCCTCATTATTAATCATCCGAGTAGGGAATCTATCTTAGGATGCCTAATTAGTATTTAGGCAACGTAGAGCTTTGCTATAGAAATTTTAACATGCCCTTTTAACCTTAAGTTCCTAATAAATTCTTTAGTAATTTTATATTGTATATTTAATTTAACACCTAATCACATATAATTCAAACTTGAGCACAACCCTGTATAATGTTATATAAACATGAGGTACACATTTAGGTACAACCTGTGAGAATATTAAGAAAGAGTTTAAACTTTGATACCATGTTGAAAAATATAGTCTTAGCCAAAAGTTAAGTCTTTTTCTTTTTTCTTTATAAAGAGGATTCCCAAATAATATATAAGTAATATTGGACTTTGTTTCATAATTTTTAACATAACCTCGCATGCTTTGATTCCCAAATAATATATAAGTATTGTTGGACTTTGTCTCATAATTCTTAACATACACTCGCATGCTTTGATTTTTAATGAATTTCTTAACAATGTAAGATAATCTCCACACTAAGTTTTTGGTCTATAAGTGAAAAATGTCACATTTAAACCAAAATTTTGATATTATATAAAAAGTTACTCTTTAAAAGCAACTTAAAATAAAAAGAACCATTTTTTCATATATTATATACGTGACTAAGTTTTTAGCAATATGATAATCAAATGCTGTATATTTGATGGAGAAACTATGTACATTATGCTAAAAAATAGGCTGGAACATGTACTGACAAAAGCTTTTCAAGTAGATGCTTACCGGGCAATCTTCACATGAAGCATTGGACTTCTTCTGGACAAAGGTCAGAACCCTAACTTCTCTGTTTGATCACACCAAACAGCAAAGCGAATAGGTGTGAAATCAGATCCTTCCTTCCTGTGCTTTTTCGTTAGTCTAAGTTTGATCTCCTTTTCTTTTCTGCCGACGAAATAAAAAACTAAAAGTATATTTTACGGAAAAGCTGGGGGAGCGTGAAATATAACGGCCCAGACCTGTGGATCCAAAACCTCTCTATCTCTCTCTTAGTGTTCTTCTTTCCACCAGGCATAGGAAAGACTATCAGACAGAGAAATGGAAGGTGAAATGAAGAATAGCGTCATGGTATGGCTTTCTGTTTTTGTATCTCTAAGCTACTGCTATCTCGTAGGTAAGTTTGTTCCCAAAGGCATCCCAAGACTCGTTGTTGTACTCCCAATCTTTTGCCTCTTTCTCGTCCTTCCTCTCAACCTTTCCTCTATGCATATCGGAGGCATGACCGCTTTCTTCATTGCTTGGCTCGCCAACTTCAAACTCTTGCTCTTTGCTTTCGGCAGAGGACCTTTATCCTCTGATCCGACAATCTCTCTTGGCCGTTTTATTGCCCTTGCTTGTTTCCAATTAAGATCCAACACCACCCACTTCCAAAGCCGGGGGATCAGCCCAAAAACATCCAAAACGGAGAAACCCCACCAGAAAAACCACATTCAAATGGCCAAACTAAGGAAAACCCAACTGCGGGAAAGTCTAGACGTACCCAGAAGTCGCCTTTAAACTATGCGATAAAGGTTCTGCTTTTAGCCTTGTTTATGAGAGTCTACGACTACAGTGAACACCTTCATCCCAAAGTCATATTGATCGTATACAGTTTCCACATATATTTCGCCCTCGAGATAATGCTAGCAGTTGTTGCAGTCCTCGTTGGAGCCTTCCTTGGCGTCGAGCTTGAACCACAGTTCAACGAGCCATACCTCTCCACCTCATTGCAGGAGTTCTGGGGAAGAAGATGGAACATCATGGTCTCAAGCATCCTTCGACCAACTGTTTATGAACCTATCCTTCAAATCTCTAAGCAGGTAGTGGGATCTAAGTGGGCAACACTCCCAGCCATCATGGGAACCTTTGTTGTGTCAGCTGTCATGCACGAGCTCATGTTCTACTACTTGGGGCGCGTGAAGCCGACTTGGGAGATCACCTGGTTCTTCCTCCTCCACGGGGTGTGTTTGATCATCGAGATTGCTTTGAAGAAGACCCTCGCTGGGAAATTCCAATTGCCGCGGCTGATATCTATGATCCTGACCGTGGGATTCGTGCTGGCTACCGGCTTTTGGCTGTTCTTTCCCCAGCTTCTCCGGTGTCGGGGTGATGTTCGGGCGTTTGAGGAGTACACGGCTGTGGCCTCGTTTTTCAGGGACACTTTTCGTTCCCTGAGTTTAAAATCTTTGAACGCATCAAGTACCTTATAATCATGATCTCTCTTTGGCAACCGCAAACATAATCCAGGTCAGTAGTATATAGTTCTAACGGTTCTGATTGAGGAATTTAATAGACAAACTCGAGCAGGCAAAGAAAACGAGAAAGATCAATATTTTCTGTCCTTTTCTGGAGAAACAAACCGTTTGTACTATATTGAAGATATGGTGAGAAATTACGACTAGAAAAGGCTTTACCCGATCGTGACATTACAGATTATTCCGTGATGAAATTGACTTTCAGCCATGGAAGAAATGTTGGGTGTAATCACACTTTTTGATGTATGGATAGGAACTCTCCAGAACGATATCTGGAAAGCGCTTCCAAAGGGGCATTTAGAAAGCAGTGTGTAACCACCGTTGAACTCTTGCATATTGTAGATTAGAAAACGGAGCACCAACTAAGCCATTGTTATCGGTTCAGATGAATTGGAATTTTGTCTGTCGAAGTAATTGAGAATTTGGAAAATAACATAATTATGGGCCTGATGGGCCTTGATCCAATACAAAAATAGAAAGTAATTTATATTGTAAAAAATTAGTTGTGAAATAATTTTGTAGTAAAAGGTTAATCAGAAATGTAATTGTATGGTAAACATAACGTGCAAGAAGCATGGATTTGTAAAAGATTACTCCACTTTTGTGCTCACATCACTCTTAATGCTAATATCATATTATGCTAAACGAATAGCTTGTGAAGTTTAGAGGGAGGACTCTCTTTTTTAATATATACATAGATATATTTTATTTATCAGAGGTTAACATAATTTACTCAAGTAACAAAGACTAACTTTATACCTACATTAATATCTTTATTTAATGGATGGAATAAAAGCAAGCTTAGAAATAGATGTTATGATCGTAGTATGTAATTGATTAGATGGACAACCATCTTGCTTGAATTGTTTATTTCCACCACTCATTAGCTTGTTGCGGTCATGAGTAAAGCGTTTAAACACACAACCTTTTTCTTGAAGTTCGTTTTCTTTGAATAGACTAAAGTTGAATGCTTTATTTATAAAGTTGTGCTGTCTCATGGACAAAAAAGCACCCAAAAGCCATGAACTTTCGGTTCTCAATTTGATTCAAAGAATCGAAACATTGGGGGAAGAAATATACCTAATATGTGAAAACATTGATTTTCATTTACAAACAAATCTTAAAGATTTGTTTATTTAAGATCTAAATAATGTAGAATATATTATATCCCTTTATGTCCTAAGCGAGATCCTATAAAGAAAATATTTTTGCTTACAAGCAAGAAGTAACACATTTAAACCTGCCGAATAAATTTAATCCAAATTAAGTTAACAATGGCTATGAAAAATTGCAATTAAATGACACAAAAAGTATATGATACCCACTGTAATTTCTCAACGAAGTTTTATAACTGAAAGTACTCACTCGTTCTCCAGTACCTACTCTTAATTATTATAACAGATAATAGGATGGCACCCAGGGTGTAAGACGTACATGAATGCATTAATAATACCGAAGTACAAAGAAGAAATTATGATTTTTACACTATTAACAACAGGGTGAGAAATTATGACTGAAAAAAAAATCATGACATTTTATATTACTATGTGATGAAATTGATTACAACCATGTAAGAAATGTAGGGTGTAAGCATGAAACCCTTGGTTATGAAGATCTGTACAAATGGGGAGTACATTTTTGTGTTTCAACAAAATTTCTCTAAAATAATAGTCATTTATTTGGTAATTTGAGTAAAACTTTCAAGAAATCCCTACCAAAGGAAAGATGATTCAAGATATTTTGTTTTCAAACATTCTTTTACCTAAACTCTTAAAATGACAATTGGAATGCCATTTGAAAACGTGTTACAACTGTCCTAATCTTGTTTATCCTGGGGAGAATCCAACACCAACTGGGCCGTCGATAAATTTTGTTTGGCAAAATAATTGGAAATTTTGCATGCCACGCACTAAATGGGATTAGAAATAACATGATTGCATGCCTGATGGGCCTACGTTGGAGCTGGCCTCAACATGTTTGGACTTGATGGCCCTTCAATTCCATACTAAGCTGGGCTTGGACTTCTGACTTCTGTCTGTTTAACAACCTCCTAGTTGGATCAACGAGGCACTAAAGAAATTATTTTCAGCCCTCCCGCAGCAGTGGCTACTAAGCAAGTCAAGCCACAGGGAGGGAGAGCAACGCGATGAGATAAGCCATTATGCAAACCAAGACATGGCAAACCATTTAATGATAGTCAATGAGGTGATTCGATAACCCCGTAGGTGTACAATTGAACTCTCTTACGTGTGAGTCCCTAAGAGCTCAAGGAAATAGCTTTATAAATTACGAGAACCCTAGCAAAAGAAACTTAGAAGAGACGTTCAAGAATAGCTCTGATTGCTCTCCCTACATTCGGCTTGTTCCGCTTGTAATTGTGAATGTGGAATACTCCACATTGATCCACCTCTTATTTGTGAGATGGAGTCTTGTGGACCAATATTGGTAGATAATTTAGGAGCAGCTGTGATGCTACTAGCTCTTGTAGCTTGTATTTCGGAGAAAGCTTGTACTGGCATTGCGTATCCAATCTTCACCATAGTAAAGCTCAAGGATGTATCTAGCCCATCCTAAAAGTCCAAATTTAATACATTAAATTTGAATTAAAGGCATGAATAGAGTTCCCGCTCAAATATACAGTGAAAGGCGGCTACCCTATCAAGGCTCGCCGCATGGCAACTCGCAGGCGGGGTAAGAGGTCTATAAATGGATCACTGATCACCACACTGAGGAGAAAGTTTTTCTAGTGACTTAGGAGTGGTGACTCCTTCCTGTACACAAGAATGCCTAAAAGGCCTTCAAGGTTTGGGGTTTATGCACAAAAAAAATCTACCTTACATTTCCCCAATCTAGATTAGCAAAGGAAGATGTAATCTTGAAACTTAGAGAGTTTCTTGTGCACAAAGATGTCCAATTCATTATAGTAGCAAAAGAACTCCATGAAGATAAGGAACTCCATCTCCATGCCTTAATCTAGATGAAGACGAAGTTTCAGACCAAGAATCCCATATTCTTTGACATCAACAATCATCATCCAAGTATCCAAGCTACAAAGGATGTCAAAGTTGTTCAAGACTCATCTCGAAGCACTCAAACTATACTAATTTTGGTGAATTTAAATTGTCAAAAGAGAGGAAAAACATCGGCAATGCCTATGATGTTGTGCTTAAGGAAGCTAATATTGATACATCGCTAAAGCTAATTTGTGAGGGAGCTTTAAGAGACTTCATAATTTCAAATTATACTGATTTTGGCAAATTCAGATTGCTAAGTGGGAGGAAAAGCCTCGACGATGTCTATGAAGTTGCACTCAAGGAAGATAACATCAATATATCTCTAAAGCTAATTTGTGAGGGAGCTCCAAGAGACTTCATAATTCATTACGATAAAGTCATATCTAACCTTAAACATATTAACAAGAAGCCAACCAAGGAGGTTCATCTTTTGAGGAAGCATAAACATTGTCATAGTATGTGAATTTGACTAGACATCAAATTGGCCACTTGAAGGTGGCTTGCAAATTTGCTTGTCTTATTAGATGGTTGTTGAATATTGAGGCTTCCATGAATCCTTCTCCATTCATGGTTGTGATTAGGTAGTGGAGATTGGAGTTGATATGGTGTTATTACCTCAACTCTTGAAGTTAAGAATTGTGATAACAGAAGTGTTAAATTTTACCAGGTATTAATGTCATCTTTGGGATAGCTGCCAATGAGAGGAGGAACAAGATTAAAGTTTGGGTTATTAATATTCATGGAGTTTTTTCATGAATGCAAGAGTTGAAGATAACGATAAAGCCATAAATGTTGACTTAAAGGCCTGAATTAGTTATTCAGGTATTGCAATATTATTGTTAGTCCCAAAAGCATAATTGTTCAAAGAGTTATGGAAGATCTAGTAGTTTAGTGTTGAAAAGTAGTTTTGCTTCTTGTTGTGAAATTATATTTTGCAAGGATTTTAAGTTTAATAATGTGATGCATGGATATTGCATCACTATAAATAAAAGTGTAAAGGGATTGCAAAAAGATTCACTAATTCGTTTTACTAGTTTTGGTGATATTGATTTTTTAGTGTGGTGATGCATATAATATCAATCACAACTCAATTTATGCATTTTTAATTTGGGAAGGATACGATGAGTGTTTGCATATGATGCAATCTTAGTTTTTCAATGCATTACTATCATTGAATTTGTCGTTGCCAATTTCAAACTTTGATGTATTACTTGAGCTTTATGTTTGAAATTCAAATTAAAGTTATTGTACAACTTTCTTAACCGCAATGATTGAAAGCCTAAATTTAATACACTAAATTTGAATTAATTCATGAGCAGAGTTCCCACTCAAATATACAGTGAAAGGCAGATTACCAACCTCACCTTCGAGCCCTAGTAGGGTAGTTGCCTTTCACTTATATGTGGATCCTGGTTCGAGTACATATCCTTTGCTATTCTTACTCCATGATGTGTGTTTGATCGTCAAGATCACTTTAAATAAGAACTCTTCAAGAAATTTTAACTGTCATGGCTAATATTTAGCTAACCATAGAATTCATAGTAGTCACCAGATTTTTTATGGATACATTTTGTGCTCTAACTTTAAAATTTCTAAATGGACCAAGGACATTATGATCGGGACATTCTTTTACCTTTCACCTTGTCAGTCCACATACTTTATATTTATTTAGCACACAGCTTAAAATTAATGTACTAGAAATGTAATAATGAAACTCCAACAAGAGAATAAAACAAGAAAGATCAATATTTTCTTATTTTGTGATGATTATTTTCAATCCTTTTCTAAATAAATTATATGATTGGTGCTCAATTAACAATAGTGTGAGAAATTATAACTAAAAAAGGACATCCCAATCATGATATTGGACATTATTATGTGATGAAGTTGATTTGCAGCTATGGAAGCTATGGAAGAAATGTCATGTGCAAGCAAAAGACCTTTGGTTAGGAATATTGTACTACTTAAAGACAAAAACTAGCAAAACTACATCAATTTTACTAGAAAACTATATAAACTTTTCCATTGTAGATAACAACACTATTCATTACCTTCCCCTTTCTCCATGTTGCCCAATTATTCTTCTCAAACTTACTACTTGCCCCTTACTCCAAAATGCCCAACATCAATTAAACGAAGATAAGATGCATTTTCACATTTACCTCTCATCTCTAAACCAGTTCATGACAAATATTTGAATAAAAGGGGGCACATTTTTATGTCCATAGAATCTCTCTATAATAGTAGTGACTTATTTGGTAATTCAAGTAAAATTTTCAAAAAAATCCCTCCCAAAGTGAAGAGGATTCAAGATAAATTTTCAAACATCTTTTAACCTAATATTTTTTTTCTTTTTTAAAAAAAAATCTTGAAAATGACAGTTGGAATGCTATTCAAAAGGGACACGTGGAAAGCAAATGTGTGAGAACTGTTGTACTCTTGTTTATCGAGGAGGAGAAAATCCAACACTAATTGGGCCGTCGATATCCATTTAAATTCTGGTTATGGAATTGGAATTTTGTATGGCGAAGTCCTTTTCGAATGGGATTAGAAACAGCATGTCTGCGTGCCTGATGGCCTAGATTTTAGCTGGCCTAAATATTTTGGACCTGATGGCCCTTGAATTCGATACTAACGGGCTTGGACTTCCGACTTCTTTCCCTTTTAACAACTTCCTAAATGGATCTGGGAGGCACCAAAGAAATTATTTTCAGCCCTGCCGGAGCGGTGGCCGCTAAACAAGTCAAAGCTGCAGGGAGGGAGAGACGGGACAAGATAAGCCATTGTGCAAACCAAGACATGGCAGACCATTTAATAACAATCAATGAGGTGATTCAATGGTCGCGTAGGCGGACAGTTGATATTTCTTACGTGTGTGTCTCTAAGAGCTCAGGGAAACAGCTCTATAAATTACGAGAAGCTAGGCGAAAGAAACTTAGAAAAGATGGTGGGGAAGCAGCGGGCTACGTTGGGTCTAGTTCCGGTGGTGTTGCTAATCATATGGGTGGCGGTTTCGCCGGCGCTGGCCTGTCCACCAAACGGCAGTGAATGCAAGGACTGCGTGAGAGAAGAGCTGAAGTATGGCTGTTCGACATGCGTGCCGGTCATACGCTGCATGGCGCGGTGCTTGTGGGGTGGCAGCTCAAGCTCTAAGTGTATACAGAGGTGCGATTGTAACGGCGGAAGCCCAAAACTCGCAGATTGCAAGAAATGCCTGTCGCGGTGCAAGTGCAGCTGTTCATCCTATTAAAGTAGAAATACTAATGGTTCCTACTATGTAGAACTATTTCCTTGTGTTATCATATTTGATATAGCTTTTACTTGGATCTTCATAAGAATATATAAAAGATATTAACATCCTCCGTCCATTTGATACCGACAGATAGTCTGGATGTGATTACAAGTGAGAACATAAGTTGAACGGTGTGTTACACCACAGAGGATCAGGGCTCACGTAGAAACCTTTGCAAGCACCGAAACCCCAAATACTCTGCACAGAACTTCTCCATCTCGTCACCTCCTCGTTCCCTGCAAACCTCCTCCTCCATCCCGGCAACGACGTCGTTCCAATTCCTCAGAAACCCGTCGTAATATCCGTAACCGCAGGGGGGTCCCCACGCGCGATAGCCACAGTCATCATCTCCCAACTTCGCCTCCGAAATCGAGTCCAAAATCTCCTGCAACGCGACGATCCGACGGCTCACCTTCCTCCTCGCCTCCCTTACCGTTGGATCAATCCCGGGCACGGAGTCCAGCCTCAGCAACAAACTCATCAGGGCTTCGTTCATCTTCAGCTTCTCCCGGTCGTCGCTCCGGACGGCATCCACGGTTTCCTGCCGTTGGATTAGGCGTTGTAGTTGGTCGGCGTCGGAGTTAACCGCTGCGATCTTTTTGTACAGAGTACGTATTCTGTGTGCACGGTAGGCAGATTGGATTTTGGCGGCGGCGAAGGCTTGGGTTTCTGGGGGGAAATTGATGGTGACGGGGATTTGCGCTGTTTCCGAGGATGAATGGATGGGAATCTCAGTGGAAGTGGGATGAGGTGGAGGGGAAGAGTGGTCGTCGTGGAAGGTGTAGGTGACCGTAGTAGAAGAGGAAGACAAAAAGCTGGCATGGCGAGAGTGTTTCATAGCTGAGCGACTCGCCGGAAAGGGAACAGGGAGTGAAGGGAGTTAACGATATATAATAAACTTTATCAAAAGATTTTCTTCAACTGTGGGACGCTTCTTGAATGATCCAGGCGCGTAATAGGATCCTTTTTGGACACATGGCTCCACCTTTGTACCAAATGTGCCCGCTTTTACCACATGCATGATGGAATTTGAAATCCGAAAGGGATTGCGAGTCCTAACGCAGAAAAGAGAAAAAAGAAAGCCCTTTTGCGTTCCACTGTAACAGAGATTTACTGGCTTCGCACCAAATCACAGCAAACAAATCCTTCGGCGGCAGGTCTATGGATGGACAACGAGAGGGGGAGAGGCTATGTCCGAAATGCGTAAATGATGATTCATTATTGAAAAGACATTTTTATCAACGGTTTTCACGCTCCAATAAGCACTAGGGTAATTGGCATTACGGGACATTAAAGAGAAAATGTACATCAATTCTAGTCCAACTTCCGCAGATCCAAATCAAGTTGAGGTGATGAGATCTTACAAGAATCTCTCATCACATAAAACCACATCGTCCTCAAGGGGCTGAGGGAACGATCTTCCCGGAGCAGGTCCCGAATCCAACATTGTAACCGTTTCCCTGCGGTGATATTTCAAGCATTTAGTTTTACATGCTTCAAAATCTAAAAACATCAAACATGGTAGGTGCCTAGGGAATTGAGAGGGGGGAGAACTTGTAGGATCACGAACCTTGCAACAGCCAGAAATGATGACTTCATCTCCATCTTCTAGGAATTTTCTAGCAGTGCCTTTTAAGGATAGTGGTTTTTGTCCATTCCATGTCAGCTCTAGCAAGCATCCAAGAGAGTCTGGTTCCTGTAGGGAAACAATTAATGAATGAACTTAGATTGTGCAGCAGAGGAATCATAGAATTCAGCAGAACTTCAGCATTACAACCATATAACTAGCAAAATGGAAGAAATTAAAAAAACAGAAAAGAGATAAAACCATACTGGTCCACTGATAGTCCCAGTTCCAAGGAGATCACCAGGCCTCAGGTTGCAACCGTTAATGGTGTGGTGTGCAAGCTGTTGGGTCAATGTCCAATATCTGCAAGGCAATTAGAAGCAATTTAAGATGCAGAACAGAAGCACCAACTCATAACATAATGCAGAATAAGACAACCTGCAAAATAAGAAAAGTGAAATCTTTTTCACAGGAATCATATTTGCATATCTAATACCAAATAAGATTTGGATATACATATATTTCATATCTTTCTGGTTTGTCAGAAGTTGTTAATTTCCACTTAAATAAAAGAGGCAAACGTAATTGAACTACTTACAAATGCTTGAAGTTACTTCTCGTGACAACATTTGAATCGTTTTGTCCAGCAGGTTTTATTGCAACCTTGTAGCAAAAGTGCAACTTCATTATTCTCTCAAGAATGCCATAAAATTGAATTATATTAACTCTAAATCAAATCACAATTTCTACAAGACATAAAAAGAAGACTGCCAGCGAATTGATCACAGGAAATAGGAGAACATTATACTACAACACAAGAAAGGAAGGTAATGTACAAAAGATTGTAAAACCATTGGATTATGTACATGTAAAAAGCAGCCAGACACTACCTCCAAATCAATATCATAGTTCTTGTTTATCTTTTCAGCCAGGTATGGCAACGGAGGAGGCTCCTGCAATTCAAAGCATGCATCATATAGCATGTTTTTCATGCCAGAAGGAATTCAGCACAATAAGTTAAAGGGCGATACAACAAGCTCAAGCTTTCAAGTTATAATTGACTGTGATGATAAGCTACCTGTTTGGGCGCATCACAAGCAAAAGGTTCAAGAGCATCTAGTGTTACAATCCAGGGGGATATTGTAGTACCTAAAAATATTACATAAGGCAAAGTAACTTCAGTTTTGATTGGGCTAGAGTACATTTGCAATTATTAGGGAAAGAAAAGGTGACATAGTGCTTATATCATGAACTTCAACTTGGTCCAATGCAACTCGAAAATTTAAGCAATAAACATTTCATTTTCTTACCAAAGCTCTTCCCAAGAAAAGGACCAAGAGGCACATATTCCCATGCCTGAATATCTCTAGCTGTCAAGAACAACTTCTTGTTAATACAGTATCAAATATTATACAATAACATCACAGAAGGATGCACCAAAGACTGTAAATACCACTCCAGTCGTTCATCAACACTACTCCAAAGATATGATCTGCAGCCTCATTAACGTCCACAGGTTTTCCTAATTCGTTGCCAGGGCCAACAATAGCAGCCTGCAAGAAACACAAGAGACATATAGGATAACAAGTGGAATGGGTCAGAATACTGAGCTACAAGGAAACATTTAGCTGAAGGAAAACAAACACAATCACAACTGCAAAATAAATAAATAAAAAGTAATATATATCCAGAATCTAATGAAAAAGGGAACTGAGTTTGATATTCTAAAACATAGTTCAATGTACAATCAAATATGGGAAAAGCAAGATCAGGGGAGCACTGATAAAATGCTTACCATTTCGAGCTCAAAGTCTAGCTTCAATGAAGGTCCAAAATACGGTGGAGCATTGCCAGCTGGGTGACCTTGACCTCTGGAAGAATCAAAATTTGTAATTGTATGAGATTAAAATGCCTACACCTATAGTCTGTGGGAGCATTGTCCCCCTAAAGTCTGTCCAACTTCAATTAGTACAGTAAGTAACCAGTTCACCATATTAATTTGAAATGGATGTCATTTGATGTCTTGGTTCACAAGGGCACTAAATCTAGGAAGTATACACTAAATAAAAAGGTCCAATTGAGGCAAACGTTTGGCCTGACATCTAAGTGGCAACATGCTTGTAACAGCAACTAAATGTGAAACCAATCAAAATAAATCCACCTCTCATATGCATACACAATCAACATTTCACACATCCCACACTTATAGACATATCAATATATTACTTCAAGTTAAGTCTAAAAAATTGTCATATATGTCAAATGTCAATGTTGCAAGACATTCCATATGGAGTCATTTTATCATTGTGTTCATTCCTTTCTTTACAATTATAGCTAGCGACATTTGTTACTCAATCTATGTTTTTGGCAACAAATTGAGATTAATTTGGAATAATATTTGCAAACCTTGGTCGAATGATGTCTGTTCCAGAAATAACAATAGATGATGCTCGTCCATGGTAAGCAATGGGAAGGTGGAACCTGAAAATTCAATCACATTTTCTCAGCTTAGAAAGAGGGGGACATTAGTCATAAATACCAAAGCCAAAAAGCCAAATTACCAGTTTGGTGGAATTGGGTTCTCCGGTCCACGAAATATGGTCCCACAATTCTTTGCATGGTACATGGATGAGAAAAAGTCTGTGTAATCTCCTATTACAACAGGAAGAAGCATTTCAACCTCGTTCTACCAATTTAAACATAGAAGCAACGTTAGAAACCCAAATGGCATTAGACAGATCACATCCAGGACTATACATGTGTATTACCAATGGCACAAGTGATTTCTGCCTTAAAGCTGCATTGTCCCGTAAAGCTGGTTCAGTGGCTGCATCAGAATATAAGCAAATTGTCATTATTTTACTTGAGTACAACGCAGCATGAGTTCTTTTTGCTATGAGATAAAATCAGTTAATAGCTCAGTCTTTTGAAGGACCATAGAGTTACAATTATCCACATAAATTAGCATTCTTCCGCTACAAAATTGTACTAGCATCAGTGGGCTGAAATGGAAACTAAGCAGAAACACCGGTTAAAATGATAGTAAGCATACATGACAATAGTCTTTGAAGCGTAGCACGAGCTTCCTTCCAAGCAGGTCGTCCCAAAGCCAGGAACTTGTTTAAATTAGCCTACCAACAAAACCATAGCAAGCAAACAATTAGTTAACAATTCTCTGCTTAAACTCTCAAGTGAATCGAAATGGGCAGACATGGCTAATCATCAGCACCCTATCGCTACCCCGCCAAAATGAAATAACAGAGCTCTTTGGTCGCTTTCAAGATGCAAAATGTGATGGAGATCTGATAATTTCTGACGGATTTCAAAACTCAAAGTAAAACAAACAGTTCTAAAGCACCTAGTCTAGTTGATTTGTTCATTTCTTCGAATTCTATTACGCTAAAAGTCTTAAATATCAATTTAACGACCAGCCAGGGAAAGACCTGAATGGAAATTCAAACAGAATTAAATAGTTCTAGAGCAGATTTTTCATTTTCCCTGAATCCTATACGCAACAGAAAAGCAGACGTTCGTTTCCACTACTGTCACCTTTCTTTTCGCTACAACCAGAGTGGTAACCGCTTTCACGCACCATACACTCAAATAACAACGGAAACGACAGTGCTTAGTCAGAGTGACATGCGCAAATTTAACTCCGAGACGCTGTCAACTGAGATACAACACGCACCTGAGAAAAGCAATCGGAGTTCTTAAGGATCGGACCGTCGAAAAGCCCGGCGGAGGCGACTTCGCTGAGGTCAAGCACGTTGTCCCCGATCGCCACCCCCGGCCGAGCCGCCGAACCCGGTGCCGGCCTGAACACACCGTACGGGAGGTTCTGAATGGGGAAGTGAGAGTCCGGACGGACCTCAACAAACGATTTCAGAGACATTTAGCTGGAAGTGCCGAAACAGCGTCGTAGCACGGTCCTTGAAGCTCCGACGAGTGGAAGAACAGAGTGAACAAGGCAGAGCTGGAGTGTGAATCTGCAAAACGATGATAGCTGTATTTATAGTCCACGTCAGAGGAAAGATTATCTTTCCATTCCTCCATAAAATAGTCTTTATCTGAGTAAGGTGTCTGCGTTCGGTGGGGTAGTTGGAATCAAAGGCCCTGATCACGTTTAAGTTAGATGGCTACCGATCCTTCAAGCGGATATGCCCTGTAGATTCCCTGTCATTTCTTCATATTTTCTTTCTGAATACTTTTTCTTTATTTTTTTTTCTCTTATAACATATTCTTACCTTAAATATGTCAAAGTTGTATGAATATTAAGAGGTAGATATTAAGTTTCACATTACTAAGAAATATATTAAAAATTTTACTTATAAAATAATAACTTTTATTAATTCTACAATCAATTTTTAAATTAAAATAAACATTTTAACATAATATCTAAACTAATATCTCCTTAGCACTAATACAGATTTTATTAATTTAAATTTATATATTGTTTATGTAATGTGACACTCTAATAGTTTGACCATTAAAAGAAGAAATGTATTAAAACATTGATAATAAATTTCTTATTATTAAGAAATATATTTAAAATTTTATTTACATAATAAAGAGTTTCAACAAATCTAAAATTTATTTAAATTAGATGATAAACATTTTAACATAATGAAGCATTTACAATTCCCTTACACTACAGTTAAGAATTGTTTAGGCTTCTCATGTATTTATAGATAGTGGTAAGTAGCTTCTTCTTTTTTGTTGAATATAAAACGGTTTCCAAATGAATTTCTTAGAAAATATTTTATGAGTCTATTAATAGGATGGTTTCTTTTAACAGGATTGCTCTCAAATTATAATGATTTTTTATAAACTAAAGAAACACAACACCAAATAATAAAATAAAATAAATAAAAAATGAGTTTGATAGCTTAAAAAATGGATGAAGAGAAAATTTGATCACACGGGTTCTTTCAAGGAAGCACAAGAATCACCTTCCTCTTTGAAAGAATGGTAAACCCAAGTGATATATTATTTATTTATTATTTTACTACTTTCTCCTCTCCCGCACTTATTCTGCTCAATAAGAAGCTATCTTTAAATAAATCGAATCATATACAGACAACGACTCTCACTAATCAACGAAATCTTGGAAGAATTTTGTAATCAATTATTAGGAACTTCGTCGAGTTCTCGTAACCAGCAATCAGAAGGTAATTTAGGTTTTGTAGGAAGAATTCGCACTGTTGATTGTTGATATTTACTCAGGCCTTTCCTTTTGTAACCCTAGTGTTCGTGCTTTTGATATTGGCTGAATTTCTGTTTGTTTCCGTGGAAATTCTGTTTGTTGTTGTTTAGATTTTGAAGAAGGGAGGATGTCGATCGATCTGCAGTTAAAGCCGGCGTGTAGTGGATGTGGATCGACCTCGGACTTGTATGGAAGCAATTGCAAGCACATGACTTTGTGCTTGACCTGTGGCAAAACCATGGCCGAGAACCGTGCCAAGTGCTACGACTGTAACACTGTCGTCACTCGCTTGATTCGAGTTCGTTCACTTTCTTTCTCTTTCTCGCCGTCATATGGTTATACTTGTATGTGTCTGTCCATGCATATGTGCCCCTACGGATATGTGTCTACCCATGTATGACATCTCATTGGTCGTAAAGATGCTTAATTGAACTTGTGGTTATTGGCAAAAAGCATGTTGACAGTTCTTGTAGTCCAATTTTAATTAGAATTCTATGTCAGTTTATATAGATCATCGTTTACTTGGTGGGAGTCCACTCAATCTCTTGGTTTAGTACCACAAAGAAAGCAAAAGAGAGGAAAGAGATGTTAAGGTTTTGCCTTTGATATAAGGACTTGTCATCAGGGCATTGTCATATGTGAACAAATGTAGTTTTTACTGCTTAATCTCACTACATTCAGATAAGTGTATCTGCAGCATTTCTAACTGTCTATTGTTTTGTAAGTACTTGACAGATTTTAGTCTGCTTTAGTCGTAAGCTGAAAGTCTAGATGCCCTTTAATTTGTTTCCACAATAGGAATACAATGTCCGTGCGAGTTCTAGCAGCGACAAGAATTACTTTATTGGTAGGTTTGTGAGTGGGCTGCCTAATTTCTCAAAGAAGAAGACTGCTGAGAATAAATGGTCTCTCCAAAAAGACGGGCTACAAGGACGCCAACTTTCTGATGCTCTGCGGGTATTGAATTCATCCTTTTGTACTCTATTGGCTTGTTTCTGTCTTTATTTGCAGTTTTGGGGATTGAACTTCTTAGAATTGTAGTGTTTGTAATGCTAATCTAATGCTGATATTCTAGTAATGCGCAATCTTCTTTAGGTTTTTGAAATGTAGAAGTTGAAACCATACATAAATAATTCTCTGCATTCAATAAGAGGCTAGATCTTTTACTATTTTGTCTTAACCGATTCTGGATGAACCATAAAAACCTTTTTCCTTTTCACTGTTACAAAGTAACTGATTTAAGTGGGAATGTACTTTAACCAGGATATTCCGCTGTACGCTTAAGATAAACTTACAAATTGTTAGGTGGCCAAATATACCCGCAAAATAAATGATATAACAGCTCAATTGCCTCTGCTGGAGATACAGCATTATGTTTTGCTAAGACAAGTGCTAGTTTAAATGTAAAATGTCTGAACTTAGCATTAAGTGTTGAAGGAAAAAAGTGCTATTCATAAATTGTGATTTCTCCCCTTTGCTGCCACATGCTGTGGCAAAATCTAAGATGGAGCAACACCTGTGGATGAAATGAATTTCAATGCCTTGATGGCAAAACAGACACCATATAAAAGTTTCTTTGCCCATTTTTAAAAGTCTGCTCAAAGTGCCACTTTGCACATCTTATTGCCTTCTTTGTCACTTATTCCCATTAATTTATCATGCAACTCGTAGGAGAAGTACAAAAATAAACCATGGCTGTTGGAGGATGAAACAGGGCAATCTCAGTTCCAAGGTCATCTTGAAGGTGCACAATCTGCTACATACTACCTACTGATGATGCAAGGAAAGGAGTTTGTCGCTATTCCTGCTGGTTCTTGGTATGAACGACCTGACATATGCAATATCTTATCTTTGTCAAAATGTTGTTCTGCTTTGTTAAGATATTTGGTGAGAATCTCTATTTATATCGTCTGTTATAGAAATTCCTGGTTTCTACCTATGGACACTTGGTATTTGAATGTCAATTCTTGCTTATTTCTGTGATTGTTGTTTGACCTGCTCAATCTTTAGGTACAACTTTAACAAGGTTGCACAATATAAGCAACTTACTCTAGAGGAAGCAGAAGAAAAGATGAAGAACAGGAAAAAGACAGCAGATGGATATGAGAGATGGATGATGAAGGTTGCAAATAATGGAGCTGCTGCATTTGGTGAAGTGGAGAGGGTTGATGAGAAGGAAAGTGGTGCTGGTGGGGGGAGAGGGCGTAGAAAAACAACTGGTGATGAAGAGGAAGGTAATGCCTCAGATAAAGGAGAGGAGGATGAAGAAGAAGAGGCAGCAAGGAAGAATAGATTGGGACTCAACAAAAGAGGTGGTGATGATGATGAGGAAGGTCCAAGGGGTGGTGATCATGATTTGGATGATGATGATATTGAGAAAGGTAATGTTTTTTTCCACTGTATCTTCTTTTCATCTAAGGAAGAGGTTACTGTTGATTATTTTCTTCATTCCTTGTCCATTTTGTGTCATGACAGCCTAGTGATGTATTTTGCTATCTAAAAACCCCAATATATTATTCAGATTGACTTGGTCCTACTCTTCTTGAAAGTTTATTTTATTTTTCTCCCTTGAATAAAAGGCAGCTAGGTTAAAAGGTGATGGGAATGTTTCTGTGAGTTACAATCGTGAATATTATAGTTATAATCCATAATCATCAACAAGTTACTTGATCTTCTGGTATCTGTTGGTGTCCATGATTTTGACACAAGACAGTAGATAGCGCAAAATGATGAAAATTAGCATTTTTATCAAAGCATGGCTGATCTGGGGAAAACCTTGGCTGTTGACCACCTTTGAAAGACAGGATAATTGGTTACTAGCAACAATATTGGTTAAGCAGCAGGCTGTCTCCTTCTAACTCGTATAGTCTTGGAGAGTTTGGATCATGTAATTTTTTATTTGAGATATAGTGGTTGATGCATCAGACTCAAGAGTGTTTTCATGTTGGAAAGAGTATTTTGATCATCTTGAGAATGGTGTAACTTGGAAGGTGGTTAATGGTTGTATTGTGTAAGTAATTTGTTAGAAGGTGACATCTTTCTTCTAGTGATGTAGGACCTAATGGAAACTTGCTTGAATCTATCTTCCTGGGTCTGCTTTGGTTGGTGTTTGTTGTGATTCCTTTTTGGATTTCGTTATGCTACAAATTTGTGCTTGTAGTTTCCTAAATGGATGAAGTACATGTCTTACATACCCTTCATGTCCTATGGGAATATTCCTTGTTGCTAATTCAAGAGGGAAAAAGAAAGAAATGTGTGAGATAGAGGGCTAAGCAGTGAGTTTATCATCTATTCTGATTTGCCTTGAATGTTTTTTTTAACATTTTGTTGAAGCCTCTGATAGAGAGAATTCATATATGGATGATTGTTGCTTATCCTTCTCGTTAGGAGTAAATTATATGTCGAATGTGTTCCACATTAAACCTTATTGTGGAATTATATGCTTATCCTTGAAGAAAGTGCTGGGCATCATCTTGTTGCTTTTTGTGATACTCCAATTTTATCCTATTTCTAGCTCTTGGATATTTAACCTTACTGCGGAGTGGCATAAAGCAATGGAAGGGTGCATCTTAAGTTATGGAGAATAGGTTCCCGATGGTATTACGTAATCCTTTTAATTAAGTATTTGAAATCTGTTCGACAAATAATTGAAGACAATGTACCTAAGTATTTCTGAAAGCTTCTGCTCTATTTATAATTGAAGACACATTTTCCCTAAAAAATTTGTCACTACGTGTCAGGTGATGATTGGGAGCATGAAGAAATTTTCACTGATGATGATGAAGCGGTTGGAAATAATGCTGAGGAAAGGGAAGAATTGGCCCCTGAAGTTCCTGCTCCTCCGGAAATTAAGCAGGTTTGCTCTTGTACCTTTTTCATGTCAGGCCAGTTTAGAACAACCCTGCTGGAAAATTATCTTAGCATTGAAGAGGTGCTTTGATATATATTTACTGGGCTGGAAGCTGATATACCTGATGTTTGTCAATTCCTGAGCATAGCTGTATGTAAGTTGGTTGCATTACTCTTGTAGCACTGAGGGATTAACTGATTTTATTGATAGCTAGAGTTTCTGGAAGGCTTTTAGCACATAGACTATTAAAAAAAAAATCAACTAAGAATGGATCTAAAACCAAACTCTACCAAGTCTAAAGTTTGAAGCAAGGATACATTTAGATTATCTTCTTATTTTAGTGCTGCCTTGTAATTTGTGGGTTTAGTATGTTAGATATACTATCTGAAGGTTGTTCTCTGGTATCTTGGGTTTATTCACTAAAAGCAACGCATGTACACTTCCACCAACATGTATACTCAGTCTCTTATATATTTTTAATGAGATTCTTACTATGATAACCAATGATAAGTTGCAGAATAAGTAGAAACTAACTGCCGTGGGAATTATATTCCAAATTCATAATACTTGTTGCTTACTACTGGCTAAGAAAATGGTTGGTTTGGTTTTTGAAAGTTTGTTTGTGAACTTACTGCAACCTGTATAGAGATTAGTTGAAACAAGAATGTGAAGCAGCATACCATAATATTGAATAGTCATCATGTTCTTTGCCTTAGTATGTCTTTCCTTGTATAATGTTTTGTCTCTAATACTGCTCTACATGCTTAGTTATGATTCCTTTGTTCAGGTTTAGCTAATCAGTAGTTGATCCTTTCTAGATGCCATTTTAACTGCTTTATTGCTGTGTTTCTGGTGCTAGAGGTAGCACTTGAATCTCTTCCTTTGCCCAGTGCATGTTGATTACTGAAGTTGTGGCCTTATCATTTTGGACATCAAATTATGATGACGTTCTTACATGTACTTGCAGGACGAAGATGATGAGGAGGAAGATAATGAAGAGGAGGGTGGACTGAGCAAATCTGGAAAAGAGTTGAAGAAGTTGCTTGGGCGAGCTGGTGGGCTGAATGAGTCGGATGCTGAGGATGATGACGATGATGAAGATGTAAGTTTAGTTTGATGCTTAATCATTGAACCGTATATTGAGTCATTTTCTTGCTTTTTCGAAGGGAACTGTGAAGTTAGTTAGTGTTTTACTTGGTCATTTATAAGACTTTGTTTCCCCCCCTCCGCTAATGGACCTTTTCTTTATTGCTTTTTGCAGGTTGAGGATGATATTAGTCTTTCTCCTGTGCTAGCTCCAAAGCAGAAGGATGCATCGAAAGATGAACCTTCTGAGAACAGTCCTGCTAAAACTTCACCTCCTGGATCAGCTCGGGGAACCCCATCTACCTCTAAGTCTTCAAAGTCAAAGAGAAAATTAAATGGTGATGATGCCAAAGCATCGAATAGTGCACCTCCAAAGAAGGTGAAGACAGAAAATGTAAGACTCTCTATGAACCTGCTTTATTTGACGTCAAGTTTGTATTCAGATTGTTTACTCTCTCAAGCATTTTAGGGCTATTTTAATGGACTCATCTTTTATTGCAATTTTAAAATGTCTTTACTTGGAATCAGGAATCAAGACCATCTGTGAAAGAAGAAAATGGGTCTGCCTCTAAGAGTAGTGTGTCATCAAAAGGCACACCATTATCATCATCAAAACCTGGGTCAACATCATCTGCTGGTCCTGTCACTGAAGAAGAGATCAGGGCTGTTCTAATGCAAAAAACACCAGTGACAACACAGGATCTTGTGGCTAATTTTAAGGCTAGGCTAAGATCGCCGGAGGTATGCTCTTTCATTATGTTGTAAAACTTGAACCTAAGTGGATTGTTGAACCGGTTTAAGTGGTAATTTCCCCCATTTTTTCTGGGAGTAACACCCCTAGACTATAACTGGTAAAACCTGCCTTGGGCCTGTCAGCTGGTTGCATCACTGACTTACGAGCCATGGACAAGTTTCATAATCAGCCGAGTGGCTGTCTTAACCCAATTGTCTCTTTGAAATAAAAAAAAAATGTGCTCGAAGTTTCTGGTTGTGGAAGTTTAAAGTCATGCGCTTTTTGCAATTTATTTTATTAAGTCAACTAAATTATGAAAAAAATATGCTTTTTGTCATGCCTATTCTGCAAATCACTATTTCTGTGATCTAATTTTTATGTTTCTGTTTATAGTATATAGGCCCTTTTTCAAATTCATTAACTAATGTAGTTAGGATACCACTCTTTGATCATCATCAACCTGTTGATTCTCACCTCTTTGGATCTGTAAATAGTATTGTTTTTCAAAGAATTGCCTTTTCATTTTTGGCACGAGTATTTGATTCGGTGTCCATGTGATTAGAATTCGCTACACTCATCCAGTGTCCATGGAAGGCCTATTTTTATTCTGGGAACTATAAATGGATTGGTTGAGTTGCTTAATCATGAAGATGGTTTTAGCCCCCAAAATTGAGGCTTATCTATGGCATTCTTGTTTGGTCCTTATGAATTTTAATTTTTTTGGGTGCTTGCAAACACATGCCATTGTCCATTACATCATATTTCCCTGATAATTTCATGCTAAAAATAGTCTCATACAGAAGGAAATATGATCTGCATAAATTAGACGAAAGATACATTGTTCATAGTATGGTGATGGTTCCCCTTTCTTCTTATTATGGGAAATGATGTCATTTTTTGCTTCTACTTGTTTCAGGAGTTGTATTTGTTTCTTTGAAAAAGAAGTAAACTGACTACATGTTTGATCAAATACCTACCTAACAATTTTGTCAAATTTATTCTTATTTCTTGTGTGGCTTTATTGTGCAGGACAAGAAAGCCTTTGCAGACATCCTGAGGAAAATTTCTAAGATACAGCGGACTAACGGGTCTAACTATGTTGTTTTGAGGGACAGGTGACTGGATCCAGTATGAACAATGCATCTTTCTTGCAGCTGATCCCGTTCTTCTGTCCCCCATGAGAAAATGTTAAAGAAAAAATCCCTGACGCACAGAATTTGCTTTGTATAAGATCTACTTCCACTCAGAGCTATCCAGCAGTTTATAATTAACATCGTTAACTTTGTACTGATTCATGAACTGTAAAGTCTCCATGCAATTTTCTTGCATTCTGATTCTCCTGTATAATACTGTAGGGGGGGTAGCGGAAAGACCTCAGTACTAACAGCCTCTTTGTATTCATTTCTTCTTTGAATTTGGCCTTCCAAAGTTCACCAAACCCAAATCAGGAATCAGGTCTTGAAAATGCCTGAAGTTAAGTGAGCTGTAACATATTTAGGCTACAGGCATATTGACGATTATATAAAATTAATACAAAATTTAGCATAATATTTCATCACTCGCAATCCATAACAAACCAATACATGGTAGGTACTTTCATACTTGAAAGCAGTGCAGATTTGAAATTACTACATGACGAGTCAAAACCAAACAAACAACAGATTGAGAGTGCCTCTAGACGCCAACAGCATAGCAAAGAAATCCAAAGGCCAAGAGGATGAAGCTTCCGATGAGATGGGCTGAGGCGGAAGGAGTAGTAGGCCCGGCAGCCACCGCCGAGTGGGAGCCCTCAGATGTACGGAGTTTTGGAGTTTCAGGTGCTCCCTCAGGCAGCACCTCCACGTGTAACTTCAGGCCGTTCTTGCAGTTTTCAGAGTTTTTGCTAGAGAAGTACCTGATCCCTTCCTCTTCCAGTGGAATGCTATCCAGGCCGTCGGTGTACATCCTGATGGGGTTGCTTACATCGCACGACTCGTATTCCTCCTTGCTTTTCACCTCGGCGATGCTTTCCTCCACTGCAGAGTACATGAACCCTGCCATTCCACACAAAGAGGGAACATTAAGTCTGAGCCTTGTTTGACTGCTAACATGCAACTAAAGGAAAAAGAAAGCCCCAAAAAAAAGGGAAGAGGACTTTATATCTCTTTGTTTTCTAGTAATTTAAACTCATTTAAAGTAAAAAGATCACAAGAGCATATCCCATGCACGAAGGTTATACATTACTAAAGTGTAAAGGGATCTATCGAATCAAATATAACTAATTTTTAAAGAGATAATGGACTTCTTAATATCATAGTAGAGTTTACATCTTTCTTAAAGCTCATATAATTATGAATAGGTTCAAAATTTACACAAAAGGCAATACTGCAAGATGGTTTGTGTTAAACTACTACGATGAAAAAATGCATCTAATTCTAAGATGTAAGCCTGCATGCTTGATTAATTATTGCCTCAAAAGTATAACAGCTGGCCGTTGAATATATGTGAGGGAAAGCGCGAAGGCCCAGAACAAAAAGGAGGGAAAATAAAACAAAAGAAAACCAGCGAACACCAGCGAACACCAACGAACACCAACTACCAGTCTTCGTTTCCTCGTATCTACTATTTCCGAGCTTACTGCAAGAGAAAGTGAGGGAGAGAAAGGGCTTACAGATCTTGTCTCCGACCCTGTAGATTCTTCCGGCGGACCAGGAAGGGATGTCGGAAGATGGATCCCAGCCACGATCGCCTCCCACCACATGGTGCATCTGGGCTCCGACCGACTTACATCCGATGCTCACCGAGATTACAAAGAGTGCAACAGCCACCATCTTCAGTCCAGCCATTGGTACTGTAATCTAAGACAGGTTTCGCTCTCTCTTGGTTTAAAACTGCTCTACGAAACAGAGATAAAGGGCCTCTTTTGGCTCGACAAGGCACTGCTTTTCCTAGCAGCTTCCTTTCTAAATACTACATGCAGTAATGAATAGTGAGAGTGAGCCCACATATACTTATCCCTCACCGTTTTTGCACTCCTCGGATTTATGAATGGCCGGTGCAAGTTATTGTATCTCAGCAATTACCAGCACGCCCCCATGTCTTTGATGGTGGACGAAAATGCCAAAAGAGAACCTAACTAGTCGACAAACCATAAAACTAGATACCCTCTTGAACCTAACACACTACGGCGGGGAAGATACGACTTGTGGTGCAAATGGTAGTTACGCAGCCCTGTACTTCTTTGCCCGCTAGCAATTGTCTGGCCAAAAGCATGTGCAGGTGGACATTTTTTGAAGATAACGACCCACCTTGTAATGGGAAAGTCTTATATACAGAAACAATTGTTTACCTAGTGAACATGCAAATTGTTAAAAACAGTGCTTATCTTATCTCATAATAGTAAAGTTTAATATCTTCTTATACGTTTATATGTTTTTTACTTTAAGGGAGAATTTTTCTAACATAACATTAGAACTAACTTCTCTAAGTTTTTCGTATTGAAGACTAGGGTTGTACTAAAAATAATAACTTTTAGACTATCTATGTTTTAGCTTAATATTTTTCTTGTTTATTCTTTAGGATTGATAAGCGTTTAATTCAGTAGTAAGCATATGTTTTCTTAGATGTTTTGATCTCAAGTTCAGCACTCCAAGAGTTTGTGAGTTAAAAAGAAAAAGTGTTACCCTTAGGTTTAACATGAACTACACATTGGGCTTTCTGATTTTCTCTCCTCGATTTTGACATGTTTGACTTAATTAAAGATATGGGATATTTGCTTCTACCTGAATGACAATATACCTTTGGGCCACTTGTGAAGTGGCATGCTTTCGCCAACTAATTCATCCGTTTGTCTTCTCCAATTACAGCCATATAAGTTTTAAATCGTTACACCCAAATGGCTGAGAATAATCCAATTTTGAAAGCTTTGGCGGATATAATGGAGAGTTTGAGGAAATTTCAGGTGAAGTTAGCTCGCTCCTTCCCTTGTCAATTTCAGATGACGCCGTTCTGTCACATAGTTTTCAACTAATTTGCTTCTTTTGTCATTTTCACCCTGCTTTCTTAACTACTAAGGATCTGACCCAGAACAGAAGAAGATAAAGCTACAAAGAAAAAGAATTCCTTGAAGCAATCAATTATATGACAGATTATGTACCAAAAGTGATTTGAGAACATGACGCCAGTATAGAAAAAAGACCACCCCCGAGCGAAAGGAGACAACATGAAGTAACATCACAGTTTTTCAACATTTAGAAATCGAGAAGATCCATCTGTTAAACTCATGCCCAATCGTTAAAAAGCATGCATAACCTCCTTCTTTATGTGGGCCAAAGCCCATGTAGCATTTGTATGAGTCTCTTTAAGATAGGTTGAATCCTAGACTTTTATCTTGATCAGAAGAAGTATCATTAGGAGAGAATGTGAGGCAATGAACAATTCCTACCTATCATACCTACTTTCTTGTGATATTGTAAAAGATACTTATTCTTGCTTTTTATTATTATAATTAAGTAAAAAAAAAAAATTAGGATGTGGGTGTCGAGCTTATGATCTAAGTTCTAAGTAGTCAAAAAATAAGTACTAAATTACTAGCCCATTGAAAGAAGATATATGTATGTGAATTGCATAGAAGTAAAGACTTCACTATAGTAAGCATATTCACCCCAAACTAACAACCGGTTGAAAGGCGACTTAACAATATGGGCAGCTTGTTAAGGTAACGACAGGGAACAAAAGCACACTAGTTAATGGCGAGGTAGACATCCTATCATATGGTTTTTGTGGCCTGGCAACTCTAGCCACCTCACTGACGAATTTAGTGACGATTATTTGAGAAAACAATGATGTGTCAAGGCTTATTGACGAGTAAAGTGATGCAAGAAATTAGTCAAAAGGATGAACTGGAAAGAAGAATGTAATGAGTTATGAAGACAAAAAGAAGGGAAAAATACGTGCAAGAGTTTGTAAAAGAAAAATATCAAGGACAAAAGCCTTATGTATACTTCCTGTTTAACTTTAAACTATCCATAAATGCTTGATATATCATCATATTGTCATTGCACAAAGACATTTGTTTCAAGAACTACTACAGATGACAATCGTTGACAATTCGAAGGTATGTAATGGATATTTGTGCCGCACATTTGATATGCTTATTGAAAGAAACGAATGAAAAAACAATACCAATGGAAAGACCTTTATAAAAGACATGTCCCGTGTAGATTATTAATATCTACTTTTCAAGCAACAGAGTTGATCGCTAGCAGCTCATGTTTCGGCAGCCGTTGTGCCAAACTCCCTCTGCATTTGACTTCCCTTTCCGGCGTGTAAAATAAGATGTCGTCCTTTTTAGGCAATGTAAACCTGACCACCCTCTTCGAACCCCGACTTTCACTTCTGCAATTGACTTCCCTTTCCGGCGTGTAAAATAAGATGTCGTCCTTTTTAGGCAATGTAAACCTGACCACCCTCTTCGAACCCCGACTTTCACTTCTGCGTATTGCAGAAACCTCCATAACTTCTTCATCTTCTTCGTCTGCACGTACCTTCTTGTTCAAGATGAAGCTGTCATTTGCTTTAGAGGATAAGCCAGTACGGAATCGGCCAGATTCACTGTTAAGGTCTAAACTTTCCTCCATGGAGAAGTTGTCTCTTGCTCCGGAAATTAAAGCTGTAGGATTCCTACCTGCAGATGGGTGCACCCTTTTAGATCCAATGGAGCAATCCGATGACCTGACCGGAGAATCCTCGAGCAACTCCTCCAGAGTGAAGCTTCTCACTTCTGAAATCTCCCTGTTTGGTAGGTGAGACTGCCTCTTCTTCTTGTTCTGCTTCACCTTCAAGCACTCTGGTTTCATTAGATCGACGATAGTTGATCTAATGCACGTAGTGCAATCATCTGACCTAGAAGACATCCTTGAGCTTAAACTCAAGCCCATTGAATCCTCTAACAGGAAATAATCAATGAAAAGGCAAGATTGGAAACGGGTTGAATGAGAGTTTTGGAAGGGAAATAAATAGGCTTACAGGCGGAAATACCTAAGATAATCCTGTCCATGGGCACAATGATACCTTAGTTATTGTCATCTTTGAAGTTCTCTCAACATTAAATCTTATCTTCTTCTTAAAGAGATTCTCATACTCGATTTCTTAATTTGTCCATTGCTCAATCTGAAATGGACAGCAATGGCGATAATATCAAAGATGGACAACTAATGGCTCGAACTAAAACCAGCATATAAATAAGGAAACTGAGACAAACCATCGGGTGTTCATCAAGAAACTACAAGAGGAATCCCAGCGATGTTTACGTAGTTAGTGGTTTCCAAGTTCGCCAAAGAGAAACTCATCGAAATCTTTGTTGTCATGTTGTTGGAGAAAAAGACAGCGCCGAAAGTAAAACATTGGTTGCTAAAAAACTAATGGAAGTAGCAGTTTCAGCAGAGCTGCTTTGGCACGTAGGGTCTGGCGTTGTATCTTATGGCTAGAAATGGCCTTAATACCGTGTTAGGTTTGCATGGATTTCTACGAGAGAGTTAATAGCCTGTTGCTGTTTGTGTGCCTCATCTTGTACGTCGGCCTTCACTACAACCAGAATGTTTCTGTCTTGTATGAGTAACGATAAGATCATATTTGATTAAATTCACGTGGGTATGTTTTAGGCCCTTCCCTAGTCATTTACAATTTCTTGTTCATTTGAATATTACAAAGCTCTCAGAAGTAAAACTATTGATTATGTGGCATCCCTTGAATTTCTCTTTGCTGTTACATATACTTTTGTCGAAAGACAATCAAGCACTTCTTTCGTTGGAGCTTCTGTCTTGTTGTTTCCGAAGGTCCCATAAACTTCTAAAACGTGATGGGACATCTTTTTAACAGTATCAGGTGGGGTTTGGATTTTCAGGACACATCGACCTCTCTAACTTTAGGTCCTCAGAATATGTATTTTAATATAAAGATGATTTTTTATTCTTAATATGTTTCTATAAAGTCAAAATAAGTCAGAAACATGGTGGTCCGGCCTTGCCAGCTTCTCTTGATTCGAGCTTCGAGTAATGAGTGCAAAATTATCATGAGTTGGAGACGTCAAGGTCATTGTACCATCATACAGGCCATCCATTGAACACATTCAAATATCTTTGGGAATCTCAGAAACAAAGTGGACTCCACTGTATGAGGTTCCGACATTGCGACGGCGGAAAGGAACCGAATAAAGCTTCGTCCACTGAAACGTAAAGAAGGTCCCCTGAGGTCTTCCACAGGATCCTCACATGTCGTTTTCATCACAGATTGAAGAATTGGTTCTTCCCTCCACTGGAGGTTCATCCTTGAGCCGAATCGAATTTAATGTAAAGAGACTTTCTTTGTTTCTTTCCTTTTTCTACTATTGACATTGCATGTGTTGATCAATGGTATAAGTGATATCTCCTAGCTTTTCTACACCGAGAAAGCTAAGAAATGTTCAATCGGTATCATGGGTGACTTTATCTCGGACTAAATAACGGGTTAAGGAATCCCCATGGTCTTGCCATTGGACTTTCCAATCCAATTTGATGTAACACTCATTATCATCAACTTTATAAAGATCTCATTGTATTTCAGAAGCTTGCAACGTTAGTCTTAATAAACCCCAATTTGTGACTTGGTCTCTATCAATAATGCCTACGCCCTCAATGTATTCTAAAAAATAGGATTTCGTGTAATAAGTTTGTGATATTTAGTAAGTCTTATTAAAAAATAGTCACAGAAATTCAAACATTTATCTATCCAGCCATAAAATAGATCAGCTGCTACTCCTCTCATACCAGTGGCAGCTTATAGATCATATATGAATTATCTTTCTCTAAGATATAGAAGAAAGGAGTTTATAGGTCTTCCACTCAATTTGCTTCTCAAAACGCCACCGTTCAGCTAAGATTTTTTAAAATTTTCGGGACTTTGAGGGTTTTTTTGGGTAGCGGGTCGGATCTCAGGTTTTCTCTTGAATCTTCCTCATTCTTCTTCAATCTTGAATCAAATATTTGTGAGTACATCTCAGATCAATAAATATGCTTCTTTCTTAACAAACCCATATATTTTTTTTAGCTTCTGAAACACTTGATTTAGTCATTTCTTGCTCAATCAGTCAAACGGTACACTTCAAGGGTCATTTTGATTTGATCTTCTACCGATGCTTGAATCACAAATATTTCTTCACAGATTTCCGCTCTTCTTAGATTTCTTCAAAATTCAGGAAATTCCAGCTTCGATGGAGATCTTTCGAGTTTCAGATGGAGGTGGGTAGCAAAGTCGGGTCAAGAACAATACAGTTGGGTCACGAGCACATGCTTTTGGGTCACACGGAGTCGGGTTGCGCAATGGGTGAGCGAGCCGTAGAGTAGCTCTCGGGTCACGCACCGGGTCGCGCGCGCACCTTGGGCTTCGCGGGTCTGCGGGTCTTGGCTGCAATTTTTCTTTTTTATTATTATTAAAAAAAAAAACTGTGGATGTGAATTTTGCTTTGCATTTCACAAACACAGTAACAAGTAAACGCGTTGCCTTTGCTTCGCTGCCTCTATTATTCGTATTCGGTTCCTTGTCGCTCTGGCTCTACATATCTCCCTCGGCCACGCGCTCTGGCTAACCGCACCAGGTTTGAATCTCTTCCCGTGTCTCTCTCTTTTATATGTATATGTGTTGTTTGTCGTGGAGTTTTAGGATCAAATTTTGCTTTCGAGATGGCCTGCCGTGATTCAAATTTGGCTTAGGGAGCTGTTTTGTTTGCGGCGGTTTGGTTTCCCTGAGATATAGTTCTAGACTTAGAATGCCTGGTTTTTGAGATTTGTTTGGGGGGTTTCAGTGTGGGAGTATTGGATAGATTTGAGTTCCTTTTGGGGTTTCAATTCTTGGAATAATGTTTCAGTTGAAGTAAAGGGAGTATCGTGGTTTTTTGTGCATTTTGGAGCGGAAAGTTTTGGGAAATCGTCGAAGCGGTTGTTTTCTTTTTGGGATTGTGGTTTATTATGGAACTTGTCTGTATGTTAAAAGTTTCCTCTTAGCTTTGGTACTGCGGTTTTCATTGGAGTTCTAGATTTGCTCTTTCATTTTCGTATGTTCATGCAATATTAAGTGATTTCACTGATTCACTCAGTCATTTACACACAACCTTTATAAGCTCAAGTCTATATGAACTAGTTGATATAAAATTATTTCTGGCGCTGACCAAATTTCTGCTGTTAGCTAACTTCCTGGAATCAATTCTCTTTGAATTTTTTTTCCCTTTTCTTGATATTCAATGCCCTAGCCCTTTTCAAAATCATTTTGTGATTCATCTCCTCCTTCCTTGCCTCTGCAAGTCTATTTGTTAATTTATTTGCTAACTATTATATCCCGGTTTTATGTTGCAGGTGGATATTTTTCTGCAATACACATACTTCTATTGTTTACTCTAGGGAGTACAAATTGTACAAAAAGCCATGCAGAAAGATAGTAGTACGGGCAATCCATCAACTCCTAGTGGGCGTATTCGACATCGTAGACGTTCAAATGAGGTTGTCTAGATAGTTAACTTACATATGGTCAAAAATGAGTCATGATACTTGTCTGTGGTTCTGTGTAACTGTGTGTGAATAATATCTTCTCGCAGATAGAATCAAATCTCTCTAGCATCACTGATGGAACTACTGCAATGCTTAAGTTCTTGTTACATATCATGGGGTCCTTCTGCAGTGCTTCTACTTGTTGTTTTCATTCCCTTGTTTTATAATTCTGGGCTTAGTGATGCTATTGCCTGTATATTATGTTGAAATACAATTTTTTTGGCATCCATTTCATCCCTTTTGCTATTGTCACAATTTAGCTGTTTGGTGGTCTGACATTTTTAAATTGGTACACTAAATTGGGAGAGTATGGAAGTTCAGTACATAATGGATTCACTGAAGGCATGGATTTCAATGCAAAATTTGATTTATTTTCCTCCTGGGCTATCAGGCAATAGCAGAGGATAGCAAAGCAAATGGAGGTGATTTGCTTGTTGACGACCGCAATAAATACAGATCAATGTGGATTCGTGCATACTCAACTATTTGGATGATTGCGGGCTTTGTGTTTATCATTTACATGGGTCACCTTTATATCATGGCTATGGTTGTTGTTATCCAAATCTTTATGGCTAGAGAGTTGTTCAATCTACTTAGGAAATCACATGAAGACGAACGTCTCCCCGGATTTAGGCTATTGAATTGGTAAGAATGTTATTTTAGTACCACTATGTGAATCAAAATTTGTTCCCCTATGAAGGAATCATCTGACGTTATTTGAAGTTAGGATTTTATTTGTTACCTCTGATGCATCTTTGTTTGTTTCAATTTCTATGTCCAGGCACTTCTTCTTCACTGCCATGCTATTTGTATATGGCCGCCTTCTCAGCCAACGTCTTGTCAATACCATGACCTCGGAAAATTTTTTGTATCGGCTTGTGAGCAGCCTTTTCAAGTATCATATGGCTATCTGTTATTTCTTATACATTGCAGGTTCGTCTTACATCTTTTTCTTTTTTCTTCTTCCTTTTATTTTTTGTCCTTCCACATTAGAGCACGAGGAATCTTGACATCCAGCTACTATCTATGTACTTTATCTTTCATTTGAGAAGGTTCAGCATTTATATCTTTATAATTTTGCAATAGTTTGTTCTATAAGCATGATACTTTTGTTGCTTGGTGACTGCAGTTTTGCAGTGTTGCTTTACTGTTATTTTCTTTGATCGGGCTGCTGATAACAATTTTTCTTGTGCATCGGGATGCAGGGTTTATGTGGTTCATTCTTACGTTAAAGAAGAAGATGTACAAGTATCAGTTTGGCCAGTACGCATGGACACACATGATTCTGATTGTTGTGTTTGCGCAGTCTTCCTTCACTGTTGCCAACATTTTTGAAGGGATTTTCTGGTAAGTAAATTGTGTTAAGAAAAAAATATAAGTTGATGGTGGGTCTTGTTGACGAACCTTAATTTCAAAATTTGGGCGATTTACACACTTACCTTCTGTTCCCTTCCGTTGATATACTGCCCTTAAGGCTCTTTATTTGCACCTTTTCTTTTGATACCTGCCTTTTAGCACTTAATACTTAACATGATTATAACATAGAATGGGACATATTAGAGATATTAATTGGTTTAGTGTAGTGAATTTATTGAATTGTTCAGACTTATCTAGAAGGACTAATAGCATCTTGATCTTCATGTACCAGTTGTTGATCTTCTGAGATTTGTAATAACAAAGATGGCATGCTCTTCATGAAGTGGATAATTAACAGGCCAAAAGAGAACCCTATTGATCCACATGAAAGTTTGTTCATTCATTTGTCTTGGAATGGATGATGTGAATTGAAATTGCAAGATTGTTGTTAAAAATGTGAGTATATGACAATCTTGCAAGAATAGCCTTATTTTTTCTTAGAGACGCATCACTTCTATCTTTGAACAAACGTGAGATTATATAGAAAGGTTAAGAAGTATGGATTTTCTCTTTCGGAATTTTCATATTATTTTTAGAATAGTCATAAAGGAAAGGTTACCATCTATACTTTGCAACAACGGAGTAGTTAACAGGTTCTAGTTTTGACTCTATTACTTGATAAGCTGGAGGGAAGCTTGGATTTTGAAGGCTTTTCTGGGGACTTCTCAGATGTGGAGAGTCCATTAAGATTATTTCAGTTCTTCACTTGTGCTCTTTGACATTCCTTTCTAGGTTTTTATGTATTTACTGATTTTTTTGCTCCCTTGAAATGATACTCTTCTTTATTTGCATATTATTCCTATCAATATAATCTAGGACCTCATGAAAACAATAAATTTCACGATGCCTACATCCTTGAGAAATAGCAATCAAAAGAGCAGCGTTTGTATTTCTTTATCTGTGCCTCATATTGTGCTCATTTTACATGGCCTTTGCGTATCATTTCTTGTATCTGTTGCCAATTGTGTTCATATTATGAAAACTTCTTGAGTCTTTAATTTGGTCTCTCTGGTCTATAATCAAGTTTTACGTTCTGAGGTTCTCTTTGAAAGTATGTGAGTTTTGATGCAGGTTTCTTCTTCCGGCAACTCTTATAGCTATCAATGACATTGCTGCTTATGTGTTTGGTTTCTTTTTTGGAAGAACCCCTTTAATCAAGTTATCTCCAAAGAAAACTTGGGAGGGATTCATTGGAGCATCTGTTACTACTATCATCTCTGCATTTCTGGTAAGCTCAGGTTTTCTTCATGTTCACAGTGAATACACTTCTGGTTTATTATGTTTATTATTGCCTGATGACTAACTTCAAGAACACCCTCTCTGGGAGTAACCAAATATCTCAGCCAGACTGCCATTTATGGTCAAAGTACAACTAATTTGAGCATTCTGCGTTTTAATCCTTGCTTCTCGCTGACAATGTTGTTAAAGCGGTGACAAGAAACAAAGCATTAATGAATAGTTTCCTTTTCAATTACCTTTTACGTTACCTTCCATTTTGTTCTCACACTTAACTGCGTTTATATTATGCAAGTGAGTATATCTTGATAGGTCTGTTACATATATTTATGCAGCTTGCAAAAATCATGGGTCGTTTCCCCTGGCTAACATGTCCAAGGAAGGTAATTCTTTTGATGGAGAGTAAATCCTTGATGTTTGAAAAGTCATAATGTATAAGTTCTGAACAAACTTAAATCTTATTTCTCTGAGATATGTATGCAGGATTTATCAACTGGGTGGCTTAACTGTGATCCTGGTCCATTGTTTAAGCCCGAGCATTTCACTTTACCAGGATGGATTGCTCAATGGGTGAGTGAACTGACATTCAGTATATTCATGTCAGCCCAGAAATGGTGATGCCTCACTAAATTGTTCATGCTTAATTGTAATTCACAAAAGTAAATACGGTGTTAGGACATGGTTATTAAATAGGACAGTTAAATGTTGTGGTTGTAGGAGTGAAACATATATGCTTTCATGTATCACATTTTACCTTCGAAGTTAATAGTACGGTGTTGTTCTTTGGTTCCTTATTGAATAATAGATTAGTTTATTTAAAAATCCTTCTCTCTGTCTGAAATTTAAAGGTTGAAAACCCAGCTGTTCTCCACTGTTTTAGCCATGTGGGATTTAGAAACTCAGATTTTACGAAGCTTGCCCATGTCTAAAGTCCCACTTTAGCAAATGAGATGTAGATCTTGAATCTTCAAAAATTAACTCAGATTCTAATGCATCCCAAGATGTTATTTGCTTACACAGTTTCCTTGGAAAGAAGTCTCAATTTTGCCTGTTCAATGGCACGCTCTCTGTTTGGGCTTGTTTGCTTCTATAATTGCACCTTTTGGAGGCTTCTTTGCTAGTGGTTTCAAAAGAGCTTTCAAAATTAAGGTCTGCCCCCGATACTTTCTAAGTGATTTCAAACATTAAAGATATCAAGCTTCCAATAAGTTACACACTATTTTCTATTGTCAATCTTTTTCAACAGGACTTTGGTGATAGTATTCCTGGACATGGTGGAATTACAGATAGAATGGACTGCCAGGTACGATCTTATGAAGTTTGAATGAGTGTTCCAACTATGGCTTCTCTCTCTCTCTCTCTCTCTCTCTCTTTTGTTCTCCCTATTTTTCCTTGTTTCTATACAATTTTTGTAGTCTTTAGACAAATTGATTACCAGGCTAAATACATCAATGGATTTTTTTTTGGTTGCCACCCGGCCAGCCTCCATGTCAAAGAAAAACCTCTCTGACACATGGCTATCAGTCCCCCCAATCAATAACACTTGGGTCATGATGTCTGAAATCTACATATACCTACTCATATGCTGAAAGTTCAGCTGTATTTACTAGTAGGTTTTGCTCAGTTTGGGACCCGTGGCTAGGTCCTTCCCCTTACTAATGCCCTTGATGTGTGGTTTTGCATTCTTCGAAAGTGATGTCATTTTCACCTCATCTTATTAGTCTAGGGTATTTACTTAGATTTGCATTTCTTGTCTCTCAGTCTACTATTTAGAAAAGGTTTGGTTTTTTGTATCCTTTTTAAATGTTGGAAAAACATAAGCTTTAGCCTAGCTGCTGCTTGACTTGGCATCTGCTTGAACTGAAGGGCCATTTACTCAACTTGTGAAGTCTCGCTAAATAACTATGTCCTGGTCTGTAGACTTAGAAGGCCAATGTCATGCGTTATTCTGTGACTAATGAGCTCTTCAATTGTAGATGGTGATGGCCGTCTTTGCTTACATCTATCATCAGTCATTTGTTGTGCCCCAAAGCCTCTCAGTTGAGAGGATCCTGGACCAGGTACTGTATTTCACATATTCATAAAAAAATTTGCCTTCACAGTTAGTTACATGAATAGTATGAATATATTAGCTGATGGTGACTGCTTTTCAGATTTTGATGAACCTCACATTCAAGGAACAGCTAGCTCTATACACAAGGCTTGGAGAGATCTTACAGGAGAGGTTGGCTGGACAATCTTAGTTCTCCATGACAACCTGTGTGTTGTCTGATGTCTTCTCTGTCGCCCGCGGTAATATACATGTTGGCCTAATGGCAAGAGAACAGGATGATATTTTGTATATTGTATCGGGTTCCATTTTGCTAGTGCCACCCCATTCAAATATTCAGGTCACTAATTCTTCAGTCGGCACATTCTGTATATTCTAAACTCTCAGTGGAGTGTGGATTGCTCCCTTTCCCTCTCACACACGAATTTAAAGCCGGATTTCCTTTGCAATTCAAATGAGTTAGATGTCATTTCTGTGCTAATTGATCAAGGGGATTGAATTAGCTCTCCATGAACTCGTCGAAGGTAAAAGACAACTGCCATTTGACACCAGAATGTAATTGTATGAATAATTGTATTTTTTCCTTTCAGCATCTTAGTAAATCAAGAAGTTCTTGACCCTCATACATTTTTCTCAGCTACCAAACACAGCAAAGGGCGTTTTAAATTCAGTTGATGCAGCCAGGAGTGGCATCTGATACTCCCTCTGAACGCTATGACGTTGAGAGAGAAAATGGGAGAGCAAATACGAATGCATTGAGCTTCTAAGTTTGGATCTGCTAAACTTCCATAGGAGTTTAAGATCAAGAATGGTGGAGATGAATATCAAATCATACTATGATGAAAACAATGGCAATGGATCAATAAACTACAGAAAATGACTTCGATCAGACGAGGAAAACTTTAAGAATCTGGCAATTGCTGAAGCAAACCAAAATTCAAAGCCTGTTGCATCACTGATGCCGTTCCCTTCTGATGGAGAAAGTTGCTTTAAAGCATCTTGTGGTGGAGATTTTGAGGATCCGGCTGTAGACATCCTCCGATTGACTGTGTTCCTCCACTGGCAACGCAGCTCCACCATTTCCAGTTAACCGCAGTAAACAAATAAGCATGATATCACAAAGCAAAGAATAATGAACCGGCTTTAATAGGAAAGACCCAAATTCAATTGTCCATTCAAGAATTGAAGCTAACAAAATCTGACCTCCTGATTCTCTCAAGAGTTCAATCACAAATCATCACAAGACTGAAAGTTTCTAAACTGGGAAACAAATCTAAAACCGGAAAAACAAATCTCAGCATCCAGAAGCAATGATCTCATACTTACCAACAAAGGCAAATAACTATGGTACAGGTTAATACTTCTACAGAGAAAACTTTGATGGGAGCCCCCCAAGCCAGTGCAATATGCATTTCACACTCAAAAGCATCTAGAGAAGAAAACAAAACTGGTCACCTGCTAAATGCTTCAAGGAACCCTAGATCATCACCTTTGTGTTCTTCATTGGGTCTTTGGTTTCTTGACCTTCACGTAAGGAAGAAAACCCATAAGATAGACAATCTTGGGAGCCCATTCCAGCTGCTCAGCACGGCAAAACATTAGGAAGGTGTTTGCAAAGTAGGAACTTAAAGCAATGAAGATGTGCCACATAGCATGGCCCTGCGGATTAATCGGCCAACGAGATATCTCCTCACAGAAAAAACGATCACCGATCCAACACAAGCCACCAAGGACAAGGGCGGCCAGATATAGCTTTGCGAGACGCTTAGCAGAAGCATCTTGTGTGTAGATGTAATACTTGTTCATTCGGGGAATGCAGAGGAGACACAAGATCAGATAATGCACCTTAAAGCCAATGCCGAAATTGACAATTGCATGAACAACAGCAAAAAAGGCACCATAAAGGAAGAGGAAGATAGGCATTGTGCTGCGGTAATGCCAATCTGGTGAGTACAGGATGTACATATAAAGTAGCATCTCCCAAACCATTGGAGTTTCATCACTCTGCTGTTGCCTGGAGATGAATGCAGAAAAACTTCCTAGTGTAAATGTTGACGGCAACAATCATGCATATATAAAGGTACTGTCAAATAAAGCTAATTCTATCCTAATCAATACTTGATATTACTTAAAGCAGAAAGATATCCAGCCTAAAATTTATGTACACTCGAGTGTACGTGCACAAGATCAATTTTGTTTAGCCCCTCCATATGCGGCTCCAGTATATTCAGATTGCAAGTGAGACAGAATAAGAGCATTTTCATCCCACTCCAATGAAAAACACCAACTTATTCAATTCAAAACCTAAATCCATCTACATGAAACAGCTTACATAAATCCTGGCCAGTAACCAAGAAAAGCAAATAAGGCCTGAAATCCTAATTTTCTCCAGAGTATAATTAAATAGTTTAAGATTTGTTGCCAGTACCCGTGTAACATGACACGAGACAGTTATACAAACTCAATATTGTTTCCTTGCTGCATGTCAATTAGTGGCTTGTTTGCTAGTGGACGCACAATGTCAAGATGCTAACGTCTCCTTATTCACAATAGAATCTCAGAGGCTCAAAACATTATATAGGTAGTAAGTAACTAAACGAAAAGGGGTAGTAGTAGGCTGAGCTGTCAAAATATTTCCATGTCAAGGCTCGTAGAAATCCATCTTTGAAGCATATAGTACACAAGACAACCAAAAGAGCTTTTCACCCATCAGCTAGCAGAGTTTCCTTAATCACCCACCAACTAGAAGGCATTTATCAACATATCTTATTTGTACTATTTTGAGACCTGAACGCCATATGCGACCAACCAGTGACACAGCAATCAAGCTTGCACATAGCTCTGAGAATTACTTACACACTATGCAATGTGGCGTGGTATAATATGCTTCCAAAGGCAAGTGCCATATTAGATAGGTGAAGAACAGTAAATCTCTTCTCAAACCGTTGTCTTAAGGCATTGATGAGACCGAAGAGGGCCAAAAGAATGGTTGGGAAGTTGGATATGGTGTTGTAAAATTCAGCAACATAGGGAGAATGGGAATAATTCTTCTCACAACACTCAATAGTGGACGTCACAGGACCCCAGAAAGTTGGTGTTCCATCAGCCATTCTGCTTTGTAATCTATGGAATATATTTAGTAGGATCCTTTATGCTGAGGTGTAGTGGAGATCATAAAAGTTGCAAACAATGTGCCTGCAGAAAAAAAGCTGAGTCAGCAACCAAACAATGCTTTCATGGTAAAATTTCACTATGATGGAAAGAAATCCAAAAAAATTGCATTTATTAAGTCTCTTGCAACGCGCAGTGACAATATAATTACAAAATGAGTTACATAACAGGAGTTCTTGACAAAGATAATAGATTTGTGCCTCTGTAACGCAATATCTCCACGAATTTTCCCTACTTTTGCATCTTCCCAGAGCATTTTTGGTTTATAAATAGCCTCAAATACAATGATAGCGCGTTACCAGCATGATACAGATCAAAAATCATACAGGGCCCCAAAATATCCAAGTTTAGGAAGAAATCAATCATTACCGACAGGAAACGAAGACCTTGATGAGAAACTCAAAACTCCCAAAAAAGTAAAAGTGAACATCAGAAAAACATAACTACATGAACGGAAAAACTGACGTCCACGCAAGACCCAGATCAACAAAAATTTCCTTTCAGAAAAATTCAGCAAATCACATCGACTACAACCGAAATGCGAAAAGATCCAATCTCATTGACCACAATCAAAACACATCGTGCCAAAGAAAATAGCATTTCATAACACAAAACTAACCACTTTCGAGGAATCAGATCTCATTTTCCTCATCCCCTCAGGCCCCAATCTCCGCCTCTCTAAGCTTCGACCAAAAAGAAAAGGCAAAAGAGAGTCACTTTGCAGCGTTCAAAGGACAGGAGAAGACGGCAGCCTACCCCAGTTATTTCCTTCTTATGTCCTCCTCCTCCTCCTCGTTTTTAGCTTCTTCAGGTAGTTAATGCAGTCCAATTTCCACCGTCGGATTAGTAAAATCCAATGAAATATACCAGATTCTACCGCCTCGATAATTTCCAAAAATTTAATTTATTTATCTTTAATCCGTACACATTGCAAGTCGAGTAAAGTCGTGCTGACATGTCTTTTCCAACTTTAAACAGTACGACTAAAGCATCCTTAAGAATTCAGAACACCTTTGACAATCAAACTATTTAGTGGGTCGGCTGGCCCGACCCATTAGCCCATATGGGGATTTACGGGCCTGGCCCAAAAATAAAATAAACTGGGCCCAATTACAAGAAAGCCAGGCCCACACTTGCAATTGGGAATGATGGGCCGTGGCACAAACCTACAAATGGATTGGGCCTGATTACTCATGGCGTCATCTCTTAAAAATTCAGAACACCTTTGACCATCAAACTATTTAGTGGGCCTTCTGGCCCGACCCATATAGCCCATTTGGGATATACGGGCCTGGGCCAAAAATAAAATAAAATGGGCCTGATTCGAGGAAGCCAGGCCCACTCTTGCTAATTGGGAATGATGGGCCGTGGCACAAACCTACAAAAGGATTGGGCCTGATTACTCATGGCGTCATCTCTTAAAAATTCAGAACACCTTTGACCATCAAACTATTTAGTGGGCCTGCTGGCCCGACCCATATAGCCCATTTGGTATATACGGGCCTGGTCCAAAAATAAAATAAAATGGGCCTGATTACAAGGAAGTCAGGCCCACTCTTGCTAATTGGGAATGATGGGCCGTGACACAAGCTTACAAAGGGCTTAGGCCTGATGACGTCATAGCGTCATCACCCACTTACCGGCAATGATGAAGTACTGAATGTACATAACCCAGCAATGCGGTTAGATACGGATTCCGCGGAGGAGATTAAGGATTTTGAAAAACATGGACCCGTCTGAAGACAAGAAGCGCATTATGTCCGGCATATTCTGCTCGAAACCGCGACAAAACCGCTTTCCAATCACCCAATATTGGTTTTGGAAGGACATAACGTGAGGGTGTCAACAAATTATGTGCCAATCGGATATTCTCTTCTACCATTATGCCATGATAGAAATATTTTGTTTTGTTTCATGAGATCGTAGAACCAAACGCCGTCAGCTAAAAAATAACTTATAAGGCTTATTTTTTAGAAAAATTGTAACGAATGTGATCCATGACTTAATGACAAGTTACACTCAATTACTCTTAAATATTGTTCTTAATCCAAACTGTCATAAATTGAAGCCTATCCTAAGCCCTCATAAACTCGTTACAAAAATTTATTTGTTTATTTAAAACCAACCCAATAAAAGAGAGAAAAAAGGAATTCTTTAGTAGTGTTCTTTAAGCTAAACTTGACTGGTATTCTCATTTGTCGTGATAAATATTAATAAATAGTTTAAGTGAAAAAAAGGTTATTTATACTAAATTTTAACAACTTTAAAAGTTCTTATGGAATTATTTTAACTAGGATTTTTTAATATTAACAAAAAATGCTAACATTGACCCTTCACAGTTCCTTGTTTGGAAACGTGCTTGGTTCCCCTTTTTACAATGAACCTGGACGCTTCCAAGATTCATTGAATGTGGACAATAAAAACAATCCAGACCAAGCCTCCTGGCGACCCTGCGCCTACTCCCCGCATCACAATCCAAATCCCACTCCCCTGATGACGTGTAAAAACCATAAATAAGAACCCGCCAGATGTAACACTTCCTCCGCGTGTACACTCGTGCTGAGGAGTTCTGGCTCGCGTGGACCACACCCTGTCACGAGTCCAAGCAAGGACCATAGCGGCCAGTGGAACGGCGTCAACAGGAGCCAGCTCCAATGTTGACATAATCACTTCAGCTTACTATCAAATTGGTCTAACACATGGGCCCAGCTACATTAATATTTGCTCTTATTTTCTAAATTATAAGAGATTTTTTTTTATTATAACACACACATCCAAGAAGAGAAGGGAGAGACTCTAACCCATAATTAGTAGGACTATCGGTTATGATTTGACTCTTTAATTTCAAGTAATACAAGCTAAAAAAAATACAAATATGTAGTATTGTTTCTCTACTGTCAATTTTGGAAGTATATTTGATGTGATGGAAATTTCAAGAAATGAACACATGTGGAAGATTTACCGCCCAAAAGTTTTTCTTTTTTATGTGTACTTAATGTAGCCATAATGTGGAGTGGGATACTTAATGTGGCCATAATGTCAGGGTTTGACTCTTTGATTTCAAGTAACACAAGCTCAAAAAAAATACAAATATGTCTTATATTGTTTCTCTACTATCAATTTTGGAAGTATATTTGATGTGATGGAAATTTCAAGAAATGAACACATATGGAAGATTTACCGCCCAAAAGTTTTTCTTTTTTATGTGTACTTAATGTAGCCATAATGTGGAGTGGGATACTGAATCCCAAATTGGAGTTCATGCAACTTGTGATGTGGATAAATTAATACACGATTAAACCTCTCAAGGTTTCTTCACCTTCCACAGTCCCAAAAATGTATCTTGACTGCAAATTAACACAAAGAGAAGACGAACGTGGATGCAAAACCAGCCATATACATTCACTAAACTGTGATTTCAGCCTACATTCATTGCAGTTCAAGTTTCCACACGCACTGCACTGTTCCACGCCGCCGTTCTCTCTTCCCACCTCTCTCTCTCTCTATATATATATAACGCCGTTAAGTCGTGGATTAATACTCGTGTCTCTGCATTTCAATACGTTGTCTTTATGTGGACATAATATCATCAGAATCACGACATAGCCATACCATTCTTCGAAAAGCCACCTCTGTGTCTCTCTCTTCCTCGTTTTCTCTCTGTAAGTTCGTGGATGGGTGTAGGTTTGTCTGTATATATATAGCCCCAAGAGGGCTCTTTATCATTTTCTCCTAAAGGGCGAAAGAGAAAGGAATATAGAGATTGTTTGGGGAGATTGGGGGAGAGGTTTTCGACAATGAGGCGAGTTCCGGTGAGGTTTGAGAGGGTTGCGGCGGCGTTTCGTGAAGTGTCGTGGGACCGAATCTGCGAGAGCAGCGGGAGCGAGCACTCGCCGGAGAGTTTCACGGATTTGTCGGGTCTGGTGAAGTCGTTTATGTTGAGAGATGGTGGAGTGTTTGGTGGAGATCGAGATAAAGAGGCTGTGGAGCGTGAGAAGGATCAGGACGACGAAGAAGCTTCGGATTGGTCCGACTCCGAAACAAAGGATATGCTACGGAATCTTCTTGGTTGCGACGGCGATTGTGCTGATCGTAACGTGAAGAGTAAGATTTTTGCCGGCACAGAGCTCGCGAGCAAAGAGTTGACCGGCGACAGATCGTCGCCGGGGTTTAAAAGACAATTGATGACTCGTCTACGTGATAGAGGTTTCGACGCTGGTTAGTGCTCAAATTTTCCTATTTTGTCTTGTCGGCAATGCATTCACATAATTAGGAGCCTTGAAATCCTCTTATCCAGTAATTTACCTAATATGGACGCAGATGTTTCGATGAATTTTCAGAAATTAGCGTCAATTTTCCATAAAAATGGTTAAATTTCCATAGTCTTAAGATAATTAGATTTAGCCTCAAGTATGCTGAATAGAATCCTTCTTCTGCAGGCCTCTGCAAATCAAAGTGGGAGAAAACCGGACGATTCCCATCTGGGAATTATGAATACGTCGACGTGAACGTGTCTGGGAACCGATACATCATCGAAGTTTCTCTCGCCAGAGAATTTGAAATCGCTCGTCCGACCGGCCAGTACGCCGCCCTGCTGGATGTTTTCCCACCTACATTTGTGGGCAAAGTGGAGGACCTGAAGCAGGTGGTTCGGCTGATGAGCAGGGCCATTAAGCAGTCAATGAAAAGCATGGACCTGCACGTTCCGCCTTGGAGAAGAAACGAGTACATGATATCCAAGTGGTTTGGTTCCTACAAGCGGACGACAAATGAAGCTCCAACCGGAAAAGTAAAGTTGGATGGCGCCTTTGAAGGAAACCGGTCGGTTGGGTTTGACGCCTCGCCGGCGATATCTTACTATTGCAGAGATGATTTTAGGAGTAAGGTCGGGTTGAGAGTTGGCAACCTGACTGCTGCGCTGAATGGCACTGCCATGAACTCGTAGGCACATCATTTGGTAGCTCGTTGTATAGAAAACTAGTAGAATTGGTAGTATTGTTTGAAGGGTGGGGGAAGTGATTGGGATTTGTAGCATAATATATTGGTTTTTATGTTCTAGGACATGCCATTGTAGCTATTTTTGAATAAATCGTCTGTAAAAAGACCCATTGATTGGCCTTCTTGGCTGTCATGATTGTTCTGCACTTTTGTACGAGCTGCACTTACACCTCTCCATTGAAATTAACAATTATAATGACTATAATCCAAAATGAACATGTCTTAATCTCATAGATACTTTGAAGATTAAATCTGTTACCATCATCCTTAGTGTAAGGGTATTAGATTATCTGGCTTACAAGAATTTGCCTGGTTTAGGCTCTATGGAGTGGCTTCTTTTACTGCATAATTAGCAATTCTTCTAATAGTGGGAGATAAGAAATGGTTGCAAGGATAACTTTTAACAAGACTAATATCCACTCGAGTTCACTTTATATACGTATTCTAGTCATCCGACACAGTCAGGGTATATTAATAGTATAAATTATTTCACATTGTTATGAAAATTTGTTAAAGTTAAAAAAGTTTCCTCCAATCCTTTTATCTTAAACTATCTTAGTATTTCTTAATGCCAATAAACACTCATATAGATCTTTCCCAATAAATTATTATTAGTAACAACATTATCTGCCTTAGAATATTTTCTGATACAAAACCGAAAATAGCTTAAAACCAGCATGACACTTTCTCATAGAGGTGGGTTGGGCTAATGGGCCATGTTATCTGCATCGTGCAGGTGGTTGATTTAGATATACAGTGAATGGGCTTGGCCCAATACATAAAGACCCATTACCTAGTTTGTAGGGTTTTTAGAACAAGCAAATCACGTCTTGCCAAAGAAAACCGGCTTCCCATGTGTCGCAGAACGATTTAAAAGGGACGATTTTGAAAATTGGAAGAGCTTATTGATATATATGAATGAAATATGGCTTGTAAATGAAAAAATTAATCTAGTATAATTAAAACTAATTTGTATTTTTGAGTTTGTTTCTTTCACTTTCTCATGTCCAAATCATGTTTACACTCAGTATTGTAACAATTAAAAATTTAATCTCTCTAGAAATTAAGTCATTCTATTACACCCTTAATCTAATTTTTTCCAAGTATTTGGATAACTTAAATTTTTTAAAATGTTTAAAAGGCAAGGAAGAAAAGAGGGGAGGGGGAGAAAATGAAAAATAATATGGGTAACTCTACTTGTATTATTATTGTTTAATGGAAGTTTATATATAAAATTTGTACATAAAGAAATAGAAAAAATTAAATAAATAAATTATGAAACCTAAATTAATCAAAGAAGGAAATTGTGAAACCTAATGCAATCAGAAGTAATTACCAAACCTACTATCATAAGGAAAGGAAAATATGAAATCTACTACAATCATGAAACAAAGGAAATTGTGAAACTTATTGAAGTATAATTATGAACAAAAGTATAATTCAAAATAGATGAATAGAAAAGGTACAATTAGATTGTTTAATAATCTCATTTAGATATTACAATATAAAAAATTACAAATGGTAAAATTCTAAATTTCAGAATTTAAATGAAGAAACATGGTGCATTAAATTCAATGATGTTATCATCATCGTTATCACCATCAATAAGTACAAGGCTTTCCTGCAAAAGTGTTGCCCCATCATGTTCATTGGGAATGTCCAAAATTTCTATAGCTCTCTTAGACTCCTTTTCTATGTTACACCAGAAGTATTTCGTGACCTTCTCTATCAGAATTTCTTGGCCATCCTCCGAAATCACTAAGGGCTTGCAACTTGAGAACTTATTTTCAGGCGACGTGTAAAGTAGTGACCAACTGCTCACCACCCCGTACTCCTTCATCATCCAAAGGCAATTATGCTTAAAAACACAAAGCTTTCCTCCCAAGACCCCCAGTGTGCCACCAACAAAGAGAGACTCCATTGGAAATGGATGAACTTGGAATTTCTCGATGGTGAAATCAAATGCGAGGATAGCTCTAGGGTATGGGGTCTCTTCAGCCCGGTTATAGACCAACCAATGTATGTTGCCGTTTAAGTAAGTCCCATCTAAAAAAGGCAATGTAACCTTGGGAAGCAATTCATCTCCTACCCTTCTCCATGAATCTTCTTTCAGACTGTATACCAAAACATCAAAGGATAGAAAAGTCTCAGGCTCTTCCAGTTCAGAGAATTGCACAATTTTCATGACCTTGTAATCATCGTTCACTTGATCGTATCCAAATCCTACATTCAATTCGTACTCGTAGAAATTAGAAGTACCTAGCTCCATAGGTGGTATCATCTTGTGTTTTCTGATTGATGGATTCCAAATTACAAACCTATCTTCAAGATCGCGAGTGAAAAACAAGCCGTTGCAGGAATTGCCGATAAGCCTGTCCCATTTTGGAACACATGACCACTGGAAGACCTTCATGGGCTTGTGGTTAAGATTCACCGAGCAATACGTATCCACGTAACACCGCACGAGGAGGATGCTCTGGGCGGAGTGTTGAAGATGCATTTCAATGAAATATGGATCCCTAATTAGTGCGCGCCATGACTTGGAAACACTCTGAAAACGTATGAGGGACTTGACGGGAAGCAATAGAAGTATTTTCAGGATTAGCTCTTCTGGGAGGGTCGACATAGAAAGAAGATAGCTTATATGTGTTTGTAAACCCGATTCACATATTTATAAGCCAAGTTTTCCTAGTATAGTATGGTAATTCTAGTGGAAGTTGGTCTCCTTATAGAAGTCTAGTTCTTTTGGTCTAGTAAATCTAGGAAGGATAAATTTTGGGGAACTAGAATTAAATAAAACTGTTATAAAATTGAAACTCAAAGTTTCCTTTTTAATAGAGTTTTCTAAGTTTGAATTTCAAAATAAACTATCTCATAGATGAAGTGCTTCGTTTCAGATCAATCAATTCTTCAATTGAGTTTAGACGTTCTCTTAAAAACCATCTCCTTTATTTTTAAATTAAAACAATTTAAATAGGCTTTAAGTCCCTTGTGAAGCTCCCATTGGAGAAATAGTTGAGATGCATCTGGATGAAATCTAATTAAGTGATTAAAAAAATCATTGCGATAATGTCTTGGGGTCAATTATACCTCAGTGTTAAATTGTCCATTTTGTCTCATTGAAGGATTTTGCACTCCTTATAGAAATGAGTTTTAGACCTTCTTATAAAACTATCTGCTTTATTTAAAATTTAAACTTACTTAAATAGGCCCAAGTCTTGAGAGGCATCTGACGAAATCTAGTTAACTGATTAGTGCATATTATGGCTTCAAAATGTGGAAGCATTTTATGGGCAATCCGAAAAGTATCTTGGCAATCATGTCCGGTGGAAGACTCGGACATGGACAGACTCTACATCGTCTCCTTTTTCCAGCTTGCGGATTCTGCCGGTCTAAATGATATTGAAATATAAGAAAAGGCCGGGTTTACGTTAAGTCTGGAAGGTTGGACGCATTGGCTAAAGTTTCCTCAAAATAAAATCAAGAAAAAAACATTTAAGAGTTTTATTAGACAGGGAAGAGTCAAATCTTGAGTTTTTGTAGGCATCGATGGACGCAAACCGTCGGGAAATCAAAGCAGCCAGCCTGCAAAATGACCCTTTGAGCAGTAGATGTAAGAGAAGGGTCTCTACAAAGGCAAAGTACCATGCCATTTCCCTCTTCTCTCCTTCTCTTCATTCCCATAAACCAAGAACCGTAGCAAATCAGAAAGCAAGAACAAAATATGAGAAGTTGGGTAATCATAGTAGACGGACATTGAAGAGATCTCACAATCCCTACTTTTTAAAAAGCCTTTTAAGGAGAAAAACTCACTTCTTGTATGATATCAAAGCAAGTTTGATCTGGTAGCAACCCTCTTTATGAAATCCCAACTCCTTAAAAGGCTTTTTGAGAAGATAGGCCCACTTCTTATAAGAAACGAGAAAGATTATGTTTCTAAATCTTAGCTTCATATTCCATAATTTTTCTCAATTGTGTCAAAGCACCATCATGCATAGGATGTAGTCAAGAGCACCCGACCAAAAGCACGTTTGAGAAGGAAAGAATTCCGGGCACCATCTTCTTCATGCAAACACACGAGCTTGCAGATGCCATGATGTTTATACAACGGTTCTCTTACAAGAGGATGAACCAAAAAGTTTTAAGCTCGGATTTTGGTCATCAAAATGCACTGTTGCACTCTCAGACAAAAATGGCCAGGAAACAGAACAAAACTCAAATGCAGGGAAAACTTAAGCCATACATAATGGCTTTTATCTCTTCTTTCGTTTCTGCTTTTCGTTTCCACTTTCACCCCTTACTCTGCTGGGGAGGAGGAGATTCTCTGCCTTTTTTTGGCTATCAAAATGTATTCAAGTCTGTGGGTAATGTGTTGAGATCAGGCAATTGCCGAACTTGCTCAATTTTCAGTTCTTCTACCTGAATTCGCTTGGGTTTTCTTTGCTTCGGATGAGAGGAACACCATCTTCCCTCCAAGTTATCCGTTCTTCACATAAGGCTTCCGTCACCTCCACATATAACCGATGCTCCTAAATACAAATGAAAACCAGTAATTATGTCGCAAGGAATCCAACACAAATCAGAAGCTTATGCACAAGACTGTATTTTTAATGTCCAAGAGAGGGTAATTCCTTTAATTCCACAGGCAGGTCCGGGATTCAAACAATCATGGGTGGAAGATCTGTGGGTTTAGAGGTTATTCTATCATTCAACAAGAATTTGCCAGAGTAATGTATTACTATTGCTTGAATCATAGTACCTCAGAAAGAACTCTAGCTGCAAGCTCCTCTGCAGTGTCATTAGCAAGGACAGGGACGACACTTTGAGCAAGGATACGCCCAGTGTCGTAGTGCTCATCAACAAAATGAATTGTCGGACCTGAGTATCTAGCCAAGCACAGAGAAGAATACATAATAATATTCACACTTCTCTTCATATACACTTTAATACAGTGAGAGTTGAAACAAAATTTGTTTAGGTTGTATAGCATTAAATGCTGAGATCTACCTTGCTCCAGAAGCAATGACTGCCTTATGCACCTTCATACCATAATATCCTTTGCCTCCAAAGGCTGGAAGTAATGATGGATGGATGTTTACCATGGATCTGGGATAAGCACGAATCAACTCCACTGGTATAAGTTTTAGATATCCCGCTAGAAGTATGAAGTCGACCTCAAATTTCCTGACTACGAAAACATGATAAAGTGTTAATATATTTCTGTACCATTTCAACACATCAGTCTTTCCTTTTGTTCCACATATTTCCTTGGCTAGTAAAATTAAAGAAATCACTTCGCAAAAGCAGGCATCTTTTAGCAACAAATATTGAAGAGGATATCACAGTCATCTTATACAGAATGCTTTTTCATGATGCGATTCTAACACATTTTTCTTCTGACATTTTAACCCACCAGTCCATCCATGTTGGTGACAAGCTTGCCAACTTCAGTTTGGCTGTGGTGAAGTCTAAATACACCATTATAGCCTAGAAGCTGCTTATGATATGAGTGGATGTCAGTAGGTACTGGGCAGGGTTTGCGTCAAGCAACAATTCTTCTAAGTAACAGCTAGCACACACAAGTCCGCCAGACAAGCTTAAATAGATCTGCTACCCCAAGAAAGTATATATGAATGGCCTTTAGACATCACGCAAAGCATCTTATCCCCCTCACCCTCGGCAACAGACATCCAATGAACCAAACCTAGGCATCTGATGGAAAAGCCCTGTAGCAAACAAAATTAAAGGCAGCAGAAAAACCGGCAGAATATAACCATGCATTGTTAACAGTGTCAACAGAACGCTATTCAGATAGACAAGATCAAGATATATAGTGGCAGCAAGAAAAGAATGCACAATTGACAAGTTAGATTAAGAATTTAACCCATAAGGGCGCATCTCTAAGGATTGGCTATGAGGAACGTCTTTGTTAAGGGGTAATATGGCAGATTTCCTTCACATAATGAAAACTAGACCAGATGGTTTTTGTAGCAAGAACTAATCTAGTTTTGGTTTATGCCTAGCTAACTCATTGCTAGGAAAAAATTATGAAACTTTTTATTAGTGAGTCCACCATATTATGATTCATCGTTAACAAGTTCCATAGAAAAAAACAACTACAGCCTAAGTAATTTCATTTTTGGGAGAAGGGGCCCGACCTAAGCATAGACACAAGACTGGTTGGGGAAAGTCCATCAGGTTCCTCCTTTGTTTTGGGGAACAAAACAACTGGGATGCCCTTATCTCTTGCATACTCGGCACCTCCACAGCCTGCCACCACAGGAAAATAACACATGAATCAGTATCGAATTCCCAAGAAAAGGTTTTTGCATTGTAGCACTACAGTCCCAAAGTTACTTTATTTTCACATCTAATCGCCATGAGCTAGCAAGCATTGCACATCATCCATGATAACTTTCCCAACTAACTGCTTAGGCCATTGAATCGCTACAATTTGTAGTCAATCCCCGATTCAATATCGGGGATAAATGCTTTGGAAAAAGAGCAAAACACTCTGTGAAGAATTGAATATATCCATCGGAATTATTGAAAATTTCCTCATTCCGACAAAAACTAGATAGGAGAATCATAAAAAGCACAAAATTCAGTTATGCTTCCAGCATCTGACTACGTTCTTCAGCAAAGCTACACACGGAATAGGAATAAGGTAGCATGAGAAACCATCCTCAAACCAATAGCCTACCCCATGCTTGATCCATAAAAAGACAAAGTGGAAACTGTGGAAAACCAACTCAAGGACAATTAAAATTTAGATTCATTCATGTTATGGCGACAAATATAAACGCTATGTGACATTAGATTATCTTTTCTCAATGCTTGTGCCTCACAGAACGCGGTATACCTAATAAATTGCAGAGACAACAGTTCAAAATCTTAGCTTTTGAGTAGCAGAAGATTCCCACTTCTTTTACAGTCCATAAGCAATTAAAAGCATCGGTTTTGAAGCTAAAAGGCAAATCAAACCTATAGAAAGATAGAGAGCAAACCGCGTCTATTTGTGACCAAAACAACGATGTCTCCATGAACTGATCCTCGAAGAGAAGCTTCATGAATGGACCTGAAGTTCGACCCGCCTCCGGAGACGAAAACAGCTAACTTTTTCCTTCTAACCTCGTTTTTCAAATCTTTCGCATGAGAAATAGAATCATCCTCTGCAATTTTACACTTCAATGTCTGTTTAGAACACACCCTTTGCAGCATAAAAATTCTGCAGGAGACCCATTCGCGCGATTGAGGGAAAGATGCTGAAGAAAGAGGCGGCGACGCCGCCAAAAATGTCTTTTTGGTACTTCGAACTGTTGGGAACGTTGGGTTTGAGCAAAACCCAGAAAGCAAGCTCCTGGTTTCCATTGAAACACAGGATCAAACACAGCTCAAAACACTTCGAAAAGGGAGAAAAAAAGAAACGAATTGCTTCCCCCCTCTTCCAGTCGCAGCAAAGCTCGGAACAAAAGCGGCAAAGCAAGGCGAATAAAGGAAGGTTGTGCAGGGTATCAAACGACGTCGTAGTAAAGTATTAAAAGAAATTGTGAAGATGATTATTTCTATAAAATCCCAATAAGTTCGTATAAACAAAAAATCAATGACTGTTTAAAATCTATTAAAAAGGAGTTCAACTTAGTATCACAATATCAAAATCTAATTTTAAATAAATATCTATTATTTCGATTCTAAATTTCTATGAAATATATTTTACGTCTTTATGACAAAAAACATGTTAAGGATACTATGAAAATCTTATAAATTATTATTTTAGTCACATGTTCTTTTACATCAAATGTCTTATTTTTCAATAAAAAATAAGTGCATTTGAACAATCAAAAATCTCAGTCTAAATAATTGGAGTTTAAGAAATTTTAATTCTCTAAAACAATGGTATAATATAAAATATCAAGTATATTACCAATCAAGGAAATCTCTGGTCTCGAACGGGTCCCAACATGTTGCAGAACGGTTAAGAAAGGGATGGATTTTCAAAATTAGAAGGGCTTATTGATATATATATGAAGACGTTAGGCATGTAAAATTAAAATTAATTTGTCCTTTTGAGCTTGTTTCTTTCGCTTTGTCATTTCCAAAACCGTGTTTATACTCGGTTATTAGTAACAATTACAAGTTTAATCTCAGTAGATAGTAAATCCTTCCATTATATCCTTCATCTAATTGTTGTGAGCTATTTGGATAACTAGAACTCTAAAAATATTGAGGAAGCAAGAAAGAAGAAAACAGAGGAGGAAGAGAAAACGAAAAATAACATGAGTAAGCTATACTTATATCATTGTTGCTTATGAAAATTTATGTATAATTTTGTATATAAAAAAATAGGGATAGGGAAAGGGAAAAAGTTTTTTTGAAAAAAAAAAAAATCTTTCCTTTGCAATAATGGATTGAGATCAATTTTACGTCAATGCTAAATTGTCCACTTTGTCTTATTGAAGGACTACATGAAATGCTAAGTTGGCTTTCAATTTTATGTTATAGGACAAAAGCCAATTAGTAGTGCCCATATATGATTGAAGGCTGCCATGGGGTTTTGGGATGGCAAGGTCATGAGAGTCAGCCCTTGCCAATACACTACTAGTGTTCTTAGGAAATGAAAATACACTATTGTTAGGAAAAGGAATTGTAAGACCTATTATAATCAGAAAAAAAAATTGTAAAACATGCATTAAGAAAAATGAATTGATTTAAACTCTACAATAGGGAGAAAGAAAGGTCTAATACATTCTCCATGGCTATTTTAAAAGATGAAATTTTAACATCCTAAGAAACTATGTCACTTTGCTATATTGTTTGTTTAATTTTTTATAAAATCATAATTATTTGTATAAAAATAAGAAAAAATATTTATGTAAGTAATATTTGAGACTCTAGTTACATAGAGAATTATGTCAAAAATATGAAAAGATAAAAACAGAAAAACTACACCACTTGCTCGATCAATGTACTATTTTATTTTCCTTATTGAGATTGCACATTAGAAAAAGAACTTTTTGTTTACTCTTTCATTTTAATTTATTTTTCTTTAACTTGAAATTAGGAAGAACAAAGAATGTGCATTATTTTCCTTCTTTTTGCCTTCGTAATTTTTAATTGTTCCATTAATCACCAAAAATCTTTTATCAATTTTCAAATTTATGTCAAACAATAATTGTTATTTTTTATTTTCTACAACTTATTTTTGGATTGTCTTTTTTTTTACAAGACAAATCATCCTCCATGACATACATGACTTTCAAACTGTATATAGATAGAAACTCTATGGGAATTGGATGACTTGAAATTTCTCATTGGTGAGATCAAATGTCACAACGATAGTTCGATCATTTTATACTTCTGGAATCTCCACTAACCAATTCAAAATGCCATTTAAGCAAGTCCCATACCCCAACCTAGAATAATTGAAAGGCCATTTATCTTCTACCCTTCTCCACGAATTTTATTTTAGACTGTACACCAACACTTTGGGTTCTAGAATACCATTTATAAATACAATGGGTTGAACGACATTTACAACCTTATAATCATTGTTTATTGGATCGTACCCGATGTCTACATGGACTGACTTCCGTCATATTTAAAAGCATCTAGCTTTATGGACGATAATTGCCAAACTCATTATTATCGAGAAAGGAAACCATAAACCTATTGTAATAATGAAATAATGAAAAATGTGAAACCAATTATTATAAGGAAAGGAAATTGTGAAACCTACTACTATAAGGAAAGGAAATTGTGAAATCTACTACTATCAAGAAAGAAAATTGTAAAACCTTATACTATTAGGAAAGAAAATTGTAAAACTTGTATAAAGAAAAATGAATTGATCTAAACCGTACAAGTAATGGTGAAGATAGGTCTTATACATTCTTTTGTGCTGTTTTAAGTAATTGAATCCCTTGATTTAAATGTCAAATTTTGAGAATTGATAGATTAAAAAACAAAAAAAAAAGAAGGCAAAAACCCAATAACAACAAAAAATCCAACAAATATTGAAGTATAATCTTAAACAAAAGTACAACACCAAATAGATAAACAATGTTAAATAAATTTTTTTAATAGTTTTCTTGAGTTATTTTAACAAAAAAATAAAAAGGTAAAACTTTAAACTTTAGAATTTAAAAAAGGAAACTTGATGCACTAACAATTGTTGTATTATCGTTATCACCACCATAATTATTTATTCAATTTGTTCCTTTTTAAGGTTTAAGAACAATTTGTTATGTTTTTCATGTATTCTATTCTTTTACAAACGGCTCTGGTTGACAATTAAGTAGCAACTCACATTGTCTCCAATTTGGTTTTCAGTGAGCAAACCCCTAAAGTCACCTTGGAGCATTTTTCCTTGCTTGACTGGTGGAAGTGAGACTTGTATTACTAAACTCTTCTTAGCTATTTAAGAGGTGTTGAAATGGTTGAAATATGTCCTTTCGATATTTTGGTGCAGAAGTTAATGGCAATTTCGAGTGTCAAAGGCCTCTGTTGTTGCCAAATTAACAAATTTGCCATATCAATTGCCTTGCACACACCTAGAAATCTTTTTATTTGTTTATTTATTTTTTTATAGAAAAGTTAACTACTTTTTATTAATTATACAATCTATTTATTCTTTAATTGAATCCAAAGTATCATTATGAAGAAGAAGATTATGTTCCTTGAATTGCCATTGTTGGCCCACCAAATGTTGGTATAAGTAGCATCTTGAATGCATTGGTTGGGGAGGATAGAACAATTATTAGCCAAATTTGCTACTACTTGGGATGTTATTGACTCTGCATTCAAGGAACTAGATGGCCAGGTTTATTTATATGAAATTGTTGCTTAATTGTTGGTTGCGACTATAGTTTTGTTTTTGATCCTACTAGACCAATTTTTTGAGCCAAATAATTCATATAAAATGTTTAATGATTTTCAAAATGATTTTATGTTATACCTCCTTGGAATGGAATATTTCAAATATATTAATTCTTCAAATCTTCTAGGAAGTTTGAATTCCAAGAAATTGCAAGGCTTTACTTTGACTACTATATTGGTTTGCATGCATTACAAATGAGTGCATGCTATCAGACTTATTATGGTTATGTACTTTATAATTGCTTGTATAGGAAAAGCTTAAATATCCTTGATTGAAAGTGGCAAATGAATTTTTATGCATATTATTGGATTTTTTGAAATAAAGAAGTCCTTGTGGCCTATAGTATATAATATATGTTTTGAGAAATAGTTATTATACAAGTTAGGATATTGTTTATTTTATATATTTTATTTCTTTTATTATAAATATGTATAATCGCACAAATCTTCAAAATTCTTTCTCAATTAGAAAACTCTTGGTTCACTCTTTCATCTTATTTTCTTTTTTCTTTGACTTTAAATTAGGAAGAACAAAGAATGTGCATTATTAACAATGCTTTGTTAAGCACAAAATTTATTGAGATTAAATGTGATAACTGCTATACTTGCCAAACAATATGTTAGTTCATATTTGTTATTGTCCTTTGAATAATCTCAAAAATTCGAGATGTGTATTAAAAAATTAATAGATACATTGATTCAAATACATATAAAATTCACTGAAAGATTAAAAATAGATAGTACTATGTTCGTTATCATTATCGCCATTAATAAGTAAGAGACTTCTTTGGGAAGAAGTTGCACAATAATCTTCAAGAATGTCCAAAATTTTCACATCTTTCAGCGTCTTCTTTTTCCTATCATACCAAAAGTATTCTCCTTTGCCATCCCCTTCTATTAGAATTTCTTGGCCATCCTGTGAAACCATAACAGGACTCTGCGTAAAGAAAGGCAGCGTGCAAAGTAGGGACCAATTGCTCGCCAACCCGTACTCCTCCATCACCCACCAAGTGGTCCCCACCTCGTATTCCTCCATTAAATCTTCAAAAGCCGCACAAGCACAAAGCTTTCCTCCCAAAACTCTCAAACTATCTTTCAATAGAACCATCGTAGGAATAAGATGAACTTGAAATTTCTCGTTGGTGAGATCAAATGTCACAAGAACACTTACATTCTTTGGTACTTCATTAGTGGAAACCAACCAATTCATATGGCCGTTTAAGTAAGTCCCAGGCCCTGAAATAGATTTCTTAAAAGGCCATTTATCTTCTACCCTTCTCCATGAATTTTCTTTTAGACCATATACCAAAACGTCAGATTGTGCAGTAGGCTCTTGAAATTTTTTGATGTTGACAACCTTGTAATCATTGTTTACTGGATCGTATCCGATGTCAGATGACCTCGTGTAGAAATCAAAAGCATCTAGCTTTACAGGCAGTGTCTTCTTATGTTTTCTGATTGACGGATTCCAAATTACAATATCCCCGTTGAAGTTTTCCCCGCAAAACAAGCCGTTACAATGATTTTCAAAAGTCGATGCCCATTCTGGAGTAGATGAGAATTGGATTAACTTCATGGGCTTGTCAACCTGACCCTCTTTGCTAAGGTTCACCAAGCAATACTTATCTGAAGAACGCAAGACAAGGATGCGTTCACTGAGCGTCTGGATGGAGCGTTGAAGTTGCAGTTCGATGAAATTTGAGTCATTGATTAGAGCGCGCCATGACTTCGAAACACTCTGGAAACGTAAAAGAGACTTGACAGGAAGCCTTAGAAGTATTTCAATGATTAGCTCTTGCGGTAGACTCGGCATCTTTTCCACGGCGGCCGGAGAAAACAGAGAGCGGCTGTCAAGAGTCGGTGAAGTGAGGGAGGAACGAAAGAAAAAGTAGTATGTTTCTAAAACCCTGGCTGCTTACTCGCTGTATATATAGATAGATTTGTGTAAGTAGGGAAGATCTCAGCCGCTCGTCTCGGAAGATAGGGATCATGACGTGCTTGAAAAAATTTAAGCGCGTATAATAAATTATAACTGTTGCACTGATTAATAAAAAATACTGGCTTATTCAGCCTGTTTTTCTTCTTTGAAGTCAAAAAATCAAGATTTTAAAATCTGTTAACCTTATTATTATCGAAAACGGAAAATATAAAACCTACAATAATCATGAAACAATGAAAATTATGAAACCTACTACTATAAGGAAAGAGAAATTGTCAAACCTACTACCATGAGGAAAGAGAAATTAAAAAACCTATTACCATTAGGAAAGTAAATTGTCAAACCTATTACTATCAAGAAACAAAATTGTTAAACCTACTATTATCATGAAAGGAAATTATGAAACTTGTATAAAGAAAAATGAATTGATCTAAACCCTACATGTAAAAATAGATGAAATATACCTATTTTGTTTTTGAATCTATCAATTTTCAAAATTTTCCATTTTAATTAAAGTAGGGATTCAATTACTTAAAATAGAAGTTTTAAGTTGTGCCACCCTTCCCTGAAAGAAAACTCAAAAACCCAATATTAACAAAAATTTCAACATATATTGAAGTATAATTTTGAATGAAAGTACAAATCCAAACATATGAACAATATCAAACTAAACTATTTAATAGTTTCCTTGAATTATTTTAATAAAATAATACAGAAGCTAAAACTCAAAAAACTTTAGAATTTAAAAGAAGAAACTCGAAGCACTAACAATTATCATATTTTTGTTACCACCACCACAATTATTTATTCAATTAGTTTTCTTTAATTGTTAAAAACAATTTGTTTTTTTTTGTGTGTGGATTATGCTCTTTTACAAATGAAAATAACTGACAATTAAGTAACAACTCACATTGTCTCCAATATGGTTTTCCAAGAGCAAACCATATAGTCACCTTAGTGTATTTTTCCATGTCCTAATTGTTGAAGTGAGACTCATATTACTAAAACTCTTCTTAGCTATTTAAGAGGTGTCTTCTTGATATTTTGGTGTGGAAGTTAATGGCAATTTCAAGTGTTAAAGCCCTCTACTTTTACCAAGTTAACAAATTTTCCATATCAATTGCCTTGCACACACCTAGAAATCTTTTTATTTGTTTATTTTTTTAATAGAAAAGGTAACTACTTTTTATTGACTATACAATCTATTTATTCTTTAATTGAATCTAGAGTATCATGATGAAGAAGAAGATTATGTTCCTTGAATTGCCATTGTTGGCCTACCAAATGTTGGTATAAGTAGCATCTTGAATGCATTGGTTAGGGAAGATAGAACAATTATTAGCCAAATCAGTGCTACTACTTGGGATGTTATTGACTTTGCATTCATCAAACTAGATGGCTAGGTTTTGTGCCACCCTTCCCTGAAAGAAAACTCAAAAACCCAATATTAACAAAAATTTCAAGATACATTGAAGTATAATTTTGAACAAAAGTACAAATCTAAATACATAAACAATATCAAACTAAAATGTTTAATAGTTTCCTTGAATTATTTTAATAAAATAATGCAAAGGCTAAAACTCAAAAAACTTTAGAATTTAAAAGAAGAAACTCGAAGCACTAACAATTATCATGTTTTTGTTACCACCAACACAATTATTTATTCAATTAGTTATTTTCTTTAATTGTTAAAAACAATTTTTTTTTTTTGTGGATTATGCTCTTTTACAAATGAAAATAATTGACAATTAAGTAGCAACTCACATAGTCTCCAATATGGTTTTCCAAGAGCAAACCCTAAAGTCACCTTAGTGTATTTTTCCATGTCCTAATTGTTGAAGTGAGACTCATATTACTAAAACTCTTCTTAGCTATTTAAGAGGTGTTGAAAGTGTTAAAATATGTCTTGTTGATATTTTGGTATGGAAGTTGATGGCAATTTTGAGAGCCAAAGTCCTTTGTTGCTACCTACTTAACAAATTTACCATTATCAATCGCCTTGCACACAATTAGAAATATTTTTATTTCTTTATTTATTTTCTTTATAGAAAAGGCACCTAGTTTTCATTGACTATACAATTTATTTATTCTTTAATTGAATCCAAAGTATCATGATAAAGAAGAAGATTATGTTCCTACAAGTGTCATTGTTGGCCAACCAAATGTTGGTGTAAGTAGCACCTTGAATGCATTGGTTGGTAAGGATAGAACAATTGTTAGCCAAGTTAGTGGTACTACTCGGGATGTTATTGACACTAAATTTAGTGGACCAAATGGCCAAGTTTGTTTATATGAAATTGTTGATTAATTTGTTGGATGCTACTACAATTTTGTTTTTGATCCTACTAGAACTATTTTGAGCCAAATAATCCATACAAAATGCTTAATGATTTTCAAAATGATCTTATGTTGCACCTCTTTGGATCGGATTATTTCAAATATATTAATTCTTTAAATCTTCTAAGAAGTTCACATGCCAAGAGATTGTGAAGCTTTACTTTAACTGCTCAATGATATATGCCTAAGGCACTTAGCAATCACTTCAATTTTTTGCCGCATATTCACTTTTGCTTAAAATTGGAATATAAATGTAGATCTTTTGGTTATTGATTAGTAGAATCTCAACTCTATTGGTTTGCATGCATTACAAATGAGTGCATGCTATCTGACTTATTTTGTTTATGTACTTTATAATTGATTGTATAGGAGACTCCTAAATGTCCTTAACAAAAAGTGGCAAACGAGTTTTTATGCATATTAGTTGTCTTAGATACTTATGCAATAATCACGTGCTTGTAGAAGTTTTGGCTTATTGACATTGCTGGAATCAAAAGAAGTGCGGCTTCATGCCATATGTCGTTGATGATATTATTGCGCTTGTCATTGAAGCCATTGCTTGTATCACTGAACATGTAGTACTGTAAAATATATTATTTGTGATATTTTTTCATCCTCGATTTTTTGACTAGAGAAGTGTTGGGATGGAAATGCATTACTCTTTAAGTGATATTCTTTCTTTTAAACAAGAATTTAAGATTGGAAGGTTCTACCGTAGGAGTTATGCTTTATGAGATTTGAATTTACCAGTAGTTAGTGTTGGAAATCCGTGATTATGTGCCTTTTTATTCTTTCTATGTATGTAGCTTCGTCATATAGTATACAATCTATATTTTGGGAAATAGTTATTGTACAAATTAGGATGCTATTCACTCTATATATTTTATTTCCTTTAAAATGTATCGAACAATGTATTATAAGTAGGCTTATGATACATTTAGTCTACACGCAGTACAATACAGAAACCCGTTTCCATAATCTTTGTTATCTCTCTCTTATTCTTCTTTATTTTCTGTCTAGAATTATATTCATTTGTAGGTGTAAAGTGGATCTATAACTGACTATGTAAGAAAACTGTTAAAATGCTAAGTAACAATGGATAAGACTCTCCTTTTTATGCTTTACACCATTTTTTTTCCTTTGTTCTAAGAGAACTGCCGAATGCACTGCCCAAAGGCCACCTTTTTTTCTCTAGGCATAAAAAAAGAAGAGCAGGTTTTCTCTTCCAAAATTCCTTTTCTCATTGGCCCAGTTACGTTGCTTGCTCAATCAGTCTACTTTTGGCTTATTCTTTCATCTTATTTTCTTTTGTTTGACTTTAAATTGGGAAGAACAAAGAAGCTGCATTATTAACAATGCTTCAATAAACACAAATATTATTGAGATTAAAAAAGGTGGTAACTACTCTGCTTGCCAAATTGTATGTTAGTTCATACTTGTTATTATCCTTTGGACAACCCTAAGAATTGAAAATGTGTATTACAAAAAATTGATTGTATAGATACATGTGTATGTAAAATTCACAGAAGAAGTAATAGTAGATGAACAGTGTAGTATCACTATGATCAAATGGAACACGCAAACTTTAGGCAAAATTACAATTTCAAAAGATAAACAATGTTAAATCAAATTGTTTAATAGTATTTTTTGAATTATTTTAATAAAAAATATAAAATAAAATTCTAAACTTCAGAATTTAAGAAAACAGTTGTACTATGGTAATCATCGTTCTCACCATCAATAAGTAAGAGGCTTCCTTGGGAAGACGCCACCCAAAAATCTTCAGGAGTGTCCAAAATTTTTACATTTGTTTGAGTCTTCTTTTTCCTATCATACCAATAAAATTCTTTGTTGTTTTGTATAAGAATTTCTTGGCCATCCTCTGAAATGACTAAAGGATTGTGCCCATATGAAGGTTGTGTGTAGAGAAGGGACCAACTGCTCCCCACCCCGTACTCCTCCAGCATCCAACAACTGTTTGCCACCACCCCGGACTCCTCCATTATCGAAGCTAGGTAATCCGTACAGGCACAAAGCTTTCCTTCCAAGACTTCCAAACTATCTTCACATAGAAGCTTCACGGGAATCGGATGAACTTGAAACTTCTCGTTGGTCAGATCAAATGTCACAAGGAAAGTTTGATTATCTGGTGCTCCAATCTGAGTCTGAACCAACCAATTCAGATTGCCGTTTAAGTAGGTCCCAAACCCTAAAGAAAAATTCCCAAACCCTACAACAAAATCGTCAAAAGGCCATTTATCTTCTACCCTTCTCCACGAATTTTCTTTCAGACTGTATATAAAAACATGAGCTTGTGCATCAAGATCTTCAAATTGGACGATGATTACAACTTTGTAATCATTGTTTACGACATCGTATCCAATTACTGCGCTGAATAACTTCTCATCGGAATCAAAAGCATTTGTCTTTACAGGCGGTAGCTTCTTGTGTTTTCTGATTGACGGATTCCAGATCACAATCCCCCCGTCGTAGGCGCGCTTGCAAAACAAGCCATTGCAATGACGGTCAGAAAGCCACATCCATTGTGATGTAGATGACAATTGGATGAACTCCATGGACTTTTCAAACCGACCCTCTTTGGTAAGGTTCAGCAAGTAATGCTTATGCCAACGAAACTGCAGGATAAGGATGCGTTCTCTGAGGGTTTCGATGGAGCGTTGAAGCTGCGTTTCGATGAAATTTGGGTCCTTGATTAAAGCATGCCATGATTTCGAAACGCTCTGGAAACGAACAAGAGACTTGACGGGAAGCCATAGAAGAATTTCCTTGATTAGATCTTGCGTGAGGCTCGACATCTTTCTATGGCAGCCGGGTAAGTCAATCGGAGTAAGATGCTTCTGAAAAAAGAGAGAGGAGCGGCTAAGAAACGAAAGACAAAAGGGTATGTTTCTAAAAACCTAGCTTCTTACTCCATATATAGAGTGTCGTGGGCAGGGAAGATCTCAGCTGTATCTCGGAAGATCGGGATAATGATTTGTGCTGGAGAATTTGAGCGCCTGTAATAAATTATAACCGTTGAACTGATTAATGAGAAATAATAGCTTATTCAAGCCTGTAAAATTTCTTCTGTGAAGTCAAGAAAATGAAAATTGTAAAATTTGTTATAATCGAAAAAAGCAATTGTTAAACTTATTAATATTGAAAAACGAAAATATAAAACCTGAAATAATGAAAATTATGAGGAAGAGAATTTGTCAAACTTATTATTATCAAGAAAGAAAATTATAAATCCTATTACTATTTGGCAAAGAAGTTGTGAAACTTGTATTTAAAAAAATGAATTGATCTAAACATTATGTGTAAGGGGAAAGAAAGTCTTATACATTCTCTGTAGATGTTTTGGAAGAGAAAATTTTAACCTCCTAAGAAATTAAGTCACTTGGTTATATTGTTTGTTTAATTTTTTATAAATAATTTATGAATCATAATTAATTCTATAAAAAAGTTATGTAAATTAATATTAATTATGTTAAAAAATAAACAAGTAAAAACACATGAAATATGCACCCTTTGTTTTTTAATATAATAATTTTCAAATTTTGACATTTAAATTAAGAAATGGATTCAATTACTTCAAGCAAAAGTTCTTAGTTTTGCCCTCCTCCTCCTCGAAAATAAATAAATAAATAAATAAGAGGCAAAAACCTAACATTGACAAAATTTTCAACATATATGAAAGTATAATTTTGAACAAAAGTACAACTCCAAATAAATGAATAATGTCAAACTAAATTATTTACTAGTTTCTTTGAGTTATTTTAATAAAAAAATATAAATGCTAAAACTCTAACTTTCAAATTTTTAAAGAAGAAACTCATGCATTAGCAATCATAACATCATTATCATCATCTTAATTATTTATCTGATTTTTTTCTTTAGTAGTTTAAAAAAAAATTCGTTATGTTTTTCCTGGATTCTACTCCTTTACAAGTGGATTTGATTGATAACTAAGCAACAACTCACCTTGCCTTTAATTTGGTTTCCATAAGCTATCCCTAAAGTCACCTTAGAGCATTTTTCCTTGTCTTGACGGGTAGAAGTGAAACTAATAGTACCAAAAATTAAAACACTCGGCTTCCTTGGGAAGGCATCGCCCATTAATTCTTGGAAATGTGAAAAGCAGGGAAGGTGATCAACGACGCTGTGGTATAGTATTACAAGAGGCATCTTGACGAAACCTAGTTAACTGATTAATGCATTTCATGGCTTCAAAATGTGGAAGCATTTTATGGGTAATCATGTCCGGTGGAAGACTCGGACATGGACAGACTTTACACCGTCTCCTTTCCCCAGCTTGCAGGTCGTTCTGCCGGCCTAAATGGTATTGAAATATAAGAAAAGGCAGGGCCTGTGTTAAGTCTGGAAGCTTGACGCATTGGCTAAAGTTTCCTCAAAATAAAATCAAGAGAAAAACGTTTAGAGTTTTGTGAGAAAAGGAAGACTCAAATCTTGAGTTTGTATAGGCATCGATGGACGCGAACTGTCGGGAAATCAAAGCAGCAAGCCTGCAAGATGACCCTTTGAACAGTTGATGTAAGAGAAGGGTCTCTACAAAGGCTAAGTACCATGCCATTTCCCTCTTCTCCAAAGAACAGAATATGAGAAGTTGGGTAAGCAGATTAGTCGATGGAAATCGAAGAGATCTCGCAACCACTGGCCAGTTAAATTCTTTCAACCACTCAGGTGAAGAGAGAAACGAGAGAGATGTATGTTTCTAAAATCCTAGCTTCGTACTCATTAATTTTTCTCAATTGTGTCAGAGCACCATCATGCATAGGTGGATTCAAGACCACCAGACTAAAACCACGTTTGAGAAGGAAAGAATTCCGGGCACCATCTTCTTCATGCAAACACACGAGCTTGCAGATGCCATGATGGTTATACAACAGTTTTCTTAGAAGAGGATGAACCAAAAAGTTTTAAGCTTGGATTTTGGTCATCAGAATGCACTGTTGCAGTCTCAGACAAAAATGGCCTGGAAACAGAAACTCAAACACAGGGAAAACTTAAGCCATACATAATGGCTTTGATCTCTTCTTTCATTTCTGCTTTTCGTTTCCACTTTCACCCCTTACACTACCGGGGAGGAGGAGATTTTCTCTGCCTTTTTTTGGCTATAAAAATGTATTCAAGTATGTGGGTGATGTGTTGAGATCAGGCAATTGCTGAAGTTGCCGAATTTTCAGTTCTGCTACCTGAACTCGCTTGGGTCTTCTTTGCTTCAGGTGAGAGGAACACCATCTTCCCCCCATGTTATCCGCTCTTCACATAAGGCTTCCGTCACCTCCACATATAACCGATCCTCCTAAATAGAAATGAAAACCAGTAACTATGTAACAAGGAGTCCAGCACAAATCAGAAGCTTATGCACAAGGCTTAATTTTTAATGTATTACTATTGCTTGAATCATAGTACCTTAGAAAGAAATCTGGCTGCAAGCTCCTTTGCAGTGCCATTAGCAAGGACAGGGACGACACTTTGAGCAAGAATACGAAAATGAATTGTCGGTCCTGAGTATCTAGCTGAGCACAGAGAAGAATACACAATAATATTCACACTTTCTTCATATACACTTCGCGGCATTAAAACTCTGCAGGAGACCCATTCGCGCGATTGGGGGGAAGATGATGAAGAAAGAGGCAGCGACGTCGTTGTAAAGGAGAAGGGTCCAGGGTATCAAACGACATCGTTGAAAAGTAAAAGAAATTGGGAAGATGATTATTTCTATAGAATCCCAATAAGTTCGTATAAACGAAAATCAATGATTGTTTAAAATCTGTTAAAAAGGAGTTTAACTAGTATCACAATATCAAAATCCAATTTTAAATAAATATCTATTATTTCGATTCTAAATTTTTATGAAACATATTTTACATCTTTATGACAAAAAACTTGTTAAGGATACTATGAAAATCTTAAAAAATTATTATTTCAGTCACATCTTCTTTTATGTGAAATGTCTTGTTGAGAAGTTGGTTTTAGAAAATCCTTTTGTAGTTCATCAAAAAAAGCAAATCTCCCGTCTCGAACGGCTCCCAACATGTTACAGAACGATTACGAAAGGGACGGATTTTCAAAATTAGAAGGGCTGGCTTATTGATATATATGAATGAGGTACATGCAAATGAAGACGTTAGGCAAGTAAAATTACAAATAATTTGTCTTTTTGAGCTTGTTTCCTTTGCTTTGTCATGTCCAAAACCGTGTTTATACTCAGCATAAGTAAAACTTACAAGTTTAATCTCAGTAGATAGTAAATCTTTCCTTCCATTATACCCTTCATCTAATTGTTGTGAGCTATTTGGATAACTAGAACTCTAAAAATATTGAGGAAAAAAGAAAGAAGAAAAAGAGGAGGAAGAGAAAAATGAATTGATTTAAACTCTACAATGGGGAAAAAGAAAGGTCTTAACATTCTTGATGGCTATTTTAGAAGAGGAAATTTTAACATCCTAAGAAATTATGTCACTTTGCTATATTATATGTTTAATTGTTTATAAAATCATAATTATTTGTATAAAAATAAGAAAAATATTTATGTAAATTAATATTTAAGACTCCTGTTACATAGAAAATTATGTTAAAAATATAAAAAATAAAAATAGAAAAACTACACTACTTGCTCAATCAATTTATCCTTTTTTTTCCACGTTAAAAAAAATTGTTTACTCTTTCATTTTATTTTCTTTTTCTTTGTCTTCAAATTTGGAAGAACAAAGAATGTGCATTATTAACAACACTTTGTTAAATGTAAATTTTATTGGGATTTACAAATGTAATAATTACTTTACTTTCCAAACTATATATTTGTTCGTATTTATTATTATTCCTTAAATAATTCCAAAAACTCGAGACATGTATTAAAAAATCAATAAATGTATGGATATAGATGTAAAATTTGAAAGAAGAGCGAGAGTAAACACACAACATGGTATCACTGTTAGAAAATATGGCCTCAAAAGAGGCTCTTTTATAGGATCAAAACATTAATCATAGAGAAAACGAAATAGGTTTCATAAAATATGCAAAATAGCTCCGAAAACATACCATTATTTTCTATTTCTTGAGCTACAAATTGCAACTAAGTCTTCCCCTCTATTCTCTCCGATCTTGATTGATGAGATAGCCTAAATGTTGCTGTGTGAAAAATTAAGAAAAAGGCGACAACAATGACGGCGTAAAAGTCTCTTTTATCTACCTGTGTGAACAAACAGTTATTTAGTGTGTGAGTCGTGAGTTATTTGTGTTAGTATACTTAGTGTTTTACGGGAGAGAGAGACCTGATGGTTGACGTGGCGAAACTATCCTAAGGGGCAATTTCTCACAACTAAACGCAATAAAACAAATTATATTGTTGTCTCCAAATTTTTTTCCTTTAGCAACATTAAATATATTAAATGGAGAGCTAGATGGGGACTTAGCCAATTAATAAATGTCCATACAAATAGTATCACTCATCAAAGTCTATAAGATGGACAGATGCCCACACCAACCAGTACCATATATGCAAAAGGGAAATATATGTACAACATGTGTATAATTAAACGGATCAATAAAATTACATTGCATTGCCACGATAGGGAATGATTGTTTATCCATCATTGATATAAGTCCATATTACATGGACTCATATAATGAGCCAACAATCACTACAACTTAATGGAACATATAAGCTCTAAACTAAATTTCAATTTCAAATAGATGAACAATGTCAAATTAAACTATTTAATACTTTTCTTGAGTTATTTCAATAAAAACTACAAACAAAAAAAAAACTCTGAACTTCAAAATTCAAGAGAAGAATCTTTTTGTGTGGCCATCGTTTTCACCATCAATAAGTAAGAGGCTTCCTTGAGAAATTCTTGCCCAACAATCTTTGGGGATGTCCAAAATTTCCACATTTGTCTTAATCTTCTTTTTTATGTCATACCAAAAGTAATCCTCGTAACGTTCCATCAAAAATTCTTGGCCATCTTCCGAAATCATTAAAGGTTGCCCCCAAAATAAACGGTCGAAGTCAAGTAGGCGCCAACTGCTGGCCACCCCGTACTCCTCCATCATCCACCAACGTCTCGGCCACTTACAGTCAACCGAAAATTTGAAACCCCCACGAGCACAAAGCTTTCCTCCTATGACTCTCAAACTATATATAGATAGAGACTCCGTGGGAATTGGATGAACTTGAAATTTCTCATTAGTGAGATCAAACGTCACAAGGACAGTTCGCTTGTTTCGTCCTTCTTCAATCCCCACCAACCAATTCATATTGCCATTTAAGCAAGTCCCATCCCCCAACCTACAATACTTGAAAGGCCATTTATCTTCTACCCTTCTCCACGAATTTTCTTTCAGACTATACACCAAAACTTCAGATTCTGGAATATAATCTTCAGGAAATACAGAGGGTTCAACGACAATCACAATTTTGTAATCATTGTTCACTGGATCGTATCCGATCTCTACGTGGACGGACTTCAAGTCGTAATTAAAAGTATCTAGCTTTACGAACGGTATCTTCTTGTATTTTCTAATTGATGGATTCCAAATTACAATCTCCTTTTTGCAATTTACCTCGCAAAACGGGCCGTTGCAATCGTTTACCTGGCAAAACAAGCCGTTGCAATGATTTCTAATACGACTTTGCCACTCCCATGTTAGAATAGATGACAATTGGATGAACTTCATGGGGTTGTCAAACTGAACCTCTTCGTTAACATTCACTAAGCAATACTTCTTTGAAAAATGCAAGAGAAGGAAGCGTTCACTAAGGGTTTGGATGGAGCGTTGAAGTTGCACTTCGATGAAACTTGAGTCCCTGATCAAAGCACGCCATGGCTTCGAAACACTCTGGAAACGTACAAGTGACTTGACAGGAAGCCATAGAAGTATTTCCCTGATCAGATCTTGCGGGAGACTCGACATCTTTCTATGGCGGCAGGGCATCTTTCTATGGTGGCAGGGTAAGTCGAAATCTAAAGAAGTATCCTAAATGTGTTGTGAACCGCATTCATTATTTATAGGCTAGTCGGTAACCAAATTAGTATCGAAGAGACCGGAAAAGGTAATTGTCAAACTCATTATTATCGGGAAAGGAAAACATAAACCTATTGTAATCATGAAATAATGAAAATTGTGAAACCTATTATTATAAGGAAAGGAAATTGTGAAACCTATTAATATCAAGAAAGGAAATTGTAAAACCTAACACTATCAGGAAAAAAAAATTGTAAAACTTGTGTAAAGAAAAATGAATTGATCTAAACCGTACATGTAAGGGTGAAGAATAGTTCTTATACATTCCTCTATGCTATTTTAAGTAATTGAATCCTTGCCTTGATTTAAATGTCAAATTTTGAGAATTGTTAGATTAAAAAACCTAAAAAAGGAAAAAATCCAACAAATAATAAAGTGTAATCATAAACAAAAGTACAACCCCAAATAGAGGAACAATGTAAAATTAAATTTTTTTAATAGTTTCCTTGAGTTATTTTAATAAAAAAATACAAAAGGTAAAACTTTAAACTTTAGAATTTAAAAAAAAAAAAAAGAAACTTGATGCACTAACAATTGTTGCATTGTCATTATCACCACCATAATTATTTATTCAATTTGTTCCTTTTTTAACGCTTTTTATTATCTCGATTATACTTGAGGGGCTGTAATATATAATATATGTTTTGAGAAACGATCATTATACAAATTAGGATATTGTTCATTTTATATATTTTATTTTCTTTATTATAAATATGCATAAATACACATATCTTCAAAATTCATTTTCTCATTGGCCCAAATACATCGCTTGCTCAATCAAAAAACTTTTGGTTTACTCTTTTGTCTTATTTTCTTTTTCTTTGACAAAAAATGCGCATTATTAACAATGCTTTGTTAAGCACAAACTTTATTGAGATTAAATATGATAACTGTTATACTTGCCAAACTATATGTTAGTTTGTATTTGTTATTATCCTTTGAATAATCCAAAGAATTCAAGATGTTTATTAAAAAATCAATAAATGTATAGATACAAATGTATGTATAAAAGTAGACAGACAATATGATATCACTACAACCAAATGAAGCACACAAGCTCTAGGTGAAGTTGAAATTTCTAATAGATGAACAATGATAAATTAAATTGTTTAATAATTCTCTTGAATTATTTTTAAAAAATACAAAATATAAAATTCTAAACTTCAAAATTTAAGAAAATAACGTAATATGGTCATCTTCGTTATCAATAAGTAAGAGGCTTCCTTGGAAAGAAGTTGCCCAATAATCTCCAAGAATGTCCAAAATTTTCACATTTTTCTGTGTCTTCTTTTTCTTATCATACCCAAAGAGTTCTCTTTTGCGGGCTTCTATTAGAATTTCTTGGCCATCCTCTGAAATCATTAAAGGGCTGTGCAGGAAAAAAGGCAGAGTGTAAAGCAGGGACCAATTGCTTGCCACCCCGTACTCCTCCATCACCCACCAAGTGGTCTCCACCTCATGTTCCTCCATCAAATCTTGAAAAGTCGTACAAGCACAAAGCTTTCCTTCCAAGACTCTCAAACTAAATATCCATAGAACCTTCGTAGGAATAAGATGAGCTTGAAATTTCTCGCTGGTGAGATCAAATTGAAATTTCTCGTTGGCGAGATCAAATGTCACAAGGACAGTTTCACTATTTGGTACCTCTTCAGTCTGAACCAACCAATTCATATTGCCGTTTAAGGAAGCCCCAGGCCCTAAAATAGAATTCTTAAAAGGCCATTCATCCTCTACCCTTCTCCATGAATTTTCTTTTAGGCTGTATAGGAAAACGTCAGATTGTGCAACAGGCTCTTCAAATTGGATGATGTTTACAACCTTGTAATCATTGTTTACTGGATCGTACCCGATGTCTACGTTGAATGACTTTACGTAGGAATCAAGAGCATGTCCTAATTGGTGGAAGTGAGACTCGTATTACTAAAACTCTTCTTAGCTATTTAAGAGGTGTTGAAAATATTAAAATATGTCTTGTTGATATTTTGATGTGAAAGTTGATGGCAATTTCGGGAGCCAAAGTTCTCTATTGTTACCAACTTAACAAATTTGCCTTTATCAATTGCCTTGTATACACTTAGAAATCTTTTTATTTGTTTATTTAATTTCTTTATAGAAAAGGGAATTGGTCTTCATTGACTATACAATTTATTTACTCTTTAATTGAATGCAAAGTATAATGATGAAGAAGAAGATTATGTTCTTGCAATGGTCATTGTTGGCTAACCAAATGTTGGTATAAGTAGCATCTTGGATGCATTGGCTTGTGAGGATAAAACAATTGCTAGCCAAATCAATGGTACTACTTGGAATGTTATTGACACTAAATATAGTGGACCAGATGGCCAGGTTTGTTTATATGAAATTGTCACTTAATTGTTGGCTATACTATAGTTCTATTTTTGATCCTACTAGAATTGTTTTGAGCCAAATAATCCATATAGAATGCTTAATGATTTTTAAAATGATCTTTTATTGTACCTCTTTGGATGAGATTATTTCAAATATATCAATTCTTTAAATCTTTTAGGAAGTTTGCATGCCAAGAGATTGTGAGGCTTTACTTTGACTGCTTAATGATGCTTGCCTGAGGTACTTCTAGCAATTATTTCAAGTTTTTGATTCATGTTCACTCTCGCTTAAAATTGGAATATAAATGCAGGTCTTTTGGCTGTTCGTTAATGGAATATCAGCTCTACTGGTTTGCATGCATTACAAATGAGTGCATGCTATCGGACTTATTCTGTTTTTGTACTTTATAATTGATTGTATAGGAGAGTCCTAAAAATCCTTGACAGAAAGTGGCAAACGAATTTTTATGCATACTACTTGTTTTGGATGCTTATGCAATAATCACTTGCTTGCAGAAGTTCCGACTTATATATACAGCTGGAATCAAAAGAAGTACGGCTTCATGCCATACGTAGCTGCTGCTGTTGTTGTGCTTGTCATTCAAGCCATGGCTTGTATCACAGAACATGTGGTACATCTATTTCTACATTGTGTGTTAAAGAAAACTTTTGGCTTACTCTTTTATCTTATTTTATTTTTCTCTTACTTTAGATCAAGAAGAACAAAAAGGGTGCATTATTAACAATACTTCGTTAAGGACAAATTTTATTGAGATTAACAAATGTGGTAACTACACTAATTGCCAAATTGTATGTTAGTTCGTATTTGTTATTGTCCTTTGGACAACCCTAAGAATTAGAAATGTGTATTAAAAAATCAATAGATGTATAGATACAAATATATATAAAATTCGTAAAAATAAGAGTAGATAGACAAAGTAGTATCACTATGACCAAATGGAACATGCAAGCTCTAGGCAAAACTACAATTTCAAGTAGATAAATAATGTTAAATTAAATGCAACATTTTAATAAAAAGTACAAAAAGTAAAATTCTAAACTTCAGAATTTATGAAAAGAATTGTTGTTTATTGTCGTTCTCACCATCAATAAGTAAGAGGCTTCCTTGGGAAGATGCCACCCAAAAATCTTCAGGAGTGTCCAAATTTTTCACATTTGTTTGAGTCTTCTTTTTCCTGTCATACCAATAAAATTCTTTGTTGTTTTGTATAAGAATTTCTTGGCCATCCTCTGAAATGACTAAAGGATTGTGCCCATATGAAGGCTGTGTGTAAAGAAGGGACCAACTACTCGCCACCCCGTACTCCTCCAGCATCCAACAACTGTTTGCCACCGCCCCGGACTCCTCCATTATCGAAGCTAGGTAATTTGTACGGGCACAAAGCTTTCCTTCCAAGACTTTCAAACTATCTTCACATAGAAGCTTCACGGGAATCGGATGAACTTGGAACTTCTCGTTGGTCAGATCAAATGTCACAAGGAAAGTTTGATTATTTGGTGCTCCACACTGAGTCTGAACCAACCAATTCATATTGCCGTTTAAGTAGTACCCGTACCCTAAAGCAAAATTCCCAAACCCTACAACAAAATCTTTAAAAGGCCATTTATCTTCTACCCTTCTCCACGAATTTTCTTTCAGACTGTATATCAAAACATGAACTTGTTCATCAGGCTCTTCAAATTGGACGATGATTACAACTTTGTAATCATTGTTTACTACATCGTATCCAATTACTGCGCTGAATAACTTCTCACGGGAATTAAAGACATTTATCTTTACAGGCGGTAGCTTCTTGTGTTTTCTGATTGACGGATTCCAGATCACAATCCCCCCTTTGTAGGTGCGCTTGCAAAACAAGCCATTGCAATGACTGTCAGAAAGCCACATCCATCGTGGTGTAGATGACAATTGGATGAACTTCGTGGGCTTGTCAAACCGACCCTCTTTGTTAAGGTTCAGCAAGTAATACTCCCGACCAGACCATAAGATAAGGATGCGTTCCCTGAAGGTTTGGATGGAGCGTTGAAGTTGCGTTTCGATGAAATTTGGGTCCTTGATCAAAGCAAGCCATGACTTCGAAACACTCTGGAAACGAACAAGAGACTTGACGGGAAGCCATAGAAGAATTTCCTTGATTAGATCTTGCGTGAGGCTCGACATCTTTTTATAGTGGCCGGGTAAGTCAATCGGAGTAAGATGCTTCTGAAAAAAGAGAGAGCTGCGTCTAAGAAATGAAAGACAAAAGGGTATGTTTCTAAAACCCTAACTTCTTACTCCATTATATAGAGTTGTGTGGGCAGGGAAGATCTCACCCACATCTCGGAAGATCGGGATAATGAGTTGTCAGGAGAATTTGAGCGCGTGTAATAAATTATAGCCGTTGAACTGATTAGTGAGAAATAATGGCTTATTCAGCCTGTTTTTCTTCATGAAGTCAAAAAAATGAAAATGGTAAAATTTGTTATAATTGAATAAAGTAATTGTTAAACTTACTATCATTGAAAAAAGAAAATATAAGTTTTGCCCTACTCCTCCCAAAAAAACCCAATACTAACAAAAATTTGAACATATGTTGAAATATAATTTTGAGAAAAAGTATAACTCTAAATAAATGAATAATGTCAAGCTAAATTATTTAATAGTTTCTTTGAGTTATTTTAATAAAAGAATAGAAATGATAAAACTCTAAACTTGAGAACTTAAAAGAGGAAACTCGATGCATTAACAATCATAACATCATTATCATGGCCTTAATTATTTATTTGTTCCTTTTCTTTTAGTAGTTTAAAAAAAATAATTATATTTTTCATGGATTCTACTCTTTTATAAGTGGATTTGATTGATAATTAATTTGGTTTCCATGAGCTATCCCTAGAGTCACCTTAGAGCATTTTTCCTTGTCTTGATGGGTAGAAGTGAAACTAATAGTACTAAAAATTAAAACACTAGGCTTCCTTGGTAAGGCATCGCTCATTAATTTTTGGAAATGTGAAAACCAGGGGAGGTGATCAACCATGTTGTGGTATGGTATTAAAAGAAATTGGGAAGCAAATTATTTCTATAAAATCCCAATAAGTTCCTTTAAAAAATCAATAATTGTTTTAAATCTGTCAAAAAAGAGCCTTAACTTAGTATCACAATTTACAAAATGATACCGGACGGAGAGGAGGAAAAATAAAAAGATAAAATTATCTTTGAAAACTAAGGATACAGATAATTCACCACCTTAGAATTCGATGATACAAATAACAATTATCTTTGTAAGCTAAGGATACAGATAACTCACCACCTTAGAATACAAGGATACAAAATAACAATTATCTTTGAAAACTAAGGATACAGATAACTCACCACCTTAGGATTCAAGGACAAACACTCACCACTCTATTGGAAGTAATTCCAAAGAGATACAGAGCAAATGAAGCTCACCACTCTTGCCACAAGCAAAGAGATACAGAACTTAAAAGGAAAAGCTTAAAGCTTATACTCAAATCTCACAACTCAATGCCTCTACTTCACAATGGCACTAGCTATTTATAGGAAACTAAAGTACCTATAATCATAAATATAGCCAACTACTATCTTCCCAACTACTATCTTCCAACTACAACCTCTTAATTACCAACCACTTACTCTCATCTACCAACTACCAACCACTTATTCTCATCTGCCAACTACTAGCCACTTATTCTCATTTGCCAACTACCAACCACTTACTTCCCAACCACTTGGTCAACCTTCTCAAGCTTCTTTAGATTAGACTTGGGTTTGTATAGGTTGGGCCACAATATCACTAATGAGTACTTGGGCTTGGGCTATGGAGGATGGGCCGCGTCATTCTCCCCTGGTTGGAGAGGACTCGTCCTCGAGTCCAAATTGTCTTTGAAACTCCATACTCACTTGGAAGCTCCAGCTTGTAAGCATTGGCAACAATCTTCTTGAAAATCTCGCATGGTCCTACAATCTGGGGTTGAAACTTTGCAAATCTCTCTGGTGGAAGTCTAGGAGGAATTTCATCAAGAATAACAGCTTCAGACTCCAACTTTGCATATCTTTTTGGTGGAAACTGTCCTTCTTCAAACTTAGCAAACTGACGATGTTTATTAACTTGTGTCTGGTACTTCAGATTATGCCTTTCAATCTTGTCACAGATTTGCTCATGTAGTCTTCTAAGGAACTTTGATCGTTCTTCTGCATCTCCATTGAATTGGTGTTTTGATGGTAATGGCAAGAAATCCAAAGGAGTTGTTGGATTCTTTCCATTAATTGCTTTAAAAGGGCTGCAACTGGTAGTTTGACTTGTAGATCTTTGACCACTTGGATATAGTTCTTTGACAACCTCACAGCCTAAAACTTAATCTCCTAAAGTAGTCAACAAGCAATAACTCCTACTTAAGGCATCAACAACTCGATTAAGCTTCTCAGCCTTATGCTTGACAGGAAATGAATAGGATTGTAGAGACTCTACCCATTTAGCATGACGACTGTTTAGCTTTTGTTGACTGTTAAGATATTTGAGAGCTTCATGATCAATAAATAGAATAAACTCTTTTAGCAGTAGATAATGCCACCAATGATCAAGAGCTTGAATAATTGCATAGAATTCCTTATCATAAGTTGAATACTTCCTACGACTTTCATTGAGCTTTTCACTGAAAAAGGCAATGGGTTTGTCTTCTTGGCTAAGAACAACACCAATTCCCACATTTGAGGCATCACATTCCAATTCAAAAAGCTTTTCAAAATCAGGAAGTGATAGGATGGGAGTAGATACCATTTTTTCTTTGATAAGCTCAAACCTCTTTTGGGCTGCCTCTGTCCATTGGAACGAATCACCCTTTAAGCATTCTGTGATTGGAGCAACCATCGTACTGAAATTCTGGATAAATCTTCTATAGAAGGACAACAAGCCATGGAAACTTCGTATGTCATGAATTGACCGAGGCACTGGCCAACTCACAATGGCCTCAATCTTGCTAGGATCCACCTTGACCCCTGCATCAGAAACAACATATCCCAAGAATACAATACTCTTGGTAAAGAACTGACATTTCTTTAAGTTGACATATATCCCGCAAGGTCTGAAAGACTTGCCTCACATGATTTAGATGTTGATCTTCAGACTTACTAAAGATTAGTATGTCATCAAAATAAACTACAACAAATTTCCCCATAAATGGTTTAAATATGTGAGTCATGAGACGCATGAATGTGCTTGGAGCATTAGAAAGTCCAAAGGGCATTACCATCCATTCATAGAGTCCGTTTTGAGTTTTGAATGCAGTCTTCCATTCATCTCCAGTTCTCATCCTGATTTGATGATAGCCGCTTCTAAGGTCAATTTTGGAGAAGACAACAGCACCATGCAGTTGGTCAAGTAAATCATCCAACTGTGGAATTGGAAACATGTATTTGATAGTAATCCAGTTGATTGCTCTACTATCAACACACATGCGTCATGATTCATCCTTCTTTGGTACCAGCAAAGTTGGGACAGCACAAGGGCTCATGCTTTCTCGAACCATCTTTTTGGACAAGAGCTCATCCACTTGCCCTTGTAGCTCTTTTTGCTGCTCAGGATTCATAAGAGAGGCTACTAGCACTAGAGCAATGCAATACTGAATATCCCTAGTTGGTGGAAGGCCGGAAGGACTTTCATCTGGATCAACATCTTCAAACTCCTTGATGAGAGGTTGCAATAAGGGATATGGCTCGGGTTGAAGCTCAGGATTTGATTCCATGAGCACAAGAGCATAAACCTCTTCACCTTCTTGAATTGCATGCTTCCTTTGATTTCCAGAAAGTGCAAGATTGCCCTTCTTGCTTAATGGTGGAGATGTATTGCCTGGCTTAAGAGAAGCTAACACAATATGATTTTCATCCTTGTGAAATGAATAGGTATTGCTATACCCAGCATGCAAGGCTTTTTGATCATATTGCCAAGGCATTCCCAGAAGTAGGTGACAAGCATCCATTGGTACCACATCACACCAAGCACTATCCTTATAGTTTTTCTCAATTGAAAAGGAAATTGAGAAATATTTATTAACTTTTACCTCATTTTGTTGGTGGAACCATTGTAACTTCTGTGGATGATCTTCGGTTTTAAAATGTGGTTTTTCTACCCTTTCAGAGGCTACGACATTTATGCAGCTCCCTTCATCACCAATGATATTGCATACCTCGCCATGTGAGGTACAACGATTGTGGAAGATATCGTCTTGACGCCAATCTTCTTCTTCAGTTGGATTCAGGTTCAAAGGAATGATTAGGGCTTCTCCTTCATCTTCATACACCAACTCTTCCTCACTTTTGGTATTGGCTTCATCACGTTCTTCTAGGACATCTTCTTCAACAAGAGCAATAATATTTTGGTTGGGACAATCGAAGGTTGTATGTCCATAACCCTTAGAGGAACTTCGAGACTCCACATGCTTTATTGGTGGGGTTGACTTCATAGTTGCTGGACTTCTCCGTGTTGTAGCACCTTCTCTTGACATAGGCTCGTAATTATAATCCTCAACAGATAAGTCTATCTGTTTCAGATTTTGGAGCTTGAGAAAATCTTTCATTCTGTAGTTGTCTGGGAGGAACCTTTGTTTCAGCTCTCTCTTCATTTTCTCCCAAGTTCGAATTTTTCTTCTTTCTTCTCGAACTCTTTGTCTCTGCAAATTTTCCCACCACAATGATGCATATTTTCTTAGTTTCAAGGCAATAAGTTTTACCTTTTGTTCTTCAGAATAATCTTTGATGGCAAATGCTCGTTCAATTGTATGCAGCCAATCTAAGAATTCGTCTGGCTCCATTCTTCCTTCAAATTCTGGAATTTCAACTTTGACATCATGATATTGTTGAAAATATCGCCGAAGATGACGAGGATGGGGCGGAGTACTATCATCAGAGTCTTCTTGAGCAGATTGATAGAAAGGATTATCATCCTCTCTAACTCTGGAATGACGACTTTTGTCAGATCCCGAACGATAGTTATACCATTCTCTTGTTTGGAAACGTGTCAGCTTTTCTTGGAGTTCTTCAAGTTGTCTCCTCATTTCGCCCATTTCCATCTCATGCTAGTCTACTTCATTCACCTCGGGGACTTCAAGATGGCGAGCATGATGACGACGACCAGCCATTGAACCTAGGCTCTGATTACCAAACTTGATACCGGACGGAGAGGAGGAAAAATAAAAAGATAAAATTATCTTTGAAAACTAAGGATACAGATAATTCACCACCTTAGAATTCGATGATACAAATAACAATTATCTTTGTAAGCTAAGGATACAGATAACTCACCACCTTAGAATACAAGGATACAAAATAACAATTATCTTTGAAAACTAAGGATACAGATAACTCACCACCTTAGGATTCAAGGACAAACACTCACCACTCTATTGGAAGTAATTCCAAAGAGATACAGAGCAAATGAAGCTCACCACTCTTGCCACAAGCAAAGAGATACAGAACTTAAAAGGAAAAGCTTAAAGCTTATACTCAAATCTCACAACTCAATGCCTCTACTTCACAATGGCACTAGCTATTTATAGGAAACTAAAGTACCCATAATCATAAATATAGCCAACTACTATCTTCCCAACTACTATCTTCCAACTACAACCTCTTAATTACCAACAACTTACTCTCATCTACCAACTACCAACCACTTATTCTCATCTGCCAACTACTAGCCACTTATTCTCATTTGCCAACTACCAACCACTTACTTCCCAACCACTTGGTCAACTTTCTCAAGCTTCTTTAGATTAGACTTGGGCTTGTATAGGTTGGGCCACAATATCACTAATGAGTACTTGGGCTTGGGCTATGGAGGATGGGCCGCGTCACAAAATCTATTTTTAAAATATTTTATCATTTGGAAACAATTTTTTTTAAACATACTTATCAATCTTATGACAAAAATATGTTAAAAATAGTGTAAATATTCATACAACTATTATTTTAACCGTATGCTCTTTCAAATAAAATGGAACAATAAATAATAATTTTATCTAGTCTATGGTAGTTTAAGTGAAACGATTAGGAATCTTAATCCAAATGACCAGGGATTAAGGTTCCAATTTTATTTTGAAATTCATTAACACCTATTAACTTCATAAATCCAAAAATCTCAAATAAAATTTAACACATACTCTTTAGGATTGCCTCTGCCAATCCAAGAAATCCACATAAACATAGAAAAAGCCCCTCGTAATTTCATCGATACTACAAAAGAACAAGAACTTGTACTCTTCCTCCAATCATTGCAAAACCAGTCTTGTTCGGGAACAGAGTCCTTGTCTTGGACGGCCCTGATTGGCTACGACATCACCAACCCCATTCCCAAAACATACGATTCTAGCCAATCTTGGAAAACCATAAAAGGCCGAAAGCAAACGCCAGCTGTATCTGTCCTTAGAGATAGAGAGAGAGAGAGAGAGAGGGAGGGGGCGGAACAAAACGAGCGTTTAGAGAGAGAGAGAGAGGGAGGGGGGAAAATATTTTTCTTTTTCTTTTTTTAATTTTTTTGGGGGATCGGAGGGGCGAGTGGGAAGCGAGTCAGATCGGCGGAAGATGGAGGGAGTGGGGGCCCGACTCGGGCGGTCCTCGACGCGGTACGGGCCGGCCACGGTGTTCAGTGGGCCGGTGAGGAAGTGGAAGAAGAAGTGGGTCCACGTAGCGCCATCGACCAGTAGTGCTGGCGCTAACCACAACAACAATCACTCTCATCAGATTCACAGCCACGGCAATACCGCGAATGGCACCCCTAACGGTAATAACGGCTCTCATCTCTTGCTTTACAAGTGGACTCCTATTACCCAGAGCCAGAACGGCAACAACGGTAACAGTAACGGGAATAGCGGCGATGGGGACAAGAGTTCCGGCAGGGATGATGCGGCGGGTGCCCTGGAGGAGCCTCCTCGTCGGAAATTCAAATACATTCCGGTACTTTTTTGTGAATTGGGTTATTGATTTCTTGTTTTCTTTAGATCTTCTTTTGTAGGTTTCTGTTCTTGGATTTGGTTACGTCGGCGTTTGTTGGATATGATTTTGGTCAAGGATTAGGAAATAGGTTTTGTTTTGTTGGGTATGATCTGGGGGATTTGTTGCGAATATTGGATCTAATAGACTGGGGAGAACGGTATGTGATTTGTATTTTTCGGGTGTTATTGACTGATTTTAGGGTTTGAGTTCATGAATTGGAAGAATGGTTTGAAGGTGGAATATTATGGTGTCAGGTGTATGTAGTGGGAAAGAAAAGAGGGGATGAGGATGAAGAGCAAAACGACCGCTTGACCTTCGAGGGGAATTGTTGTGTTTGACCATGTCTGAACGTTTTTAAATTTTAGTTGTAAGTTGTTGTAAAGGACCGATGAGATCGCACCATGTGGATTTGGTGATTGTTCTGAGTTGAAACATCAGTTTTTGGTGGTACTCCGATGTGCCATGTGCAAGTCTTACTCAAGACACGTGGATGTCATAATTGAACTTAAACTTATCTAGTTGGAAAGCCCTTGAAGAATGTTTGATATGGCTCCATATGTTTGTATATTCGTGTACACCATTTATTGTCGTGTGCTTTCTTATATGGATCGATATGCCATGCAGACAATTCTACTTATCCATATCTAGTTGGAAGGTTTCTGAAGAATCTTTGCTGGATATGAGTCCAAGTGTCAGTATGTTTGTCTTTACATTACTTATAATGCATGTCTGCTTGTCTGATCTCATTAAAGAAGTTTGGTTTAGTCTGGGAACTTTGTACTGGATCTAAAAGGCCGACAGTTAGTGGAATCGGGATATCTCTAGATTTGTTTGCCTTTTTTTTTAATTGTCTAAGTTGTTTTTCACTTTTTGCAATAAAAAATGGAACAACTCAGTAGTCCAAATTTCTTTGATTCTTTGTTTGGCATTCTTCCATGGGTTCAAATTACATTTTAGAGACTCTTCAACTCTTCATAGACCTTAGGTAAAGGCTTACATTTTGTGACCAAACAATTGTTTCCATAAGTCGACTTCTTGATTGATTGGTTAGTGTGATATATCTTAATGCAAGGCACTTTTCTTTGGCTGATTGATATATATAATTGTCATAACAATCTATGATGGACATTGACAGTCAATTCTTTTTCACATTCAAGAGAAATGGATTTACTGTCATATGATTATGCTTTAGTGTCTAGAAATTTCCTTGATACTTATACAGCATCATACAGATTGCCATGATGAAGTTTGTTATTCTTGAAAGACAAGGTCTAATATAAAATGAAAGCTTGTTGTATATTGTGGAGAAACCAGATGATGTGTTGAAGGGGTGCCTACTGAGGTCATGTGCAGTCAGAATTTCTCTCAGAGTCTTAAGAGTCCCTCTACATTTATCAAATTTCTGCGAACATATATTGTCCACCTTGCTTGTGTTTTCTTCTGCTTTATGTCAATGAAATATACTATTCGGATCCCTTGTCCAATTGTGGTGTTCTTTTATGTAGTCAGGAGTCAATTCTCCATTTAGCAAGATATAGGGGCATCAGAATTGAACATGGACTGATGTTGTGGGCTTGTCTTTATGTGCTGATTCAAATCATTTAATCCTTAATACTTTTTCTGAGTGAAGGACGAGGTTGTCATTCAGATTCAGATCATTGGCTTGTAACTTTTTAGTTTAATAGATAAAAGGTTTGTGAACCCATAGATTGGGCAGTTCAGTGATAACTCTGGAAATGAAATATGGATTAGATAAACAGTTGGTCTCTTTTTTAGGCATGCTAAGTTGAACTTCTGTAAGTCACATTGACAAGATTGATCTTTTTTCCTTTCTTTGCTTTTATTATTTAGAGTTCTGACCTATATCCATATGAGAGTATCTGTTGCAAACCAGATGGAGGAGTTTGCCCTCAATGTCTTGAAGTCATTCTTCTTCATGACATATCTCGTTAATGGAATTGATTGATAAGGCACAGTGGACTACTCTAATGTTTTCTTTTTGGTGCATTTGGACAATGGGTTATATGAGACTCAAAATGATGTGACTATCTAAAGACTGTTTTAGGTTTTAAGAATAGCAGATTAGCCAGTCTAAAAGATGAGGCTTCACCTCATTAGTACCTTTGATGTGTGTGGGCTTCTCTTATTGTCATTGCTCCTGCATTAGCTGTGAAATGCGTTTTAATCACTAAGATGTAACTTGATGGGATTTTCACTCGATTTGTGTCTGTAGTCTTTGTCGATGCTGGGAATTAGGCATTGGTAAATCCTGGATAACCTAGGAATAGAATCTTTGGCAAGTGCTGCTCACACACTTTGAGTTGCTTAAATGCTAGAAGGACGTTTTTGCACTACTATAGTACTGGCAGTTTGCATGAAGAAACCTTTTGCCTTAGGATTGGGTGTTGGGGAGTGCGGGGAAGGTAGTTACCAGACATTAGATGGTGCTGGCTGCTCCTGAAGTAGGCTCAAGCTCATTTGCCTGCCTGAATATGCTTTCAATTTGCCTTGCATTAACTTAGGCATGCTTCCTCTTGCTTAATGGCATCCCTTATTGCATGTTTTTTTAGTTCTTCTTCCTCTAGAGGAAGACTACATCATCTCTACTGCATGTTCTGACAGTGGCTTGATTCTGATCAATCTCAGTTTCTGCTTAGCTCTCTTGTTTTCTGGTTCCCTTCTTTTCTGCGAGCTCACTTTGTGATTGGATGAAAGCTTTGGATGAGTTAATCTTCTTTCTATTGTAGCTTGTAAAGGATTTTCTTGGTACTCCATCATACTGGAGCATTAAGTCTGTTGTACTATCTATTTTCTTTGATCTTTTTCTACTTTTCTAAAAATTTCATACCAAAGAGAAAAGGTGAGATACCAGTACAAATAAATTAAAGAATAGGCAAAGGGAATATGGTCTTCCTGTTTGTAGTTGTAATGTGGGAAATAATTATTTAGTGCGTTGGGAGAACATAATGTTATGAACAATTACTTCATTTGTAATTTCTGGGAGATATATGTATAAAAACTTTGTTGAGAATGTGTTTCACGAAAGGTTGAGCCTAACAATGTATGTCTAAATAAAATCCATCTGTGAACCTACCAGACACTTTTTGAATAAGGGAGTGAAAATATTGGTCTGATTTTTCCAACACTCTGTTACTGGCTTTGCGGATGTGTAGTCATTTTCGCTGTTTGGTTCTGCAGATTGCTGTGTTAGAGGAACAAAAGAATGAGGATGCAGAGAATGAGGCTGCAGAAAGGGTTGATGACGACGCTAAACCAATTGATTTAGATCCTAGCACAAATTCTACTTCCAAGGGTGAGTTTTTGGACCAGAAGCCTGACATGAATGATATGCCAATGGAGGAAAGTCAGGTAAAATGGTTACGCATCCTTGTCTTCTTTTATATGTCATATTTCTGATCTAAATTTCTGGTGGATATAGTGCTTATAATGAAAAACACTGCTGTTAACGCAAAGTACTCTGGACAAAAGGCCTGTCTAAACTGATACCAAGTACGTATTGCAATTGGTTGGATAATGATGGTCATTGCTTAGTTTAAGAAAAGAGAAGGGAAAATGAGAGTAACGAAAGGCCATTCACAATGATCCCAGTCACCTAGCTATTTGTTCTATCTTAGTGATTAAGAGAAGCAAGTCAAAATGGGCCTCTACGTTAAAGATGGAGATATTTGTTATCTCCTAATTTCCAGTTGTAACTCCAGAGATTGGAAAAGGAAAATTTAGCTCTAAAATTCTTTTCTTTGTGATAATGGCTTGAGATCAATTATACATCACTGCTAAATTGTCCACTTTGTCTTTCTGAGAGATTACATGTAATGCTGAGTTGGGTTTGTATCGTGTTGCAGGACAAAAGCCAATTAGTATGTCAAGATCTGAATGAAAGCACATTGGATTTGAGTTTAGGTTTGAAGGCACGCGATGATGACCATAAATCTGACTCAAAAACTAATCAGACCAGAGATGGCAAGTAGAAAAAAGAAGGTTAGTGGTGCCGGGACATGATTGAAGGCTGCCATGAGGTTTTGGGATGCCAAGGGCATGAGAATCAGCAAACCTACAGTTTATGCCTGATTTATAAACTGCAATTTTTTCTTGGCTTTTTGTTGAGTCACTGGCTATCTTGGGCAAGTGTATTCCAGTGGCTCATGCATTTACTTTAGTCTTCATTTTATGCTCCCGTGCGGAGCTGGTTAAAGTTTGGTTTTAGGAGACACAATACATTTTCAATTTTTTCTCATTGGACAATTGATCAATTTTTTTTTTTTTTTTCTCTCCAGCTTGGTCTAATAACTTCTGAGCTTGGACATGCTGGATTTACAAATTGAATGGAAATTGAATGAATCATCCATATTACTTTTCATTTCATCATGTTGAGAGGACTGAATAAACAATTGCTGATCAAATTTGTGCCAGGCGAGGTGCCTTACGAGTAGGGCAAAGTGCTTATGGATGTATAATAAGCTCAAATTTCGGGGTTCAGGTCGGATGATGCCAATTTTGTGCCTTTTGCACCTCTTTCAAATCTCAGCAGAATACCATTTCACATTTTAATGTTACTCTCACATTAATTTGAGATCTGCCCGGTCCTTCAGGCTTTTGGTCTTGGTTTGGTTTTTTAGAGCTGCAAATCAGAACCATTTCCATACGAATACATACTCATCCCGCTTGATTATGCCACTCTTTAGGTACTTGGTTGAATAATCAATCCATTCCAGCGAAAGGCATTGGCTATTGAGAACATGGAAATCCCTACCCATGACTCCTCACAAAGGAAATGGTTACCCAAAAAATAGCCCAAATCACATTGCTGAACACGAAGCACAGGGCACTTTTTGGATGTTTATTATGATACACCGGGAGCCAAAAAGGTTAGGCTCCTCCATGACGGATCAAAGATTTGACGCCCGAACAGCAAAATAATGATTAGCTCAATCATCTACAGGTTCTAGGTCCAGGCTCTACACAGCCAATCCTTGTATAAGAAACTAGATGGAATTGTGGAAGACCAAGATATTGCAAAACAAAACAAACAAGTCTAACAGAAATATTAACAATATCTTATTGTTAAAATTGGGAACAACAGCTATCCAAGTACAGAGACAATCGTTTAAGTTACAAATACCCACTCAATAACACGATTGAACTAGCAAATGTAAGGAAGACAAAGAGTAATTATTGAATAACTTCCATTAGCTGCAAGGCCAGGTTATTATATGAGGCCTTCACCCAAGGACACAAAAGGAAGTTTGCAACTTTTCGTCATCATTCTTTTGCAACAGCTGTTTCAGCTTCGGAGAAATAATCCTGCCTGGTAATGTTAAAGAGGGGAAAAAGTTCATGCACATCCAATTTTCAATGGCAGTGTCGTTCATGTAAAAGATGAGGATTACAGCACGAAAATCTGAGACATTTCTAATTCCAATATTCAATCCATTGTAAGCCATTCAGTGTTTTTTTTTTTTTTTTTTGTGGGGAACGAGAGGTACTCCAGTTCATTGACATTCAGTAAGGACGAAATAACCAGAATGTATCATATTAAGTTGATCCAACTTACTTTATTTTACGTGAGAGTTGGTAGAGTCCTGTCCCTGCCATTGCAACGTTTACACTAAAAAGGTTCCAGTTTTTCTGCAGATCAGAATCAAAGCAAACAGTATTAAGAGCTATGCAAAAACCTCAATCCCGTACAAATTCTACAAGCAATATTGACATGTAAAACAGCAAAGAACAATATCTCTTTTCCTCACTGTCCACTTCTTACAAGCTTTTCTATGCAGTCAAGCACATGAGCTCCAGACATGTGATTCAAAAAATTAGATATGAAACTGAAATTTGTTGCTTCTAACTCTCACTTTTCGGGAAGGAGATGGTCAACTAGAAGATCAACTAGGAGTTTAGCCTTTCTAGAGATACATACAATGGAACCAGAGCAACTGGTTATTTTGGCAAAAGATCATTAAGATGAAATGCCGTATTTTTGCCAGCAACAACGCAAGAACTACCAAGAACACAGTCAATTTGGACCAAACCAAAAGTAGCCGTTATGGAAATTTGCCTCCAGCCAAAAAGGGGAAGAAAATTTAGATGAGCACATGATATCAGTATTACAATCCACACATGAACCATTAGAGCTACTCAAGCCCTAGATATCATATATACAGATTCAAATATCCGGATGCGTACAACTCAAAGGCATAAAGGATATTTATATGTACCTGTATCTATTTATTAAATAGGAAACAAAACAAAACAGGATGTCACCAAGTAAAGGGAGGAGTTCAGCGTATAGATGTTGTCCACCAAAAATAGGGAGGTGTCTAGGTTAAATTTGTGTGAGGATGCCAAAAAACATTGGTAGATAACCTAGATTAGCATTACCAGTTGTCTAAAAGCAGGCAACCTTATCAATATACAGACTTACCGGAGTGATTACAGTGCTGTAACGTGACCAGATAAGTCCAGTGCATGTAACCGCTGTGTAACACACATGAGAAGAGAATAATGTAAGGCTTGGGACAAAGAATGTTTAAAACTATAGTACTTGGCTTGTTCTTGATACATAGGAGCAGGCACATGTATGTCTGAGTCTTTGTGCATGCATGTGCTTTTTGTGTATTTCTAAGATGATGAATTACACATCCACCTTAAGAATATGCATCCACATTTATTCATTTATATACCTATTTGTTGAGGATAGGACAGCTTCTCGGGTGGTTTGGCGAAGTCAGCAATGTTGGCTATGCTGATGCCCCATTTGAAGGTCGGTGCCCAAAAGTGAACTGCATAAAGAGGGAAAAAAAATTAAAAAATTTATGGAGACGGTAATTACTAAGACACGATAACAATCATTCAAAGCATTGTAGGATTCACTCAATGGATGTCTTATGTACTCAAATGTTTTATATTGGATACGAATCAGATATCAGAGCTGATTCTTCAATAAGCCAATTGTGAGAAAATGACAGTAATGGAACATACAAAAACACAAGTAGCCATCTCAATTGAAAATGCAAATACCTTTTTAGGAAGAACTTGAGCTCTTCTTTTGTGTTATTTTTGTATTGTTTTTTGTTTATACGTTTTTTCATGTATGAGCTTGTATAATCTTCTTCAACATCTTTTTCTTGGTTTGATAGAGCTAATTCAAGATCAACTTGGTCCGCAAATTCTTTTTCTCCTTGATTTTGATTTCCTAATTCAAGCCTATGATATAATACACATGTCAAAGTCTTTCGAACTATTTAGACATTTGAACCTCAGAGGTAGCACAATCGGAAAAAAGCAAAATTACACATAAAGAACAAAAATAAGAGAACCCACTTAGACATCTGAGACTCTAACGTGAGTGCACAATATAACCTACTAATTAAGGTCGTAATCAGCCTTTTGATTTCAACAGTAAAATTGTAAGATTAAAATGTAAATTAAATCTCAAACGACTCTCTGATGTCAGCTATACGAACAGTAAATAGCCATTCTGTTATGGCAAAGGTCACTATTTTTTGTTCGTCCAATCTGGAAACCATATCTTCACGGATCCGATCTCTCTGAAAGTGATTCATACAGAAACGCGACAACTCTAGCTAAGGAAATGGCGAACGAAGCATCAAAATCGGGCAAACAGAAAACAAACAAAAATCGCATATTTTTATTTGCAGATTTCAGTCACGCAAATGTCAGAGTAATCGAAAACGCTTCAATAAAATAGAGCGATGGCCGAGTTGACTCACTGGTTTTGGGTCCGGCCGGGTGGTTCCAGAGCGCTTGGAGCTTCGAAGCCGCCATGGAGCTCTCTCTGTTTTTCACTCTGCGGATCTCTGAGAGCCAAAGGAATGATTCCCGACCGAGAGATCAATAGAGGATTGGACGCGACCGGCCAATTATACCGTGCCACGTCAAAATCAATTGGTCAAAAGGCTTCGTGGTAGTTGATGTTCTCTCCACGTTTGTTTGTAGTTCGAAGTAGAAAAGTCAAAATCCATTTGGAACGAATAATAAATGTTAAACTACTAAAAAGGAAATTTGAATAAATAATAATAATATTATTACCTTATATGGCATAGTGCAGATAACGTTTTAATAATAAGAAAAAAATTAGATTTGAATAAAATGATAATAAATAATTCTAGTATTACAATATAAATGTTTAAATTTATAGTGTAATTTTTTTTTTTTTTTTAACGCACACATTCAAAGGAGGAGAGGAGACTCAAACTCATGACCATAAGACTGCCAATCAATATTTGGCTTAGAAAAGCCCACTAAAGCAAGAGTTCCTTATATGAGATTGGTTATCAACCATGTTATAATGTGAATATTGATTTTACGTTATTAAAGTCTAGAATTGTATACTTGATTGTCTAATCTTAGTTTTTTGATTGATGTTTTTAATTTTATAGAAGAAAATATACCTGATATATTAATTTTAATTTGTGTCATCAAGAGGTGATATAGAAGCATTTATACAGCGACGATTTTTATCAGTATTTTGAATCCCATAAGTAATGGTTTTTAATTTTCTTAAAGTTTTGTGACGTCAATCCTTGTTGGATCATATAATGACCGAAAATTTGGCATGTTCCGATACGAGACTATTATTTCGGCCAACGGTCATTGCCGCCGACCACAGGTCTGTATCGCCGCCCATCGGTTGAAGTCGACGATCCCATTGCCATCGTTGGGGCAGGTTTCGTTGAATCTCGCCGGGAAGTCGGGTAAGTATTTGCTTTTTTAATTTTTCGTTTTTGTTGCTTGAATTTCCTTGGATTTTGCTTGTGTTTCGCGTTGTTCAGTGATTTAGTGGCCTTTCTTTGATTTCCTTCGTACTGCGCTGAAGTAGGATTGAGAAATTCGCAGTGATCTGTAATTCTTAAGATCTAAAGTTATGCACAGATTGCAAGAAAACGGCGTTTTTAGACTTTTAGGGTTTTCCGGTGGCGGAATTCCATGGATTCACCGAGCCAGAAGACTTCGTTGCAGCGGCTTCAAAATGTGGAGAAGGTATATAATAGTTACTTGACGGAAGCCCCTAAGTTGCAACACCCTTGTCATTATATTTGAAAGATTAGAAGTTCCCTTCTTGCGAATTTTGTTTTTTGATGCATTGTTATGGTAATAGCGAATCGTTAGGGTTTTGGAGCTGGCAGGGGGGGTTATGGAAGAGTTGGCCAACCAACATGGTCCCAGAAAGGAGCTCGTCAACATCCACTGCCTCGAGTTCATGCAATTGATCAAGGTCCAGCTCTTCCTTGTCACAATTTCACAGCTATTCTAGTATATGAATTAGGCATGGTCATTGGGATTTCTTGTATAGTGACTAAAAAAACTGTTTTTTGGTTTACGTGATCTAGTTCTGAAACCTTTGATAATTGTGAGAACTGTTTCTTAATAGTCATCATTTGTCAGATAGAAATTTTATGGAGTGATTTGCATGCGGATGATTGGGAATAAAACATTTTGATGATTGGAATTTCTGTTTTTGACATGCTACTTGGAAATGGTAAGGTAGATTATGTATAACATGTTTTTATGTTCTTCATGTAGCCAACTGGTGCAGTTTGCATAAGATGACATTGGAATTCAATTCTGGATTATAGTTGCTTCCTATGTTAATTGTTGGTCAATCTGAACCGAAGGTCATTAGCTCTATGGTATCATTTACAGTATGCAAGATTTATGACGTAAGCATTTGTCCTCGCAGTGATTGCTATATAGAGAATACCACCTTCTCTGTTTACAGTATGGCATAAGCAAAGATACAATGAGTGTGATGCAGATCTGTTGTGGACACAACTTTGTTTCTTGGGCTGATAAGAGTTCCTGGCTATGATTGTTGGTGTGCGTCATTCATATCTTGTAGATGATGAATTTGAACAACTTATTGAATGCTTGCTAGCATTGCAACTTAAACTCTGTACTTATGCATATGCCCGATCAAGCAAAATTAGAATAACGGTTCTAGGATGATTGCCTGACATGCAATATTTTGCTGGGATATAGACAAGTTGCTAGACATAAGATGTTAAAAACTGTCACCCTACCTAGATGGTAAGCCCTTTTTAGTTTGTTCTTCGAATGACGCTAGTGGAGACAAGTTGCTTCTGGCTAATAAAGATAGTACTTCCAGTCTTCCCAGTGGATCCTTCTTCTCCCTAATAATTGAACGTAAGTACTTTGAGGACAACGAAGTAACACTAGTGGCAATTATGCATGGAATTATTTTTCTTTTTGATTGTGGCATCAAAAGTTTCTTCTCATACTATAAGCGGGTGTAATAGTTGTTAACTATGAATAGAGATTTGCACAGCAGATGTGGTATTTGTGTGTGAATTGAAGTGAGAATGATTGGTAAGTGGCTCTGCTCTGATGTGACGCTTAGGTTAGGATCTGTGCTTTTGAATAGACAATTTTGCCTTGTTGCTTAAATTTGTGGCAGAATTAAGCTCTTTGAAACGGATTTCTTTGGACATTGAGTATTAAAATATCCAATTTTTGTGATCTTGTTTTAACTTAGGACATCCAAGTCACCCTGCGTGATGAAATCAAAAGTGCATGCGAATACCGTCCATTTGAGAACTGTGATTATAGTTCAAGAATAGCCAATGAGATTTGTTGCAAGAAACTGGAATACGTCATTTCCCTGTTGGATGGAATGAAGCAAACAGTTGATGAGTATCATGCTGCAGTTTGAAGATGCAGATACAGGATCGGTAGGTGTTCAGCAGTATATGACTGTTTTCATATTTCACATTGCGCTTCCGGTATTAATGGTTCCTTGATGTCCACCATTCAGGATTTTTAGAAAAAAGGAGAAAAATCTAGACTTTAACTTGGTGGTTTTGAAGCAATCAGAAGATGGAGATATTTTCCCTTGATTTTTGTTAGTTTTTTAGACGCTTGCTGGATCCCGTGCAATATTTTCATGTGATTGTTCTGTATATGTCTGTTTATTTGGAAACTCGGAGTTAACTGTAGTTCTGATTTTCAAGAGATTTTTGTCTAGCAAAATGATTATTAGATCTTCCAGTGTCTTACTTACGTTGATGTTAAGTGCTGTTCACATCTATATCTCATGATTATTGGTGGTAGAAGGGTATCTTTGAACCAATGTTAAGGAGAGCATCCGCCTGTGTTATTGACATCATATATTTCACACGATGTTCGTTTTGCGAGATAAATGTACAATGAGCATGCCATATGACATCCATGTCTAGGTATTCATGGTCTGTAATTATTGGTAGAAGCACTTATAAAATTTAGAACTAGGAATAAGTGCCTGTTAACCACTATGGTGTTAGAGCATTGTTTCTGCTAATCTCTAATATCTCCCATAATATTTTTTCACATCAATGAAAAGATTGCTTACCATGTGAGTGACCATGTAGATAATCGATATCTACAAGGCTACTTTCAAATTAATAATCACCTATTCTTAGTAGTTTTCCATGGCACAACCTAGGCTTGGAGGGCCAGATAGTGAGTTTGTTTTAGTTGTGCACAAGGAATCATAACCAAAGGGGTGTCTTGACCTATTGGCAAAAGTACCAAGTGCCCTTGACCTACTTGTTCAACAGGTTAGGGGTTCAAGATATTTCCTTTCCTCTCCATGTGTGAGTTGTAATAAAAAATATAATATAAATATTTTTTAAAAGAATCATAACCAAAATTGGGAGAATCTTGATAGACTATGTGTATCTTAGCAATGAATAATGCATATTAGATTCCAAAACAACTTTTGTCCCAAATATGAAGAAGTACACTTAATTTATGGGTAATAAAGTGTTTTACTTGAAACTTAGATTCTGATATAATATAGATAGATTCATTTCTATAAACTAGTTAGTAAGAAAGAAGACACCTCGACAAGTAGGAAATATGACAAAGTTTGTTCTCTCTTTAGGCAGATATTGTACATTGACGCTAGTGTCATCACTGTGTCTTGATTATGCAAACTTGAGTTCGTTGTCCTAGAATTCACTCTTTCCCATTAGATGCTGGGGGTGCACTCCTGCATTTCTCTTCCTTCTCGCAGCCTCTTTCGTAAGGGTTGGCAGGTGGAGGCAGACATTGCTGATTCTCGCAAGGTGGGGGGTCGTCCCCTCTCTCTATCGGTCCATATGAAATGACGCGGCAATTTGCTTGTTCAACGAACAATGAGCAAACCAAGAGACCAACAATGCAAACAGCTAATGCCTTGGATGTGGCCATGACTTTGGACCAAACCTTTATGCAAATGTGTTTGGCAAATGTGGTGAGTGAATGAGTTGTAGGAAGAACATTTAAATGCCTAGGGGAAGGCCAACTTTAAAGCCTCAAGTTCTTGTATTTTAGGAAATCAAGTGGTTTGTTCGTATTGGACAACCAATTTGAAGGCTCAAATCTGCAAACGGTGCTCAATCCAGCCGATTCAGTTACGTGGAAACGCTTTTGCAACAACTTGTAGTGAAAAATACCACTTATATGCAAACAATAACCTTAGGTTTTGTAACAATGGGGTTTCTTTCTTGTTTTCAAGCCTGAAAATGCTCTTGTTTTAGCAACAATGGGTTAGTCGTTAATCTTTGCCTTTGAATTACTTTCCTTTGACTGTTTTTCTTAAATTTGAACTAGTCATGATTGAAAAAGCTGAAATTTATTGTACTCAAACTTATAGCTTTTCACATCATGTTAGAACTACCAAGCAGGCACATTTTTAGTTAGAAGCTATTCATATGCATTTTATTGAAACTATAAAAGGATTCATAAGGCTAGAAAAAGAATGACTCTAGCTGAAATATTACAACTGACTTCGAAAAGATCTACAAGCATTTGTTGAATTGAGAAATTGTCCGAAGTTCACTGACGTACTCTATATATTGTTGGAAGTTTGTGATCCATTTGCTAAATGACACCCGTAAGACGTTTTGATTGAACTATTGAAGGGTGAAGATATGTTAAATAAATAACATAAAATTGTCCTACATTTCTAAGGAGTCCACTAAGAATTTAAATTTAATATTCTGCCTTCTTTTTCATAGACAAATTTGCATGAGAAGTGTTGGTCAACACTTAGGGTGAGAAGACTTGTTAAGTCTTATATAAAAAAAAATAAAAACTTAAAATATAACTTATAAATATATGAGTTCTTGAGTGAGAAGACCTGTTAAGTCTTATATAACAAAAATAGAAACTTAAAATATAACATAAATATATAAGTTCTTCCACTTAATACCTTAATCTTTTAATTTGAATATAGATTATTCTTTATAGAATCTAATAACATTGTAACATGTAATTCGTTCCACGGGAAAGTTTATATGTACTTGGATTTTGGCATGTGCAATCTGCCATGTATAATGACAATATGAGGGATTTTCATATGATGATGATAATGACAGAATAGATTGTCATACATCATCTGTTGTTTCTTTCAATGTCCTTAACTACTTAGGTTAATCCTCTCCATGGCATTTTGATACATGTCTCTTTCAATGACTTTGAGAGACTACCATCTTATAACTCAATTTCACAGCGTCCAAAGATAAAATCTTGCATGCTTGGCTTTGGCCCAGATGTTAGAGGTACAGAAAAGAATCTTTGTCAATCATTTACTAGCTTGCTCAAACAATTGAATACTTGCATTTTTGAGATTGACGAATGAGACAATAGTGTTATATTGTCAATATCGTAATACAATATCCCTTTAATAATTCAAAATCATTCAAAGCTCAATGTTTTTGGATAAAAACAATAATTTCACTCTTGTTACTACTCATTGCATTTGTGCTTTGCTACAATGGACAAGTATTTATTATGTACTTTTTGTCAAAAATTACTAAAGTAATTGAAACAACTTTAGCTAAAATATGATCCATGGAATCACAAAAATTTATGTGAAACAAAAAAAAAAAAAACTACTAATGGGTCAAAACAAATCTACAAGCGTTCGTCAAGATGAATTTTTAACATATATTAGTGATCTTTATCATTCTTTTCAAGTAAAGGATCATAAACAATATTTTACCACCTATATAGTCTATAGTTTTACGTAAAACTTCTTTGTATGGTTAACAACAATAATTGTTATCAAATTAGTCACCTCATGAGCTATCCTTTTGGCTGATCGCTTAAAAGAAAGTTAAATTTCATAAAACCTTTGCCATAACTCTTAAAATAAAAATATAATTTCCATACCAAAACGGGACCCATTCACAAAAATGAGACCAAAAAATAAACAATAAAACACAAGCTTCATTTCCACGAAATGCTTTTTATTCTCAATAAATTTATTACTTAGCTTACAACAAGCTTCATTTCCAAGAAATGCTTTTTATTCTCAATAAATGCATTACTTAGCTTACATTAACTTCAACGTCAACAAGCCATCTTGGTTTGAAGCTCCGTTTGACTCGCCGTCGATGGATTGCTCTTTATTGGTGGTGTCTATGTGACGGCGGTGAACCCCTGCAGCGGTTCTCCTTCTCACAACCCCTGTTGTAAGGGTTGGCCGGTGGAGGCAAACATGATCGATGCCTACAATATGGACGCTCACTGGGTGCTCTAATAATAGGCCCGTATCCGAGCGGCGGCCCGGCACGTACATCTCCAGTCAACAATGAACAAACCAAGAGAACGACAAGACAGAAACTTACTGCATTGCTTCTGGTTTTGGCCATTGTCTTTCAAGAGAATGTGGTGAATGAATACGTGAGTTTCCGGATAAACTTATTTATACTGATAAGTGTAACGCGGGAAGACAGACATTTTGAGACTACTTCATTCTCAAAGGACCAAGTCTTCACGAAGAGTTTCTCGACAAAACCAGATGGAAGCGCGCATCTTAAGGCCATGAGTGTTTTGATAATAGAATAAAACCAGCTATTATTTCTGTTATTTCTGTTTGTTATGATATTTCTGACTGTCATTCGGATGAGATCGACTACGGGGAAATGGAAAAAAGTACGTAGGAAGGAGTCATTTTAAGAGATTATAATATATATATTGTAATAATTGTTTTATTAATTAAAGTGAGTTTTATTATAAGAAATTCAAGTCCTTTCTGGAAAGGACTAAATTATACTTCTTTATTTTAATTCTTGTTTCCTTTGATAAAAATTGAACAATGTAATCATCATTGGGAAGAAGAAGAAGTTCAATCATTGGGATTGATTTCCGTGCAATTGACATGAATCAAAGGAAGCTAAAACTAAATTCATAACTTTCAACTATTTTAGAAAACTTGAAGGTTTGTTTGAATGGATATAATGAAGATGAATGTTTGACTTTATTAATTAGGGTCTTAAACCATATATTTTGTTATTGAAATACTTTTTAAAGTAACCTTTGTGAAAAGTATGTAAAACTCTTAACTTGTGAATTAAGTCTTTATTATAATATTTCCTCACATTTAGGACAAGTGTTGTATTGAAATTTGGCATTTGTTGTACATTGCCAATAGTCAAAACATGTTATATTTCAAGTCTTTCAACATATAAGAGTTTGTTGCGATTCTCCCAATCCTAATAATGATGGATATTTCTTGTACACAATTAAAACAAACTCACTATTTGACACTCCAGTCCTAGGTTGTCCTATGCAACTAATGTGATTTTAATTTTATCTTATTTTAAGGTCAATAATTCTGATCCCAATCTTAGTTTCCCAAGAATGGGTGAAAGATGGATTATTATTCCCAAATTATTTGTTTGACAAATAGCCCTGTGAAAATGTTGATCAGATATCCACATGTTCACTCTCTTGGCAAGCAGTCTTTTCGTTGATGTCGTGACAAACATTATGGGAGAAATAAAAGTTTCATAAACACAAACAAATGATCCAACATGTCACAGCGTCAGTATACAAGAGATTATAATGTTTGGAGATTATTTTCTATTAGTTATCTCTATTCTCTTATTGCCTTTATGCGTGTAGGAGTCTGTCAATGTATATCAAATAAATACAGAATATAACTCTTGAAATACGAATATAATTTTCATACCAAAATGGGACCCATTCACAAATATGAGACCAAAAAATAAACAATAAAACACAAGCTTCATTTCCAAGAAATGCTTTTTATTCGCAAAAAATGTATTATTTAGCTTACATTAACTTCAACGTCATCAAACCATCTTGGTTTGAAGCTCTGTTTGACTCGCCGTCGATGGATTGGCCTTTATGGGTGGTGTCTGTGTGACGGCGGTGAACCCCTGCAGTGTTCCTCGTTCTCACAACCCCTGTTGTAAGGGTTGGCTGGTGGAGGCAAACATGATCGATGCCTACAATATGGACGCTCACTGGGTGCTTTAATAATAGGCCCGTATCCGAGCGGCGGCCCGGCACGTACATCTTCAGTCAACAATGAACAAACCAAGAGAACGACAAGACAGAAAGTCACTGCGTTGCTCCTGGTTTTGGCCATTGTCTTTGAAGAGAATGTGCTGCGTACATGAGTTGCCGAATAAACTTATTTATACTGGTAAGTGTAACTCGGGAAGACATTTTGAGACAGAAGAGGAAAGCAACGTGTGTCGGCGTGAGACAGTGTCGGGAAGCCTGGCCATTCCACTTCATTCTCAAAAGACCAAGTCTTCACCAAGAGTTTCTCGACAAAACCAGATGGAAGAACGCATCTCAAGGCCATGGGAGTTCTGATAATAGAATAAAATGACCGGTTATTTATGTTGTTTCCTTTTGTTATGATATTTTTTATTGTTATTCAGGTGAAGAAAGACTAAGGGGAAGTGGGTAAAAGCACGTAGGAAGGAGTCATTTTAAGAGATTATAATCTCTATTGTAATAAGCTTTTTATTAATTAAAGAGAGTTTTATTCTAAGAAATTCAAGTCCTTTTTAAAAGGTCTTATATTGCAGTTCTTTATTTTAATTCTTGTTTCATTTGTTAATTGACAATGCAATCATCATTGGGAAGAGAAGAAGTTTAATCATTGGGATGATTTAATCAATCTGTGCAATCTGCAAGATCAATCCATGAATGAAAGGAAGTTAAAGCCTAAATCCATGACTTTCAACTGTTTCAAAAAACTAGAGGTTTGTTTGAATGGATATAATGAAGATAAATATTTGACTTTATTAATTAGGATCCTAAACCATTCATTTTGTTATGTGCAAACAACCTTTTGTATTAAGTACCAAAACTTCTTCATTGGCAATGATTATGATTGGGAAGAGAAAAAAAAGTTCAATCATTGGGATGATTTTGATCAATATGTGAATCAAAGGAAGTTAAAACTAAATCCATAACTTTCAACTATTAAAAAACTCACAGATTTGTTTGAATAGACATAATGAAGTTGAATGTTTGACTTCATTAGTTAGGATCTTAAACCATTTATTTTGTTATTGACTTGCATTTTAAAAGCACCTTTTGTAACAAGTACTGAAACCTCTTCACTTGTGAATTAGGTCTTTATTAGAATCTTTCTCGCATTTAGAACAAGTGTTGTGTTGAAATTTGGTATGTGTTATACATTGTCAATAGTCAAAACATGTTATATTTCTTATATAGAAAAGTATTTCGCCCTTTTAAAAGTTGATTTAAGGAAAAATGAGTCTTTCAACATATAAGAGTTTATCATGGTTCTCCCAATTCTAATAATGATGGACATTTCTTGTATATAATTAAAACAAACTCATTGTTTGGCATTCCAATCCTAAGTTGTCCCATGCAAATATTGTCGTTTTAATTTAATCTTATTCAAAAATCAATAATTTTCATCTCAATCCTAGTTCCCTAAGAATGGGTGAAAGATGGATTATGATTCCCAAATTATTTGTTTGACAAATAGCCTTGTATAAATGTTGATCATCTACATGGTCACTCTCTTGGCAAGCAGTCTTTTCATTGATGTCGTGACAAACATCATGGAAGAAATAAAAGTTTCGTAAACACAAACAAATGGTCCAAAATGTCATAACGTCAGTATACAAGAGATTATAATGTTTACTTCTTGAATTTAACAATGAAACAAATTACAAAAGTATTTAGAGATTATTTTCTATCAGTTATCTCTGTTCTCCTGTTGCCTTTACTTGAGTAAGAGTCTGTCAGTGTATATCTAATAAATACAGAACATAATTATTATTAAAGAAGTAAGAAATTAAATTATTTTAAAAATAAAAAAGACAACAACAGTCCAGTCGACACCCTTCCTCTTTAACGCGACATTTGTCGCCGCTATAACTAGTCTCAGCAAGAATTCTGTCGCGCGTCATTCACGCAAAGGAATTTTTTCCAAGAAACTATGACAGGAAGAAGGCCAGTGGAGGGTCTTAGAGGAAGCTTATGCTGTAAGCAAAGTCGATTGCTCTGTTTGGAATAGTCCTGTTTGGGACCATTTTGTTCGTACTACTCTCGCAGCCAAACCAACCCTCTTTGAGAGCAGACTCAATGGCTCGGAGTTTTATCCTGTGGTTGCATGGCCGGGGAGACTCGGGCCCTGCCAACGAACCCATCAAGACTCTCTTCACTTCCCCGGAGTTTCGGAACACTGTCTGGTCCTTTCCTTCTGCTCCTACCAATCCGGTCACCTGCAGCGGTAAAGTTTTTACCTTGTGAATTTTCATTTATATTTCCATCGTGGGTATCTGAAGGGATTGCCGTCTTGTGTGTGTCTGATTCTGGTTGTCACTCTGGCTTGGGGATTTAGTATGATTCCTCACATGGGCATTTTTCTGATTTTTTTCGAGGTTTTATGAGTTTTTGACATGGATTGGGAGCTAATTCTCTTGGAGTTTTGCTTGTCTTAATTTTAATTCGCTTCTATTGGCCTCATTGTTTTCCTTTAATGATGACTTAGACTATCTGCGAAAATTGCTTAGCATTGGCTGCAGAGCAGAATCTTTATTGGTTTAACATTATGATCCGTTTATTTTGTTTCAAGAAAATACCTTTTTGGGGCTCTAAGTACATTTGTTTGGTGGATCTGATCCGCCTTTCATTGCTGGGATACCATTATGTCATACTGAAAATTAACTGCTTTAGGGAACAACAACTGATCAATTGCTAGTAAATGTATGTGTAGGAATCAGAGAGAATATTATTCGGACCATGGCGCTTTTCTTCTTGGTGACAACCTTGGATTATTGCTAGTCAACTAATTACAGTTTTATGTTTCATTCTTTTGTGTTGGTTTTGATGGCCCATGGTTATCAATAACGGTCTTTCCTTTAACTTTCGTTTTTTTTTTTTGTAAAAAAATTTGTGGTGTTTTGCTTGCATCTTACCTCACGATTTGGCAATCTTAGTTGCAAATTTTAACACAGAAATCTAGCAGCAAATACAAGGTTATCGATGGAAAAAACAAATGCCCTTTTGGTCTATGAATTAAAAGGTTATCATTTAAAAGAAACTGTGACAAATATGCAGAGAACTGTCCAAAGTACTTCAGGGTTTCCAAATACTAATCTCAAGTTTTTGGGATGATTTACAACCCTGGTGATTTATCTTGTTAAAGTATTTATTTTTCATTATTTGATTAGTCCCTTAAGATTATCTTAATATCGCATTGGGAACCCTGCTTCTTGGTATAGCTTCCTTGCTTTCCAAGTTAATAACCACGCATTCAAAAAAATAAAATCTCACAGATGCTTGTTGCCTTGAGAGAAAATAACCTCATACAGTTGAGTATGTCCTGACATCAAACTGTAACAAGTTGAAGATATACTTTTTCTGATGTAGTTGTTTGTAAACTAGTCTTCTTCTAATGTATCTCTGTCTTTGATCCTTGTAGATGGTGCTGTGATGCGTTCCTGGTATGACACTTACAAGGTTCCTGTGACAGCTGTAAATGATGCTTCCACATTTTATCCTTTTCTTTTTGTTTTACTTCTCAAACATCTCTTTTGAACTTCATTTCTGGATAATTGTATTTCGAACTGAATCAAACTGTAAGTTTGGCTTTCTTGGTGCTGATAAGGGATTTGATTTTTGCTTCTTGTATCAGTTCAATTGGTTACTAATGTTTCAGTTGTAACGGTGGTAATTGATCACTGTACATTAAACTCTCACCAATTAATTAGAGCTTTGGGGATTAGCTCATCTGACATTGATCCTTCATAATTGGCATAAGCCAATTAAAATTGGGATTTATTTATGCTTGCCCAAGTGGTCTAAGGGCCTTATTTCATAGGATTCAGCCAAGAGGTTTTACTCAGCCTTCCATCTGATAGATGGCATACTCTTCTAATACAGTATTATAGTAGAGGGTCAGAAGGACATTACAAATTTCAAATCTTGAGATTCTGTTATGATCATACCCTTGATGTATGATTTCATTATCAGCATTTACTCTTATTGTTTCTTAGCTCCTTTCTCTTTTAATTTGGCTGCCAAGAATCTTGGTGTAGTTGACATACACTGTAGTCATGTATCTGGTTCAAAAGTACATCTTCATCTCCCAATTATCCTTTGACCCTATGGCCCACTTTCTTTGGGATCATTAGCTTTTTTAGGTTTTTGAACCCATGTAAAGCATTGTGTGGCTTCCTATTGTCAGAGATTGGCAATCACTAAAGAGGAAGACCGTGTTGTCTAGTAGATGCATTTTATTTATGGAAATGAGATTACTAGCTTTAGAATTTGTTTGGAAACATACTGATTTGAACTTTTTATGAATTTATTATTGGTTGTCAAAATGCCTTTGAAATTTCTCAATTAATTTTTGAGAGAGAAAACTGATGTAGCAAATCCATAAGGAATCTCCAAGAGAGAATGAGGTGCATTGATACCATACTAGTTAATGATGCTGGCTTGTTGAGCATTATTTGAGCCTATTTTGCTTATTTTCAGGATTCTCCAAGAGATGAAAGTGGTGTGCTTAACGCAGTTCAGAAGGTTCATGCAATGATAGACAAGGAAATAGCTGCTGGCACAGATCCTAATAATGTATTTGTGTGTGGATTCAGTCAAGGAGGTTTCCCTCTTGTTCTTCCTCTCCAACAACATCCCCTTCCTTTGAAAGAAAAAACAAGAAACACCCCACATACACCAAAACATGTATGCATCATTTATTTTCGTTGGCCTTGGTAATTTGAAGTTTAAACAATTCCTTTTCAGGTGCTTTGACATTTGCAAGTGTTCTGCTATACCCAAAAACTCTCGGTGGAGGTGCCATCTTCAGTGGATATATTCCTTTTAATACGTCTATAATAGAACGAATTTCACCAAATGCAAAGAGGGTGTGTCTCTTCGAGCATATCTTGAATTTCCTGCTTTAGTTTGGGACCATAAATCCGGTTCTCTTTTTCTATATTTTCTTGACTTACCCTACTACAAATATAAGACAAAGATCCTAATAAATATTAGTAAATGGACAGTCAAGCTTTGTGATGGTGGTAACGTGTGCATGTTTGTTGCTCACTGGCCCTCCCATCTTAACATATTTATTTCTTAAACTAGTGATCAGTTCATTTCACTTAAATTTTCAGAGGAATTAGTAGTCCCCAATGCAGGTTGACTAGTGCCATGTTATTGGGAAGAAGCATAATCCTCTTACTAGTAATGAGAATGATGACCTACGTAGGGGCTTTTATTGGATGTTAGACATAGCAGCATAGATTTCAATTTAGTGATAGGTTCAAGTTAAGGGGTGATATATAGCCTGGACTAAAACAAGTCGTAAACATTTAGTTCTTTCTAGTACCTTGTAGTCCAATGAAAAGATTTTGCTAAAATGAGCCAGTGTATTTTCTTCTAATTGTTATAAGTCCCATGAATGATTTCTTTTCAATGATCCGATTGTGCGTCAGGCCCCACTGTTGTTGTTAAACTTACTGATCTTCTGGAGTATAGAACCTTAAGTTGGAAAGGTTGAATGTGTGAATTTTGTTACTTTGTATTTGTAAATTTTCATCAATTTCATCCCCTGTTTCTGAATCCGAACATCATGCAGACGCCAATTTTATGGTCTCATGGAATGGCTGATGGAACTGTTCTGTTTGAAGCTGCGCATGCCGGCCCCCCTTTCCTTGAGCAAGCTGGTGTAAGTTGTGAGTTTAAGGTAATATATCCAAGTATCACAATACCTCAGTGAACATCCTGTTGGTCTTCCTATGGCTTCTGAAAATTTTCACATTTATCAGGCTTATCCTAACCTTGGCCACTCACTAAGCCAGGAGCAGCTGCAGTACCTGGAATCGTGGATCAAAACTCGTATGCAGAGTTCTGCTTAAGAGCTTTGGTGGAACAAGAGTTCCACCTGATTATAATGTTGGTCTTTGATCTTCTTGTGTCAAAGAATCAATCTGTAAACGAACGAAATTTCCAAGCTACTGAATACTTCTTTTATGAACTTTTGCCTGACATTTGCATGCCATGTTCATTGATCCTGCTTTGCTTGGCTCTTTAATGTTACCATAGAGTTTGTGTAGATGCCTGTTGAGATTTCTGTTCAAGGATGGAAGAAATTTTTGCTTATGCTTGTTAGCAATTCATGAACCCTAAACACTGTCCTTGCTGTTCATAATACATCAGCATTCCAAGGTCATAAGGTTTTCAATTCCGGAATCTCTTGTCATATCTGATATGACAATATTTGGGTAAGACTTATCTCGCTAAGTACCATACCCCATGAAGGAGTGGTAAATCCTAGAGTAATCATATCATAAAGCTTTGGTCATAATGATTCGGATTTTCAACTTGTAACTTTTGTGTTTTCAATTGGCGGAAAAGGCTGCACAAAATTTCATCGCAAGTGAATGCAGCCAAATTAGTTAGTCCTTGTAGGCAAAGCAATCACATAATTTCAAGCCTCATCATGATGATCCGAAAGGTAGACTATTATTTATATGCTAAAATATGAACAATAAGTCAAATGTTGAAAAGAAATTAATAATTTATTTATATAATTCTTCAATTAATTTTTAAATTAAATAATATATATTTTAAAGCTATTAAAAGATCAAACAGCCAAGCCTAAGCTCAACTAAATCCATATCCAAAGCCAAATCTTATATGGTTGTATATGTCTTGCCTAATGTATATTTTATTTTTATCTTATGTATCGTGTGATAGCTTAATATGTAGGTTTCTTGTCATTTCTTAAGGATTATACTCATATCTTAATAATTATATTTATTCGAAATGTGGTTATTATGCTAAACATGAATAATATTAATAAAATTTATTAAAATATGTATTAAAAAAATCCCAACCTTGTTACTTGCAAATAAGGTGAAGACTTCAAACCCCACATTTTCTCAGCTACCAAAAGAAATTTTCTTAGAGGAGCGGATTGAAGTAAGAGTCGAAGCCGGCAAAGTCAAAACAAGGAATCCAGGTGCACCGATGGGCACTCTGTCCGATGATGCACCTGCAAAGGCCATAGCTTGACTTTCGATCGGCAAGCTCTCTATCACCAACCCCGACGTGTTCCCGGAGCCAGTGAAAGAAATAGCCTGTCGACGCATGTAGGTCCCATCTCATCTCTTCACTGATCTCCACCGTCAACCTGTTATCACGTCCAAGATCGTCTGATCTCCAGATATTTAGGATGACTGCATGGTGAAATTCCTAAAGTAGATCTAGCTATCAAAAGTTATGTCCTTGTCGTGTCTTGGTCACGCAAAGGCTGCAAGAAACTATAACAGGAGGAAGCACATTGACCATGTGAGAGGAAGCTTATGCTGTTAGCAAAGCCCATTGCTCTGTTTGGAATCGCCCTGATTGGGACCATTTTGTTCATACTACTCTCGCAGCCAAAACAACCCCCTCTGAAAGCAGACTCAATGGCTCGGAATTTTGTCCTATGGTTGCATGGCCTGGGAGACTCGGGCCCTGCCAACGAACCCATCAAGACCCTCTTCACTTCCCCGGAGTTTCGGAACACTGTCTGGGCCTTCCCGTCTGCTCCTACCAATCCGGTCACCTGCAACTGTAAAGTTTATACCTTGTGAATTTACATTTATATTTCCGTCGTGGGTATCTGTATGGATTGCAGTCTGGTATGTGTCTGATTCTGGTTGTAACTCCTGGTTTGGGGATTTAGCGTGATTCCTCATATGGGCATTTTGTTATTTCTTCGAGGTTTTATGAGTTTTTGACATGGATTGGAAGCAAATTCTCTTGGAGTTTTGCTTGTTTTAATGTTTAATTCGCTTCTTTTAGCCTCATTGTGTTGGTTTTGATGGCCAATGGACATCAATGATGTTCTTTTTGTGTTTGTTTTGTGGTGTTTGCTTGCATCTTACCTAACAATTAGGCAATCTTAGTTGCAAATTTCAACAAATAAATGCCCTTTTGGTCTATGAATTAAAAGGTTATCATTCAAAAGAAATTGTGACAAATATGCAGAGAACTGTCCTAACCACTTCAGGTTTTCCAAATACTAATTTCTAGTATTTCGGATGATCTACCACCCTGGTGATTTATCTCATTAAAGTATTTCTTTTTCATTATTTGTTTAGTCCCTTAAGATTTTCTTAATTGATTAGCATTGGTACCCTGCTTTCTTGGTATAGCTTCTTTGTTTTGTAAGTTGTTAACCAGGCTTTGGAAAAAAAAAAAAATCCCAGATGCTTGGTGCCTTGAGAGAAAATAACCTCATACAGTTGAGCATGTCCTGACATCAAACTGTAACAAGTTAAAGATATACTCTTTCTGATGCAGTTGTTTGTCTTCATCTAATGTATCTCCGTCTTTGATCCTTGCAGATGGTGCTGTGATGCCTTCCTGGTTTGACATTCACGAGATTCCTGTGACAGCCGTAAGTGATACTTCCACATTTTATCCTCTTCTTTTTTGTTTTACCGCTTAAACGTCTCTTTTGAACTTCATCTCAGTATAATTGTATTTCAATTCGAATCAAACCGTAAATTTGGCTTTATTGGTACTGACAAGGGATTTGATTGTTAGAATTCCGGTCAATGGATTACTAATGTTTTAGTGTAACAATGGTAATTGATCACTCTGCATTAAACACTCATCAATTAATTAGAGCTTTAGGGATTAGCTTATCTGACTCTGATCCTTCATAATTGGCATAAGTCAATTTAACTTGGGATTTATATATGCTTGCCCAAGTGGTTTTAGGGCCTTACTTCCCAAGGTTCAGCCAAGACGTTTCACTCAGCCTTCCATTTGATAGATGTCATACTCTTCTGATATAGTATTGAAAATGTCAAATCTTGAGATTCTGTTATGATCATACCCTCGGTGTTTGATTGCATTAACAGCCTCTACTCTTATTGTTTCTTAATTCGTCTGCTCTTTTAATTTGAATGCCAAGAATCCTGGGGTAGTTGACACACACCGCTGTCATGTACATGGTTCAAAACTACATCTCCTTGTCCAATTACCTTTGACCCTTTGGTCCACTCTCTTGAGGATCATTAGCTTTTTTAGGCTTTTGATGCCATGTCAAGCATTGTGTGACTTCATGTTGTCAGAGATTGGCAATCACTGAGAAGGATGTTTGTGTTGTCTAGTAGATGCATTTTATTTATGGAAATGAGTTTGATGGCTTAAGAATTTCTTGGGAAACATACTGATTTGAACCTTTTATAAATTTGTCATTGCTTGTTAAAATGCCTTTGAAATTTCTCTCTTGTCAAAATGTCATTTGTTGTCGTACATACATCACCACTCATGTATGTGGTTCAAAACTACATCTTCTTGTCCAATTACCTTTGACCCTATGGTTCTCTTGAGGATCATTAGCTTTTTAGGTTTTTGATGCCATGTCAAGCATTGTGTGACTTCATGTTGTCAGAGATTGCAATCACTGAGAAGGATGTTTGTGTTGTCTGGTAGATGCATTTTATTTGTGGAAATGACTTGGCTAGCTTTAGAATTTCTTGGGGAACATGCTGATTTGAACTTTTTATGAAGTTATTATTGGTTGTCAAAATGCCTTTGAAATTTCTCAGTTACTTTTAGAGAGATAAAACTAATGCAGCAAATCCATAAGGAATCTCCAAGAGAGACTAACGTGCACTGATACCATACTAGTTTACGATGCTGACTTGTTGAGCATTATTTGGGTCTATTTAACTTACTTTCAGGATTCCCCAAAAGATGAAAGTGGTGTGCTTAACGCAGTTCAGAAGGTTCATGCAATGATAGACAAGGAAATAGCTGCTGGCACAGATCCTAATAATGTGTTTGTGTGTGGATTTAGCCAAGGAGGTTTCCCTCTTGCTCTTCCTCTCCAACAACATCCCCTTCATTCTTTAAAAGAAAAAAAAAAACAAGAAACACCCCACACACACCAAAACATGTATGCATCATTGATTTTCGTTGGCTTCAGTAATTTGAAGTTTAAACAATTCTTTTTCAGGTGCTTTGACATTGGCAAGTGTTCTGCTGTACCCAAAAACTCTAGGCGGAGGTGCTGTCTTCAGTGGATTTGTTCCTTTTAATACATCTATAATAGAACAAATTTCACCAAATGCAAAGAGGGTATATCTCTTCAAACATATCTTGATTTCCTGTTTTGGTTTAGGACGATAAATCTAGTTCATTTTTTGTTATGTTTTCTTGACTTACCCTTCTTAAAATATAAGACAAAGATCCAAACAAATATTAGTACATGGACAGTCAAGCTTTGTGATGGTGGTAACATCCGTATGTTTGTTGCTCACTGGCCCTCCATCTTAACACATTTATTTCTTAAACTAGTGATTGGTTCATTTCACTTAATTTTTCAGAGGAATTGATAGTCCTGAATGCAGCTTGACTATTGCTTATGTAGATGCTTTTATTGCATGTTAAAAATGGCAGCATAGATTTCAATTTAGTGATAGCTTCAATTTAAGTGATGATATATAGCCTGGACCCTAACTAAAACAAGCCGTGAACATGTAGTTCTTTCTAGTTCCTTCTAGTCCAGTGAAAAGATTTTGCTAAAATGAACCAATGTATTTTCTCCTAACTGTTATAAGTCCCATGAATGATTCCTTTTCAATAACCTGAACGTGCGTCAGGCCCCCACTGTTGTTGTTAAACTTTCTGATCTTCTGGAGTGTAGAACCTTAAGTTGGAAAGGTTAAAACGGTGAATTCTTGTTACTTTTTATTTGTAAATTTTCATCCATTTCATCCGCTGTTTCTGGATGTGAACAATCATGCAGACACCAATTTTGTGGTCTCATGGAATGGCTGACAAGACTGTTCTGTTTGAAGCTGGACAAGCCGGCCCCCCTTTCCTTGAGAAAGCTGGTGTAAGTTGTGAGTTTAAGGTAATATATCCAAGTATCACAATACTTCAGTGAACATCCTCTTGGTCTTCCTATGGCTTCTGAAAAATTTCACATTTATCAGGCTTATCCTGGCCTTGGCCACTCAATAACCCAGGAGGAGCTGCATTACCTGGAATCGTGGATCAAAACTCGTATGGAGAGTTCTGCTTAAGAGCTGGGGTGGAAAAAGAGTTTCACCTGACTATAATATTGGTCTTTGATCTTCTTGTGTCAAAGAATCAATCTGTAAACGAACGAAATCTCGAAGCTACTGAATACTTATTTTATGAACTTTTGCCTGATATTGGCATGCCATGATCATTGATCCTGCTTTGCTTGGCTCGTTAGTGCCACAATAGAGTCTGTGTAGATGCCTGTTTAGGTTTCTGTTCAATAATGGAAGAAACTTTTGCTTATACATGTTGGCAATTCACGGAGACTAAACATGATCCAAGTTGTTCATAATAATACATCAGTATTCCAAAATCAAAAGGTCTTCAGTTCAGGAATCTTTTTTCACACCTGATGTGACAATAATTGGGTAAGCTTGTCTTGTTGAGTAGCATACCCCATGAATGAAGGGTAAATCCCAGAGTTATCATATCATCAAGCTTTTCATAATGATCCGGATTTTCAGCCTGAACTTTTGTGTTTTCAATGGGCGAAAAGGACTGCACAAAATTTCATCACAAATGAATGCAGCCAATGTAGTCAGTACCCTGTAGAGAAAGCAATCACATAATTTCAAGCCTTCATCATGATTCTCGTGGACAGTAGGGAAAAGCCTGACCCAAGTACTCAAAAGGTTTATGTATAAATGCCAGCAACCAATATTCTACATCGATCATTTGGATAATGGAGGAGATTTGACTTATCTGAAAATCCAAACAGCATTAAATATAAGAACTAAAGTAGAACTTGGCACGCTCCAATTGTTTTGCTGTCTTTTTCTTTTTTTTTTTCTTTTCTTTTCTTCCTATTGTTTTGTGAATGTGAAAGATTAGAAGTCAAATCTGCACTTATTCGTTCTTTTTTCCCTGACCCCTCGATTACTTGAATCTCGATCATCCTGAGCCCCTCACAACATCAAATATCCTTCAACTTTTCATGTTCCTCAAAATCCTCAATACTTTTTTTATCAGTGTTAATCCTCCAGGCGTTTTTCAGCAATCCATTGACAAGTTGCAGGGACTCATAGGTGTTACTCTGACAACACTTTTGACAGTTTTTCAACCATCTAATAACCCTAAGCAATATATTAAGATATGTTTATACCATAATAGATTATAACAACTCTTCAATAGATTTTTAAGTTAAGTAATAAATTTTGTAACATGATATCGAAATTCAAATTTTTCTTTTGTAACCTATGAAGTCCATATAGTTAAGTAACACCACAATAGGTTTTATAGGTGGACTATTATACAAGAGACTAGTGTTAGGATATAAAAAATACTCTTTAGTTAACTTTTGAATTAAATAATAAGTTTCTTGTTATCATCAAAAATCAAAGAGGCAAAGTTTACTCATTACGACTTCATACAAATAAAGTAGTATTATAATTGGCCGAGGTAAACCATTATGACAAGTCTAACGCTAAGGAGTATATTAAGAATCCTGAAAGCTTATCACCAATTCTGAATCTTAAACAACAAGTCTCTTAACACCATCAAAGATCAAACAGCCAAAGCAAAGGCAAATCCATACCCAGAAGCTGCCAAACCTTGTTGCTTCAAAATCAGGAGAAGCCGACGCCATTAAAGACTTTGAACCCCACATTTTCTCTGCTACTAAAAGAGTGAAAACTCTTGGAATATGGATTGAGGTAAGAGTTGAAACCTGCAAAGTCAAAACAAGGGATCCAGGTGCATCGATGGTCACTGGCCGATGATGCACCTAACCAACGCCATGGCTTGACTTCAATCAGCAAAGCTCTACCAATCCCCCTCTACCACCAAACCCAACGTACTCCAGGAGCCAGTGTAAGAATACCCTGTCACTGCATGTAGGTCCCATCTCATCTCTCTACCGTGAAAACCTTATTACTACGTCCAAGATCGTCAGATCTCTAGATATTGGGAGGATATTATCATTAATATTAAGATTATATATATATTACAGTATTCCGCGTTGCATGTTATCTTGACCCAGTTCATCACCGCCCATTATACGTCACCAACTCCAATGGCCTTCTTCTCTTGCAGGGTAAAATAATAACCTCATCGGCCTTTCAAAGTCTAAGCTTGGTCTCTCTCTCTCTCTCTCTCTCTCTCTGTCTTTCTCTCTAGGAGGCTTTAACTATGAAGAAACTTTACCGCAGAGGGACGGTCCACCCGTCGCCACCTATCATCTCTGACCAGCTGTCGTTCCTGCCGGCTACGATACTGACTCTGACGGCGGCTCTGTCGCCGGGGGACCGGGAAGTACTGGCGTACTTGCTGTCCTGTTCCAACAGCCCGGACTTTCAAGGCCGCCGGAGGAGCAACAACGCCACCCAGAGAGGAACAAGCGCCGATCATCCTCCGCAGTTCACCTGCAGCTGTTTCCGGTGCTACATGAGCTACTGGGTCAGGTGGGACTCATCGCCGAATCGTCAAGCCATACATGAGATTATTGATGCGTTTGAGGCGGAGATCATGGCGCAGAGTAAGAAAGGGAAGGGGAAGAAGGAGAGGAGGAAGAGAGGGTGCAACAACGAGTCTGGGGAGATGAAGGGGTCGGCGGCGGGTTCTGGGAAGGACGAGTCTGGTGACTCGGCTGAGTTGGCTGCTGAGAGTAGCAATCGCGAGAATGATAGCTTAGGTGGTGGCGGCGGTGGTGATGATGAGGAAGAAGAGTTGGAGAGGGGGTCAGTGAGAAGGCTTGTGAGTTTTATTGGGGAGAGAATTTGGGGCGTTTGGAGCCAATGAATTTGGACGAGAAAGTGAAGGAAAAACAGAGAGACAAAACAAGAAGGTGGGTTTAGTTTTTTTTTCGTTTTTGCTATATATCATCTTTCATAATCTCCCCCTCTCTCCTCTTTTTCCTTTTCTGTATATTACCCTTTTACAATGTAAAAATGGGTAGTTGTAACTCTGGATCATCAAGAGTTTTGTTCGAACTTCGACATCTTAACTGATGTTCCTTTTTTGTTAATATCCACTGCTTCTCTGTCAATCTCTGTGTATATATACATACATATATATATTCACGTCGAGATAGCAACTAGTTAGAATTTGCAGAGTTGGGTAAATGGCAAGATCACCTTCGTTTGTTTCTCAGTGTATTCAATCATCAACCTTTGCAGCTCAAGTATGAAGCTTTTGTAAATTAATCATGGTTCCAGGCAGGAACAATTTGAATAAAGGTGGAAACTGAGTTTCTTTTCCTTTCTTCTCAGTGGGGTTCTTGTTCTTGTTCTTGTTCTTGTTCTTGTTCTTATTTTCTGGTTGGAAATGGAAGATGGTGTTAGGGGAAGCATGTTTTGGTTCGAAATGGTCGATCAATGATCGGTCTGGTTGCCATTGCAGGGGGGGCTTGCACTGGCATGTTGGAGAAGAAGGGTATAATGGTGAAGGAAGTATCGGAATGGGATTGGTGGGTGTCGCATTTGACGAGGTCGGCAAAAGTGAGGCTTCGATTAAAGCAAAGGGAGCTGAAAAGTCCCACTAATGGCTCGGACTCGCTCGAGTCCAAAACCCCTTTCGTTGCTCCCCATGGGCATTATTGTGTGAAATCGATCCATATTTGGACCATTTTACCCACTCCAAAGACAATCTATTTTCTAACCAAAACTAACCAAACTTGCTACTGTGGAGAATTCAATGTGTTGTGCCCCGAAACCCCACCCATTTGGGCCATAGCTTCTGACGTTTTAAGCTAGAAAACACCCTTACTGTGGTGCTGATGTTGCGTTTTTAGTGCATTGCTTACACAAAGTTTTGCTTTATGAACGGCAGTCACCTTCAAACTTTGGTGCTTTTTTACTCCACAAATGGATCCATGCAAGGACGAGTCAAGTTGATGAAAAGCAGGAGAATCGATTGGGAAATCTTTGGAAGTACATATGCACTTTGTAAAAGGCTGGCAAACGCTTTCACCAAAATAGATAGTGATTCAAAATTGTTGGGAGTGTGGATATCTTTTTTAACATTATTAAGGAGGGATTTTGTGATAAAACTCAAATATAACAAGTATCTTGGGTAAGCTCAAGTTTATATAATAAAAGTAACATTACAAGATGATTAGAATATGAACATTTCAATGAGCAATATATCAATGATACAGATATTTAGTCTTACATTATTAAAAAATGATAATATGTTAAAACTTGAACATATTGGACATCCATTTCTATTAAATTAACTTTTAAATTATAATAAAAAAAATAATTCTCTGTCATTATTAATATTTGATTTTGACACCATTGGTATATGTTCACGTTTCTTTTCTCCAAACAAACAGTTGTAAGAGAAGAAATTTAATGCTTTGTAAGGTAAGGTGGTATAGTAGTTAAATTTCAAGGACAGCACCCTGTTGACTACACCCATGTGAGTGTTTCTATCCCTGCATTTATTACTTACTAAACTTTTTTACCCATGTAAGAATAGTTAACTGTTTAGTAACTGTTCTTGACATGAAATGAAAGGACACGAAACTTTATTTAATAGAATCGAGGTGAATGGACAGAATTTCAGGTCCCATTAACCCTTTAATATGGATTAGGTGGAAAGCAATCTAAGTATCTTTGTTTCCAACACCATGCATGTGAAGTCACCGCACCCAATCTTAAATTGAATATTAAAGAGCCATTACGCAAACTCTAATCTCAGCCCACAACAATCAACTCATACATCCCCACTTAACCCATTTTTAAGCATATGCACAGCTCCTGTCCAATGAGCTCTGCAACTCCCAGAACACACACCTTCATGTCTCCATTCCAAACTTCAGGAAAAGAACATATTTGTTCACAAAATTTTGCACCCTTTGTGTCTTTTTCTGGCCTTTTCTTGAATAGTTTCTTCATTGAATTGGTGTGGGCATCTGTGGATTGCGAGATGCCTGCTTTGAGTTGGGACAATTAACGCACAAAGTGGGAACAATTGGCTCTGGTCTCCTAGCCCCTACCGTATATTCCCCTGCCTTGCTTTGAGCATCACCACATGTCACTTGGAAGCGCCCATGTACAACCCTTTTATGCCCACTGTCATCAATTATTTCCCTTTGTTAATAACAATGTCTCTTTTGGTGCTCGGCTGATCTGTATTTTTGACAAGACACGACACGTAGAGGCTCCTTTTGCATACTACAAATATGAAAAACAGAGGAGAACAGGGAAAAGGCGAAGGAATTCATGGAAGTGGGTCCTTTTAGCTTCCAACCAGAGGACAGATAGAGGGCTTAAAGGCTTTCACTGGTGTCCAAGTTCGATGGAGTAGAGATTTGATTTGAATTCTCTTTTAAGCTGAGTTTTTTAATAGTAAAGAAATTTATTATGTCCTTAAAGTTTGTTCCAGAAAAAGTATATATACATTTAATAGCTTATAAGTAATATAAGATATTTTATTATATTATAAATATAAAGGTTCATCTCAAAATCTTAAAATATTAAGTAAAAAATACTATCACTTATAAAGTTAAAGACTTATATTTACGTTTTTAATATGAAACAACATTTACATTTAGTATAAACTATAAGATATAATTTTTATTAAAAATTCATTCTCTACTTGAAACAAACATATAAACAGATGTACAGATGTTAAAGAAGTCCATTTGCTCTAGTAAATCAACTTCTAAAAACACAAACATTTCTTTATGCTAGCACTAGATTTGTTCAATTTCAGAAGTGTCTAGTCCCTGTTTCTGCAGCCACTTGAGCTGGCTAAAAGTGATGCTTACAGGACTCCACGATCAAACTTTGCTTGATTGTACGCGTATTTGCCTAACTCAAAGCAATAATTATCAGTATGTGGTTGATTAGATAGCTTTTTGGGAGATTATGCCAGCCACTAACAACTGATAATGGATGCATTTGGACTTCTGGCAAAGATATTATACAAATCAGTGATGGTAGGAACAGGTCAGTGCTTGATTCTCAAATCAGCTGACTTTGTCACACGGCACCCAGGCAACGACAAAGGCTCACCTTGGAGAACAAGATCAGTAGAGAACCTCTCTGGCCGCTTTCAACCTGGTTGCTCACGTTAAAGTTTGTGATTGGTGTACTTAGAGCTTTCACAGAATCAGCCTTACTTGTTTGACTGGGTCTTCTCTGCCTTGGAATGGACTTGAGGACAAGATTCATTTCACTTTCCAAACGCCAATCCAGAGGAGTTCATCACCTGCTCGACGGTTCAATTCCAGAAAAATCTGAAGCAGATGTTCTAATTAAATAATAAGGTTTATCTTTCCCTTTAGAACACATCGAAAAGCATAAACAATGACCATCATTCATCCTTAGAAGAGGCAACCTCGATGGCAGTTTGCTTGGATTTTGTCAGTGGACCCGTTCTTGTCTTCTTGGAGATATTAAGATCGGTATATCAAAATATCCCGCATCAATAGTATCATTACTTGTAGGTTAATTTTTTAATCTAATATTAAAGTTGAAGTTCAAGAGATAATATATGTATGTCCACTTTACTTTTATTACAAAACGCATACTTGGGAAGGAGTGTAATAAGAATGATATTGTACATAAATTATAAGCATAAACAATGACTATTCGACAAGGTTAGAAATAGACTAAAGACTCTACCTTGGTGATATAAGACAATAGTCTTGAATATGTCTTTTATTATTAAATTAACTTTTAATAAAATTAATCTTTCAAACTATGGCAAATCGTGTAGAATCGAGTTCAACTTAATAAAAAGGGGAGATCAAATGCCATGGTCACGGATCAATGATAAAGGTTGACTGATAGAAGCTTTCGGTGCAGATTCCCTGAGAAAGCTATGTTCTCTCTCAACCATGATTTAACATTTGAAAATCTTTGGCTACAAGGAATATCAGTAGGTTGAGCCTACTGGTCCTCCATGTTCAACATATTGATTTAGCGTTAGGCCTGGGCCTGTCAGATTTTCAAACCTCCGGGAATCTTTCCTTTTGGACTTGAGTTCCCGGAGAAGTTGAACGAAAAACGCATCAATTTTATTAATCAAATCTTAGACTTCCATTTTATTAATATGGGAACAGAATCCAGTCTTTTCCAAGAGAGCACAAGGATCATGCATCAAATCAGGTAATGTTGAGAACACTACCATCATTTATACATTACAATAGCAACCTGAAGGATTCAAAATATTCTTCTGCATTCTTGCAGATGAGGCATATCAGCAAGAATGTACCCACCACTTGGTAGCTCCTACTTGGGTGACAAAAGATGGTATATTAAAATGCAGCATATTTACTCTCTCTTTTCCTCGAACATTTGGATATTATGAGTATCTTCTCTCTTTCTTTATTCCCTAACTTAACTTTGAACACCAAGATTTTACAAGAAATCAAGCACATATAATCAGCTTATTGAAAGTGGGGAACTACCAAAAGGTGGGTTCCAATCCCTACCCTTGTGGGCAGACTGATATGCCTATAAGTGGAACACTTACAATCTTCAAATACAGCAACATAGCTAGTTGAAAAGAACATTATGTACTGTTTAATCTACCAACACAATAATAATAATACCTTCTAACCAAGTCAGGCATGTACAGGTATGGACGAGCTGCTTGTGGATACACACCCTTTCAAGAGTTCAAGAATGGCGTTTCGGCTAACCAGCCTTGAGTGGTGAGTAAGAGGAAGGCCCTCCTTGACACATTCGTCATACTTCTCCAAAGCAGAAACGATATCACTGAAATCCGGTCGCTTTGAGGGGTTTGCCGCCCAGCAGCGCTTGATGAGATGTGCAAGTGCCGGCTGACAACTAGCTGGCATTGGAGGGCGCTCGTTCTGCCATTAAATTTACATGTAAGAAAGAAAATTAGCAGAGTGTTGTCCCCTGGTGCCCGGGTTTTGAAACAAGAAGAGGGACAGAGGACTGCAACCCAATTTCAGGCCAGAAGAGCCTTATAAATTGGAGGCTTCTAAATATTCCTCCAAGAGCTACAAAATCCAGTTTCTACTCTGCTTTCAGTTAATATAGGGCTATAAGAGCCTGCAGATCTACTATGCAGACTGTACTTAAGTACGCCAGCGCTTGGTAACTGAAATGACCACTTATGCTTCCATGATCTTCTATATAAAAAGGAAAAGAGCATCATTGTTATTGAAGTTATTTTGACTTGTTTAATTACCTATGGAAGTGGTAGTCACTCATTTTCTTTGTTGATATTCTCTATAAAAAAGTAAAGAATAAATAAATGAGTGAGTATAAAAAGCGAGACTCTTTTTTGGGGAAGTAAATGTCAAACTACATGATCTCCTTTTAATGGGAAATCAACCTGGTGAAAGCAACCAGTTTAAACTAATTTTGAGCAATTCAACCGAAGGTGTTTACTACCAAACCAGTTGGACTTTATTAGACACAGGTTTTTATTAAGCCAAATAAGTCTTCCTATGGCCATTTGAAATTCATGGATTAAGGGCATCACGATGCATGAATGTACTTATTGTCAAACAAGAGGAAGCTCAGACAAACAAAGTTAGAAGAAACTAAGAACTGAAATCGGAGCCACTAGATATAGACGTCAAAGTTTCAAATGCAGATAATAAGGATGACACTGCAAGAAAGCAAGGAGATATTCAACCGCAGGGATGAATAAAAACACTAACGTTTTATAGAAGACTCAGAAGGAAAAAATTTCATTTAAGTAACAGCTATCTGACCTTCTCAGACACAGCAAATGCGGCCTGCACAGGAGTCATCCCTTGAAAGGGAAGCAAACATGTTGTGAGCTCCCATAGCACAATCCCAAAACTGTACACATCAACCTTCCGGGTATAAGATTTCTCCTTGATCATCTCAGGTGCCATCCAACGATAAGTTCCCTTGTTTCCCTTAGTTTCGCGGCACTGTGTTTCAAGACATGATGTACCGAAATCTGCCACTTTAACCCTCATTTCATCATTAAGAAGCAAGTTATTTGATTTGAGATCTCTATGGATCACCCCTTGTGAATGAAGATACTCCATTCCTCGGGATATGTCAAGAGCTAACCTCAGTATTGTTTCTGTTGAAAGAGAGTATGGCTCTTTCTTGTTAAGATACATCCTCAGAGTTCCTTGTGACATGTATTCAGTGATAATACAATAGACTGGAGGCTTTTTACAAGCTGCAATAAACTGTAAAGAAGATGAATCAGCAATTTGGAAGTACAATCCCTACATAATAAATAAAGAAAATTCATGTTTAACACTCTTTTTTTATACACAAAACAGACCCAGTTAACTGTCCATCCAGGACCTACCACTGACAAGAAACACAAACTCAGAGGACTTGAAAGGAAAAGGGAAGGGATGTGATTGATGTACTGAAAAAAGGCACAAGGAAAGGTCTTTTTATCAATTATGGCTTGACCCAAGATTAAGCAAAATGAGGAATTTTCGCTGAGTTAGGACAACTGGTTGGGTGAATTTAGCAGGACACCCTGAAATTTTATCTTTCGATGCCCTTGGGTGTACCACCCTGAAACTATTGGACCCAGCCACTCGTGTTCTTCGAGAAAGTTGAAGAAGAAAAGTAATTCACTTATAGGGGAACTTAGAATGCAGCATAAAGAATACAGGTCGGAGACATAATGATCAAGGACTGCATTGCCATAATTGTATTAAGAATTGCATTAGGAGAAAACTGTTAGTTTCAATCTTTTCACTTAGTCTTGCAAGAATCACATCGACCACAAGAAGAATTATGAAAGCAATTTCATATAGTTAGAAATGCATCTTTGTTATAAATATACACTGCATAGAAAAATCAATAAGAAGACACTCTCTTTCTCTTTTTCAAATCAGCCACAGCAATTCTATATGCAGGAAGCTGTAATGATGCTAACGACACTGATAATAGTAATAAATTTGCATCTCTCTAGACTTTAATTTCCAAGCATACCTGCACTATATTTGGATGAAAGAGACGTGAAAGCAAGGCAACTTCAGACTTGAATTGCTGCTCTAATAAAGTTCTAGTCTCCTCCTTCTGGTTTGGAATCCTAACCATTTTAACCGCCACAGCTCTCTGCTTGTAAATTCCACGGTATATCCTACTATGGGCTCCTGAAGCGAATTTGTTGCCGATAAACAGCTGTGAAAGATCGGCGGTCCACTCCTCTTGGTCCTCCTTTGATACCTCCCAAGTCTCCACATTCTCTGAATCCAATATCATAGACCATGATTCCAAGCTATCAAATCTCTTTCTTTCCATATTTTCCATGTCAGAATTCAGACGGGTCTTGGAGGAGGAAGGAATTGACAAAGATTTGCTCCTCGATTTACGAAGGCGAAGCATGTGGAAACAGGAGGTTCCCATTGAAGCTCTGGGTGAGCTTCTCAAGCTTTTAACTAGAAATAGCTGTGGGAAACTATAGGGAATTTTGTGTCTAACGAAAAAACCAAAAGGAATTCTCCTTCTGAAATGTGTGAATTGACTTGAGGAAGTGCATGAACTGATTTAGAAACATGGGTTCCGAAGAAAAATGAAAAAGAAAGCGGGGTTTTCATGAATTATCAAAGAAAAGAAACTACGAAATCAGACAAGTCTTTTCAGAGAGAAAACCAAATGACAGATTCTCATCCCAAGCATTTGTACCTTTCCAATATCAAAGCGGAGACGAATCAGCCAAAACTTCGTGAAAATATATGTGGGAACGGAATACATACGCATAAAGATCATGGGGTTTCATGGTGTCAAGAATTGCAATAGCAGGAAGAGAAACTCATGAAAATGAAGATTTTCCAGAGAAATAGAGAAGGGGAAGCAGATTTTCACGGTTGGCTCTAATAGACATCAAAAGGATCAGGTCCTTTGGCAGTAGAAAGATGAATTCAAAGCCACAGATTTCAGAGACTTCCCGTGATTGCTTGGTTCAAAAAGTAGACCTTTTTCCACAGAGAGCGAGACAGAGAGAGGGAGAGAGAGAGAGAGAGAGAGAGAGAAAGAGAGAGAGCCCTTTTTCTCTGGACCGAATTAAGCTCCTTCCGTTTCTTGTTCTGTTTGCGGTTCTTCCTTTTCTGCATCATCAACGCTAAGTGGCCACAGTTCCGAACGTCCATCGATTAAGCTTACTTTCTTTTCTTCAACTTGCAGTCCTTAGAAGCTTTGCATATATCCCATCCATTTCTGGTAATCCAACATTATCGTACCAAAGAAAAAGTCACACAAATGGGTTGTCGCATAGTTGGCACATGGCAACTCCTGAGACATCCGATCGAAGCCATAGCAATCATGATTCTCGTCGTTAAACATTGCATGCATGCACGATGCACGGTGCTGTGTAGCTGGCCGGTCAACTTCTTCCCCTTCCCCACTATACGTCACTGTACAAAGTAACTAACTATGTACCTAAATTTTTTTATAAAATTCAAGAATAAGTAACACTTTCACACGTAATATCATAATTATCTTATGAGATAATTACGAAATATGTGTAAAACCAAAGTCTCACATTTAGTATATAATTATTTGTGATAAAGTTTAAATAAAAAGATTATTCTTCCAATTTAAATTAACTGTGGGACTCTTTTAACTCAATGGTAACTAAGTCAGACCCCTGATGAGTCCACCTCACAAAAGTTACGATTGATTTTCACATATCAAATAATTTTATTTTTTTTTCACACATACACTCAATTTAGTGGCACTTTGAACATGTATTAAAGTTCACAACGGCAAGGCTTTTTACTTTATTGCTAGGAAAAAAAAAGTATGGCAATTGCCAAAGATTTAGAAAGGGGGGAAGAAAATGTTCTTAATGAATATTTAGTAGCTTTAGAAGTCCGATAAATCCCCAAAAGCAATCGAAAAAGTTCCCAACATCTGGCTTTCAATATTATTCTTTGGAAACAAGACTAAAGGAGAACAATTTGCAAAACAGACAGAACTCTGAAATGCCTGAGAAGTCCGATGTGTCTCCACTTTTTTGCTCTGCACATCAATTTTGATGTCAATCACATGGGAATGCCACATTTCAGACAACGAGAATGATAAAAGAAAAGAAAGAAACTGGTGGAAAGACTAACCACCTGTTTTTATTCATGGTGAGCAGACCAAATGGGTGGAGGCCATTCTACCCAAGGTAGAATGAGTTGTCCTGTCAACCATTGTGCAGTGGATGGTCGACCAGAAAGACAAGCACAAATCTCAAAGGTATTTTCTTGTTCAGGGATACTGATATTGGGTCTCACAATAGAAGAGAATATTTTAACTCTATCTAACTTTTAAATTAAAATTTCAATATAGTATTAGATTTTAAGTATGTGATACTCCATCTTTGTTACTTCTATGTTACTAGTATCAAGATAATATCTCATTGTAAAATAGTATGTTGGGAGACCATAAGTCATACACTGAAAAGAAACGATTATGATATAATGTTTTAATGAAATAAAGATTTTTCAATTTTGAGACAAACTTTTAATCTTTTGACAACTAAAGTAATATAATAAAAGTTGAGAGGGTTAGATTTTTCAAATGGAATGCCATAGCTACAACTCGTCGTGTTTGACAATATTTAGATTCTAATATTTTGTAAAAGTTAATTTATAAAGAAATATCATGTGTAGATGAAACTTATAACTCATAGTGGTTTGTTAGAGAATGTATTATTTCAGCATAATATGTATTGAGTGTGAGAAAACATAATAAAAATAGTATGAGTTATTTTGTATTGTTCAATCATATTTAATAAAAAAAAAAAGAACTTTCTTGATACGAGATTGAGATCAACACAGACTAGCACGTCAAGGTCTAATCAATTCAACCAAATGAGTTCAGTCATCAAGGCATATTGGGCAATACAACAAGGTAAAAGTTTCGAGCCGAAGCTGGAAACCTTTTGTTTTCCGAGAAAATGGTCTGCTGCTTTACAAACTACTGCTTCGGTACGTCAGTCCAAAGGGTTTTAATTAACCCTTCTGTCCTTTTTGGTTGGGTTTCACAAAAGTTTTTGGGCTGCAAGATCATTCCAAGCTGCAAAATGAAACATCTGCAGAACCAGTAAGAAGCCCAAGATCAACTGGGTTTGGTCATGTGAACCAAACTCTGTAGTGGGTTAACATAGCAACCCAAAAGTAGAAACTATAATATTGAAGGGGCAGGAGGTGGAGTTTCTGCGCAGAAGGACCCATGGAAAATCCAATTTTTTTTCCTTAATCTAATATTTAAAAAAGTATTTTAAGAACTATCTTTCAAACACTTCCCTAGCAAAATTAGAAAATATCACATTAAAAAAAAGTTGATCCGCTGTTAAGGAAAACGGACTAATGATATATAATCTCTTAAAATATAAAGTAAACAAGATTATTTCTCCCCAAATTGTAGAAAGATATCATAAACAACATTGTGAACCTGAATTTATTCTGAAGAAAAATAAGGAACTTTGCCGAACCCAAAAGTTGCATCCTATCCACGTTCCTTCTCTTCTTGGAGACTAAGTTTCTATGACTAATAATTAATTATGATAGTGTTAAACTATGATGATTCGAGAAAGTACCTTAACACGGTAGGCCAACCACTTTGCGTGAAGCCATCTTTCCACTTCTAATTACGTTAACAAATACTAAGTATAGTTTAACACAATAATGCATGTACCATGTCAACGTTGGTTGCATGTTTTTAGCTCAAGAAAACAGAGGACCGCCCACCCCCCTTTTGGAAAAGATTCGAAAGTGACAACAAGTGTATTAAAATCTCAATCTTAGTCTCTTGGAGTCATTATTTAGACCATGACTAATCATTGATCAAGTCTAAAGCTGCCACTTTCAATGCATAATCCCCTTAACTTTGGCCCATTTGAGCATCTTGTTGCCCCTTATCTGTCCCATTCACTCGTACCCATCAGCTTCTTATGCTCAATTTGTATTAAGAATTGACAAAATAACATGATTATGTAAGTCAATTAGTCATGATGAGTCCAAGGTATCAAGTTAGAGACCCATTTGGAGATTAGCTTAAAATAACATTCTGTTTGGTAGAAAGAGAGAGAGGGGTTATCTTAATTTGACCCTTCAAGGGGTTAAAAAAAAAGGGCTTTCAATCCTAAAGAAAAAGAAAGATGCAAAGCTAGCAAGGAGGCGTAGTTTTCAATTTTGAAAAGAAGGAAGCATACAAGCATTCTTTGCAAAAGGAGAGGCTTTAGAGCTGAAGTCAATGACAACAATGCCCATCTAAAGTTTACAGGACTTTTGGATTCCCTTTGGGATTATCTACAAGGCACTTTCGAAATTCATCGTAATTATCAAGCCACATCGAATATTAAACTTTTAACTAAATTAAATGAGAGTTGTATGCCTAGTTAATTGTGATAACAATATTTAATTAGGTACAAAATTTTCTATCATAATAATGTGGGATTAAACGTGGGTCTAGACTTTTACATTATACTACTTTTTGCATATATCTAATTTATCTAGAGTTATAAGAGTGCTAAGATAGTTTTAGGTTCTAATACCATATAAGATAAATTTAAATTTATCTCAAAAACTGGTTCACAAAGTAGAAGAAATAACCATATTTAGATAAGTAAATAATTTTATATCTCAATGATATAAGATTAAGCATCTATATAACAACCTGTTTCATATTATTTAAAACTTATTATAGAATCTTTATTGAGGATGTATACAAGAAATTAAAGGGCTTATGAAGTTAAAAAGAAAAAAAATTATATTTAAACATACATACAATTTTATATCTTAGTAATATAAGATTGGATATTCATACTACATTTTATATTTATAACCTATCATAAAATACTTTATTGATAAATGTATTTAAGGCATAAAAGTCTTAATATGGTATTAAAATTTATAATTTAAGTAATAAAAATTCTTATTTATGATTCTTATAAAACTCACAAATTTGAATAAGAATTAAAATTATCTTATGTCATTATTTACTATAAACTAATTTTAATGAAAATAAAATTGTTAAAAAATTGATAGAATTAAGAATAAAAGCTTTTTTTTTTTAAAAAAAAGAAAGATATATTCGTCATCAAGCAGCCTTTTCATGAACCTCGGAAAGGCATCAAGTACAGCACCGACCTTGTGGAAGAGAGGGTTTGCCGACATTGCCCTGCGCGTGAAGTGTCCAAAATAGCCTGCCGGCGAGGAGCGTTCCTACGAAACGCAACCATCTTTAATCTCGTGAGCCGAAACCACACTGTGCTGATCCAGACGTCCACCATAGAAGGAAACAGTCAGACTCGTAGTCGTGGCACCGACTGGACCGTGAATCTTCCGGAGGATGGGGAAGAACCATTAACAACCCACGTCTACTTTCAAGGCTGTTTCTGATTGGAAGTTATCCTGAACGGTCGGATGGATCCAACGGCTATGCAGAATGCACCGAAATCTAGTTGCCAAAAATAAAGAAGAGATCCAACATTGATGGTCTTCTGGCCACCACATCCGCATTGTAGGCCCACTTGCCCACAACATAACCTCCCAATTGACCAATGGACGAGTTCGACAGTGACAGAGGATAAAGAAGAAAGACAGGTTTTCAACGAGGGGAAAATCCCCACATGCCCCTCTTTTTCTCAACCAAAGTTCATATATATCGGTATCATCATTGTTTTGTTTTATCAGTGAGTTTACGGCCATAAAATTTAAAATGTGAATTTTTTTTTTATAATTTTAGCTCATTGTCGTGTCCATACTGAATAGTTCAAGAACAGTCCATTAGGCTTAAGTAACTATAAATCATTATAAAATTAAGTGAATATACAATCCAATATATTTATGTTTTCATTTTTCAAGTTTTTGTGTGACAGCTTGATCTAAATGACTTTTTAACTTTCCTAAAGTTAAGTTTATACTTACTTTTTGTACTTATTTGATGTAAGATTATTATACTCAATCTTTTGTGTGAGTGTGTGTGTGTGAATTAGGTAAGTGCAATGTAATTAAAAAAAGGTTCATATATATTAAAAAATGAATTACTGTATTTATTCTCTTACATGTTCATTTTAGCTAGCATGTAGTTGGACATTAAAAGTAAAATTAAGTTTTGTTAAGAGAAATGCTTCATCTCCACGCTTTACCTATTAAGAATTAAGAACAATTCAAATTATATATTTTTTGATTATTTATTTAATAGGGTCTGTTTTCATTGAAAGCTAGGAACGAATTATTCAAAATAGCAATTACTTCATACTTTGACTCATTATCATAATTATTCATTTAATTTTTTCTTTATTGTGAACTTTTTGTTATAAATTCTTATTATTGAGAACTTACTACTCTTTGAACTTGAATGGAAACTTCATTCATTACTCTCATTTCCTACTTTGGATTGAAGGGACTTATTATATATATCTTTATGATACTTTATTTTAAAGACCATTCAACGTCAATACTATTGACACAATTATTAATACATATCCTTTCAAAAAGCCGAATCAAATCTACCCTATTAATTGTTCAAATCTAGATGATTTTTTTTGCAACTAACACACGATATTTATGATTGATTTTATTAATCCTATTTTGATAGGTTTTCTCTCTTGTTTTAATCCATTTGATTGTATTAAAATGTTTGATAATATAATTAAATCACCATAAATATTAGAGAATGTGATAGATTAGAATGAATTGTTTGCTCTATAAGATATTAATTCCTTATTATGTTTCTAAATGGAACACAATTTTCTAAGAATATGATAGCTAATAACTCACTAGATTGGAATGAATTGCTTGCTTGTCACCCTAGGCACCTTAGTTGGTTAAATTAATCTAATGTGACGAGCTCATGAACTACGAGTTAGATTGGGTGTACTGAAGTAGCCCCAAAGGCAAGTTCGCCCGCAGAGAGGAGCTGCCGCAATTTAAAGGAGGGGGTACACGCGTCATTACGGGAAAACGCTAGGCCTGTTTTGGTCATTTAACTCCAACTTTCCACCATCCTATTCTTTCACCTCCTCCACCACGCACACTCTTCACAGCAACTGAAAACACACTCGGCTCTCCCTCTCTCTCTCTCTCTCTCTCTCTCTCTCTCTCTCTCTCGCTCTATGTACAGAGATGGGTAGTAGATCGACGTCGCACCAGCTAAGCAATGGGCTCTACGTGTCCGGCAGACCGGAGCATCAGGCCAAGGAGCGGCAGCCGACAATTGGTTCACGCGCCGTGCCGTATACCGGCGGTGACGTGAAGAAGTCTGGTGAGCTCGGCAAAATGTTCGATATCCATCAATTTCTCGATGCCTCGTCGAACGGTCCTCCTCCTGTCAAGTCATCCCGCCCCTCCTCATCCTCTTCCCACTCCCAGCACAACAGCGGATCCGTCCGATCCGGGCCCAACTCCGGCCCGGTCTCTAAGAAATCATCCGGCCCGATGCCGCTCCAGCCCACGGGCCTCATCACCTCCGGGCCCATAGGGTCCGGTCCCCAGGGGTCCTCCACCGGCCGTCGCTCGGGCCCCGTGGAGCCGCTCGGGAAGGCGGTGTACGGGTCGGCGGTAACGAGCTTGGCGGGGCAGAAGGGGGTGCGGGCGATGAGGGTGCCGAAGGCGGCGATGTGGGTGCTGCTGGTGGCCGTGGCGATGGGGCTGTTGGTAGGCGCGTTTCTGATGGTGGCTGTGAAGAAAGCGGTGGTGCTGGTGGCGGTGGGAGGCGTGCTAGCGCTCGTGCTGGTGGCCGTTGCGTGGAATTGCTTGTGCGCGCGGAGAGGGTTGCTAGGGTTCGTGAGGGCGTACCCTGACGCTGAGCTCAGGGGTGCTATTGACGGCCAGTACGTCAAGGTTACCGGGGTAACTTACATCTCTACACCTTTCTCTGCAGGAAATCAATGAAATTCGTGGTAGCTAAATCATTGACTTCGTAGGTTTATTTACTAGTCGTAATCCACCGAAAGTGTTATCTGGTAAAAGAAAAAAGAAAATAAAATAGAAAGGGGTTTGTAGGGAGGGTCATAATCGAGAATTTGGATGAGTCTTTAAACTGGCTAGTATCAAGTGAGATTGACATGTTGAAAATCGTCTGGTTGATAGAAATAATATGATTTATTAGGATGCCGAATAGGAGCGAATGTGAAAGTTGGATGATTCTTCCTTGACCATGGCGATTCCGATTGAAAGTGACATTTTGGATATCGTTCAGACTGTCTGCCTATCCGTTTTTCTATTTTGCTTGTTTATTTATTTGTTATCACTACCTTTTTTATTGGTTAGGTTGAGAAGAATGTTCATTAGGATGAATAAGGTTTGTAGAGTTCCTGGGTGTTAATACTCTTACGTGCACCTGGCGTGGTGCTTGATTGCTTTGCAAGATAGGAACTTGTTGAAGGTTTGGAGTCCATGTGACGGATTTTATTCAACAAGCAAAGCTTTAGAGGATAATGGCCTGGTTGCATTTTCCGAGGGACCCTGTTTTGCTTCTTTTAGGATTAAAGGATATGAAATGCAAGATAACCACGAACTTAGTTTTAGTAATGGGTTCCGATCATACTCTTTATTTTTCCTGGGTATTTTTACTGCTACAGTGTGTGTACACCATGTCCCGGAACTAGAAAGGGCATCTGGACGTTGCCAATTTCTAAAGTGACTTTCGTGACTGATTTCAATCTGGGCCTTTAAAGAGATGCATTTGACATTTGGGGTCTCTCATTATTATGTTGACTAGCTGTCTCTGAATATTGTCAATTTTGGTGGTCCTGAAAATTATGTTGTCTTTTAGCCAAGAAGAAGGAATAATGACAAGAAAAGGGCACTAAAATCTTGACCTTATTGGTAAACCTGGTCTAAAGGTAATCATTAAGCAGTTAGCTTGTTTGACAGAAGCAACGACTGGAACGCCAAAATTAAAGCAGCAAAGTTGCAAGGAGTTGCAGTTAGGTTTTGAGGCTAGCTGTCACTGAGTAAATGGAGGCTGTAATGGCACAATTGGCGGAGGATTATTCTCTGAACGTAAAAAGAAAAAAAGGAAAAAAGAAAAAATCTGCTAGAGCTTTTGGATGGACTCTCTAGGATTTATTGACGTGTTTGTCACCACTCTCTTATTCGTGATACCACTTTTAATATTTCCTGTGCTTAGAGAGTTGTTGTGGTCAAATTGGCTTAGTGGTGTGAATAAGTGGGCAACAAAGAGAGTTAGTAGATGATAAAATGTTAAAAGCATAAACACAAAAATTTAAGTTTCTGAAGTCATGTTATGAGCCAGTACATTTGGTGCTTCTAGTGACATATCTCTAAATTCATCTGTATGCCAGAATAATAAACTAGTTTTTGGTTGTATTGGTTTCTTATAAAATATACGTATGCAATTTAACTGCTAACTTGATTCTTTTGTCTCTGAAAGAGTGAAAAAATCAATGGTTAAAGAGTTTCCTACTGTTCAGTTTCACTTTTTTATAATGTCATTTTTCATGTGAAGGAATTTGTAATATTTAAACCCTTTGTCTAGGTTGTGACTTGTGGGAGTATTCCTTTGGAGTCATCATACCAGAGGATGCAGAGGTGCGTATATGTTTCCACAGAATTGTATGAATACAAAGGATTGGGTGGAAAATCTGCAAATCCAAAACACCGATGCTTCTCGTGGGGTTCTAGACATTCAGAGGTTAGTTCGTTTAACAAACTCTGTCGATTCAACTAAATGTAATTAATTTTAGAATCCAAATGCAGGAAATGGTAACTTAGTTACTTTTGGTGTACAGAAATATGTGGCTGATTTCTACGTATCAGACTTCCAATCTGGGTTACGAGCATTAGTAAAAGCAGGTTATGGGTCTAAGGTTGCTCCATTTGTCAAACCAGCTACTGTAGTTGATGTGACAAAGGACAACAGAGAGTTATCTCCAGGCTTTTTACGTTGGCTAGCTGATCGCAACCTCTCTAGTGATGACCGTATAATGCGCCTTAAAGAAGGGTATGCCACTAGTTTTTGTTCTGCTTCAAGTGCTTTATTAGTCCTCCACTTCTCAATTGTCATGGTCATATATGTGTACTGAATTTTGACACTTCATTCTTTTTGCAATTGAGAATGCTTAATAGAGGGTGCTTGTTGCATATCAGGTACATCAAAGAAGGGAGTACTGTAAGCGTCATGGGGGTTGTTCGACGCCACGAAAATGTGCTTATGATTGTTCCCCCGGCAGAGCCTGTCTCGACCGGCTGGCGATGGAACCGTTGCCTTCTTCCGACCAATGTTGAAGGCCTAATCTTGACATGCGATGATAATCAAAACGCCGATGTGGTTCCTGTGTGAAAATTTTTGCTTTTTGTGTTTATGTTCGGTGACATCTCAACACATAAATACTGGAAGGGCGAAACCAATGGAAATAAGTCCCACGCCTGACCACTGTTCTTTCTGTCTAAATTTGTAAGTCTATGTAAATCGCCATAGAAGATGCAGAACAAGAAGCTGAAAACCGTACTTGTTAATGAAACTCTACAGGGAGGATAAGACGCCGTGTGGAAGCTGATGGAGATAATGTGGAAAAGGAGGAGTTCCCATGTCAAGAAAGTAGAAGATGATGTGTTGTGAGGAAGCTCTGCACATTTTGATTTGTGCTAATTTAGTATGTACATAGCTCGTTGAGTCCGTAAGGGTTTCAAGCGTTTGCTACTCCCAGTCCTACCACGGAAATTGGAATTATCTGTATCTACGTATGTTTTTTCATCTGATTCTCCTATTTGTTTCTGTTTATTAGTGTGAATTGTGTATAAGGATTCCAGCAATGTCCATATTCTTCTGTTCACGGTATGTACAAGAAGTCATATAACGGTGTACAGAGGAAGTTTATATCAGTGTTAATTATCATGGCTCGTACTTTTATTTTCTGTATTTTTTTTTTAAACACATATGCCATTCATGCACGCATTTACACCCTTTTGGGTGTCGAATTTGGGATCAAAATATTGCAAGTAGAACTTATTTATTATTGAGTTAGTTACTTTTCGAGTTTTCTTGATGAGAGACGTAGGGGAAAAGCTTAAGTTTTTACTCTCTTATCCTTTTGTTTATTATATTCTTTTTTTCGTGAACAACCAGAATTATCATGGTAAGTGTTTTTTATGTTATAGAGACTGTTTAGAAAATAATGTTGAAAAAGTATTATTAATAATATTATTATTGAAGTATTATTTTAAACAAAATTTATACAAAAATATATATTGTTTTTTAAGAAATAAATAACTGAAAAAGATAATTTTACACTTATTCTTACAAAGTTCCTTAAATAATCCGAGTCATAATACATTACATTGTAACTTTTATTGTCAATCAAACCGTATTTATATTCATTAGGTGTTAAGAGAGAATCAGACTCTAGTATTATGTACAAAGTTTAATCCTTTCATAAAATTTAACTTTTAAATTGAAATTGTAAAATCAAATACATAAATTAACAAGTCAAATGAAGGATGCTTTAGAATTTAGAATTGATACTAGAATCTAAACTTTCTCACATAAGATCATGTGTGGTGTTGTGGATCAAAACTTGAAGTTTACTATTGTGAAATATGGGAGAAGTATTCCTCCAAGCCATGATGTCCCTCCACAAGAAGAGTTATCTAGGTATTAATGGCTCATTGGAAGAATAATTTATCTTACCATAACAAGGCCATGTATAAATCATTATGTTTATGTACTTAGGCAATTGCGTTTAAAATGTAGTTTAAATTTTTTCAAAATACCTGAAATGATGTATTGAATTGGGACTACTCATGTCTTGTAAAATGAAATTAGATCTCTTTGTTATTTGTGACATACATTGAGTAGATTGTACAAAAGTTCTTTAATTTATGGAAAATTATGAAGCAACCAACTGTTTTAAGATCCTAAATAGAAGCTAAATATTTAGCAATGGCAAAAAATGTATGTGAAGTAGTTTGGACATTCAAATTATTTGAAGATTTTGGTATAAAGCTAAAGAAATATATTCCCTTATATTGTGTTAATAAACTGGTTAATACGAAATATCATCAAAAATCATTATTAATACTAAAGAAAAACTAAAAATTTGTTAACAAAGGCCTTGAATAGTGTCCAAGATAAGTTTTTAATGGGTAAACTTAGTGTATTTAATCTATATAAACCATGGCTTGAGGGAGAGCATTGGAAATTAAGCCTTAGTTATTAGTATTTTTGAGAAATAGTTGTGTTGCGTCTCTTTACATTTGGCCCAATTATGTTTGAGTTTATCACATTGTCTATGGTCCAAAGTGATCTCACATACCAAGGCCCACCGTCTTCTTTCGCACAATGCCGGTTCATCTTTAGCACGATCCTCTTTGACGCGTGCGTCAGCTTGTAGCAGTTTTCTATCGCTGCTAGTAGACAGATAGATGGTTTTTTTATGCCTAAATACAGCTGCTTAGTGACTGATTTTGTTAAGACATTTTGATTCAGCAATCGGGCCTCCAGATTCTGTCTCTTCTGTCTGTCTTGCACTTCAATTTCAGGAAGAATGGCCGGCGAGGAGAGGTGGTGCGTGGTCACCGGAGGGAGAGGGTTTGCCGCGCGGCATTTGGTGGAAATGCTCCTCAAACACGATCTGTTCTCGGTCCGAATAGCCGACTTAGGTCCCTCCATCGATCTTGACCCAATCGAAGAAAAGGGACCTCTTGGCCAAGCCTTGGACTCTGGTCGCGCAGTGTATGTTCACACCGATCTCCGAGACAAGGACAAAGTAGTGAAAGGTCAGAACTATCATTCTACTTATAATGAGGATTTGTAAAAGCTCTTCAAGACTGAAGTGAGATTTAATTTAATTTAATTTTCAAACAGCATTGCAAGGAGCCGAAGTTGTGTTCCACATGGCTGCGCCAAATTCTTCTATAAACAATTATCAGCTACATCATTCAGTAAATGTGGAAGGTACAGAGTGGTGTGCGTGATGGATGTTTGGCTCTGCTGCTGTTGATGTGCTTTCGGACTTTTTATTTGTGTTACATTGTGAGTCAACTATGGTGTGCAGGGACGAAGAATGTTATAGATGCTTGTATTGAGCTCAAAGTAAAGAGGCTGATCTATACTAGCTCTCCTAGTGTTGTCTTTGATGGGGTTCATGGGATACTCAATGGGAGTGAGTCGTTGGCATACCCGGCTAAGGTAGTGACTTTACTGATCTCTAGCTTGTTATTGCTTGAGTGTCAAGTTCGTTGTAATTAATTTTTCCGCCAGTTATAAAATGCGATTAGTAAACAGCTTTAATCTTTTTTGTTTTTCTTTTTTTTTTTTGTTTTCCTTTTTCGTTGTAGCACATTATTTTTACAACCTTCTTCTTTCTTCCTTTTCTTTGACATGGAGAGATATAAAAGCAAGTTAAAATTCATCTTGAACACTATCTTTGCTTGTTGTTTCTCTTTCTTTTTAATCTTTTTGGCTAACATCTTGTGTACTTTTCCTTCTATAGATTGAGTCTCATGTATCCCCTATTTTCAGTCTCCGCTTTGAACATTTATTCTATACCTATCTTTTCTTTGCCTTTTTCAGCACAATGATTCATATTCAGCAACTAAAGCTGAAGGAGAGCAATTGATCATCAAATCGAATGGGACTAATGGACTTCTAACATGCTGCATACGTCCTAGCAGTATTTTTGGCCCTGGTGATAGGTTGCTTGTTCCATCTTTAGTTTCTGCTGCAAAGGCAGGCAAATCCAAGGCAAGTGTGCTCATTCTTCAGCTAATTTTGAATTTGCCTCCTTCACAGTTTCTAGTTATCCATATGATATACAGATTCCATGCTTGGCTCGTGTCCAATCATCAGCATCCATAATGCACAAATGACATGTATCAGCACATTGTAGTATTCTTAAGGCTGAGATTTCTATCAGTTGTGCTCCATGATCACGTCTTAGTGGCTGAGGATCGACCAATTGGTTTGGATGCCTGAGAAAAACATCTATCTTTTTCTTAGATGGCTAAAGTACAATTTACGCCATAATTTAAATGGTTTCATCTTAGAATTAATCGGGGGGACCACTAAAACTTCATTTCTCTTCCACTATACATGGTCCATCTGCCTATTGTATAATGGTATGCCAATTCAGTGTTTAGTCTTTTATTAAGTTCCACTGTTTGAATGATGACTATTGGCTTCTTCTAGTTTGTACAAAATTTAAAAACTTCTCTAGGCTTCTGATGATGAAACATTCAATAAGTTCACTTGGTGATTACCTCTTCCAAAAAATTTTGTTGCATGCTTTGTGATTTGTGCTTTATTTTTCAAAAAACAGTCTCTCTTGAAAACTGAATTACCTTTCAATAGTTTGTTTCCGTTATTCCTAAAAGCAGGAAAAAGTGTTTTATAAGAATGCTAAATATAGTTCATCCTTTGATTTTGGTGGATACTTTTCTTTAAATGAATCTTACACTTTGTTGTCAAACAGCTGCATTATCCAAGTTTTGGCTTATTCATGTTCTCATCCTATGAATGTCACTAAAACCTGTAATAAACCTTCCTTTCAAACAATAATTAGCTCCTATTTTTAGGGATATTTTTCTTTTTCTATTTTTTTTAGTGCAAAAATGAAATTTGGTTAGATCTAAGTGCAATAGAATATTTCACAATCCTGTGTTCCCTATCCATTAGGAGTTTCCCCCAATTGAGCTAGGGTACTTCCTTATTGAAACTAATATAGCATCAACTAAAGAGTTATCCTTGGTGTGCAATCCTCAACCATTTTGTTATCTTGTCTTATTGCACATAGAAGTGGTGGCCGTGTGATTATACAAATTCAGACACCTGCTCATCTGGGTAACTGCTATTGCCTTTAGGAACCTAGTACACCTTATAACATGTCAACTTTGGTGCACTTTTATCTTGCATAATGTTTTATAGCATGTGAAGGTAGAGTTGCAAATAGCTTTTAGTTATTGTCCAGTCTTTTAATTAGTTGAAACACATTGATAGTAATTATATCATTATGTAGTTAGGTCTGTCCGCAGTAGGACCTATTTGGGTAGGGCACAAGAATCTTCTTAGCCATATAAAATATTGGAGTGGTAAAGACCTGTGGGATATGTATATTAGGGCTGTGCAAACCATTGGGTCTGCTTGAGATGGTGGGCAGAGGCAGTATGAATTTGGTTTTAAAATTTTTGAGAAGAGTTGGAGTTGTTAACAAAAACCTTCTCTGATTTTTGACCTATTGTAACTTGCTTCTGACTCTTATTCTCTGAGAAGGAAAGGAATTATAAAATAATTTTTTTTTTTTTTTACTGAATTCTAAAATGTCATTGTTTGAAGAAGCTAGAAGTTTGTTTGAGACCCAACCTCATCATGACTGCGTTCTTTTGAGTCATGCTTTTTCTTTGAGTTTTATTTTATTTTGTTTCTTTAATCTTCCTGGGCAGCAAGCTTTTTAAGTTTTTCCTCTATTATGAACATGAATCTGGAGTGTTTTTCTTCAATAGAAAAAGATGATAATGGTGGCAAAGATGAAGATCTCTTTGTGTTCCACAAAGATAAAGAAATACTGACTGTCTTTGTTGCCACTCTGATTGTGGCCTAATTTCAATATTCCCACTGCATTTGTCTCTGACCTTTCTGTGGAGGTATCATTTTCCTTGTAGTTGACGTTGCAGGTTTTCCAACTTTGTTGAAGGCAAAAACTAAAATGGGTATTTCCAACTCAGTAGGAGTTGGTGCCCATAACTAATATATATTAAGTGATTTTTATTGTTTTTTCTTGACCTTGTTAGAGTTGCGGACTTTCTGAATAAAAAGTAATAGTTTTTTATTCCTTCCTTTTTCAACTGGTTAGTTCATTATTGGCGATGGCAACAACATTTATGACTTCACTTATGTTGAAAATGTGGCACATGCTCATGTATGTGCGGAGCGGGCACTTGCATCAGGAGGGTCGGTTGCAGAAAAAGCAGCTGGGCAGGTGCCTTTCTTACTCATAATATTAGTACTTCAGCTATCTTTCTTATTGTCATTAAATCAGTAATTGGATGAGAATATATACCATACACCCACACACATATACGAGGGAAAGAATTGGACAAAAGTTATGCTCAGGGGAAAGTCTCAGGTGTACTTTTCTTTTGTTAACATTTGGATGTATTCCTTTTCTTCTTGGTTTTATCATGCACTGCTAGATTCAGTTTTGCATCAATCCATATCATTGCATGCACGGGTATGTTTTCAAATCTTATATCTAAGTACTTGATCGGTGACATTTGGAAGCAGGAGAGACATGTGGAAATATGCATCATTATTGTTCAAAAAGCTAGGAAAGTGTAGTGATGGCCTTTGGGTGAATATGTATTGGTTGATTTGATTCATGATATAGAAACATTAAGTTGAGGAGACAATGTAGGGACCAGAGATAAAAACTGAAGGAGTCAGTACAGTTTCTGTTAGCATGTGGTGAAACTGGGCCTTGTTAACTTTGGGGCAATGCATGCTTTTGTAAGCTTAGAGTACAGCCAGAAAGCTGTGATGCCCAAAACTTATCATGGGTATGGCAGTGCCTTGGAGGCTGACTAAACTTATGCAAAAGGTACTTTTAAACTTGTGCCAAAAGGTTCATCATCAGCGGAAAGTTATGGGCGCGGAGAGAGAGAGGGGGGGAAGGGGGTTGGTTAGGCACCTTTTGGAAACTTCTCAAGTGGTGTAAACTCAAAAGCAATCCAAATCTCTAAAGGGGTTGTCCATTTAAGATTCTGTTTCATAGCATTTTCTTTATAGTTTACGAATTATACTTTGAGATTTAATTGATATGTCTTCTAAATAAAAGTAATCAGAAGGATTCATAAATAAGAATCTGTCACGGTAGGATATCATAAATGGGATATCACTTGCTAAATTGTGACTGCTTTTGCAGGCTTATTTTGTTACCAATATGGAACCCATAAAATTTTGGGAGTTTATGTCGTTGATTCTTGGAGGTCTTGGCTATGATAGGTAGTTCTTTTTCTCTGCTTTCATTTTGATAGATATAACCAGCGGTCAATATGTTGCTTTTTTGTCTTCTTCATCTTTGATCTTGTCTTATTTATCATCCTTTGGGCAGTTCTTTATTAGTCATCTTTGAAACTATTTTTCCATTCCAATTGAAAACAGTTCAGCTGGCAAATGTGGTTTTTATCTTAATCCCCAAATTGTCACGTCATTGTGTTTGTTTCTCTTTATACAATATAAAGCTGGTCTTTAGTATTTCATCGGTTACTTAACAGTTAACATTTGCTTTTTCAAATTTACCTTTCTATCTCCACTTGGCTCAAGTTACTGTAAGTGGAGATCGAAAGGTAAATTTGAGAAAGCAAATGTTAACTGTTAAGTAACCGATGAAATATTAAAGACCAGCTTTATATTGTATAAAGAGAAACAAACACAATGACGTGATAATTTTATTATCATAAAATTTGAGAAAGCAAATGTTAACTGCATCTGGAGTTTGCAGGATTAACAAAACCATGTCCCTTTGGTAATTTTAAGGTTTTTCAATTCTACAAGCTCTTTTTACTAATCCTACTAGTAGCACACTACTTTTAGCTGAGGTAATAGGAGATATGATGTTTTTCATGCGTGCATGTGTAAGAACATGTTTATACTGATGGTTTAGGATTGGTCCTTAGAATTTTCCATGCTTTATGACTCTTCCTTCTTATGCTCCCATCTGTTGAGGTTTTTAGATTATGATGAATGGGTCTTTGGCACAATTTAAGATTCTTGCTTGCCAGATTCTTATACTTTCTATATGTTCCTAGGATATGAAAGCATTTTCTTTTCCCCACCGCCTTTTGCAGGAAAAGAGGGTTTCTTGTTAGCTTCTTTTATAGGCTGAGCACTGTTCCATCAATTATTGGGGCTTTCTGTATGTCATATAGCCTTTTTTTCAGTGATGAATTAACTGCAATTCTTTTCATGTTTTGTAGTCATTTTTCCCTCTCTCTAACAATAAGTAGGATATGTTTTTGTGATCGTTTACTCAACCTGTGTGGCTTGCAGGCCTAGAATAAAGATCCCTGCCTTTGTAATCATGCCAATTGCACATTTGGTGGAGTTGACATATAGGCTGTTAGGTCCATATGGGATGAAGGTTCCACAGTTGACACCTTCAAGAATAAGACTCCTCTCCTGCAGCAGATCTTTTGATTGTTCGAAAGCAAAGGATCGACTTGGCTACACACCCATTGTATCTCTAGAGGTTGTTTCCTTTCCCACCAAAGAGATAAATATCTGCCAAAAACTGACAATGGATAAAGAAACAGAAAAGGAGCATGTGTTAGTTCATCATAAACTAGATTCTTGGTTTTCTTGAATCGCTTTTATGTTATATAGATTTTGAATTTTTGAATTGATTATTTTAAATCTACTTGCATCGTTGTTTGTTGTTTGATTTATTTGTTCCTGGATTTCCAAATCTGCTTAGTTAATCTCATGTTCTTCTGAACCCCCATGAAATGAAAGTGCTATGCCCTGTGGTTTATCTGTTAATTGAATTTTTAAGGATTCATTCCTATGGAAAGTGGGCACTTCTAATTTTTCTGGCCTTCCCCTTAAAAAAGGTTTTTCCTTTTGGTTGGTAGATGCAAATTTGATTTTCCCTTGGATAGATCCCTCTATGCTTGGACTGTTTTGATTATGTACATAATTTTGTGCTCTCTTATGTGCGTAATGTGGCTCTGAACTGGATAGTATCAATTGATGGGCAGTTATTAATCTCATTAAGGCTGATTGGCACATTATCTAAGTTCAAGTTCTTGTACGGTTAGTGTACTTGTAACTTATGATTTTATCTTTCTGCAGGAGGGTCTAAAAAGGACAATTTTATCATTCTCACACTTGAGGGCTGAACATCTTCCTAAAAGAGAAGGGCCTTCTAAAGCTTCAATATATCTTGGACGTGGAAGAGGTATGAATCATCAATTTTACGTCACAAATTATAAGTTTCTCTCTCTATATTACATTTCCGTATGTTAAATTTGTATGTTTTCTCAGTAAGTGGATAGGGTACAATCATTCAGAGCCTTGTAGAATCAAGTTACAGGCACCTCTTGCACTGCAATAGCAACATTTAACTGTCCCATATGGTAGAAGAGAAACCCTAGGATGAAGTAACATGTGAATAATACTGGTAACTTGGGGCTTTAATATTACAAGAGAGGGTTACAAAGACAATTCCATGAGATAGTGAAGACTGGAATTCTTGAGTTTGATAGATAGATGCCGTGACAAGATAATATAGGCCACAAATTCTATGCCTCTTAGTAATTTTTCTGCTTGTTTGAACAACAGTAACCTTTGATGAGGAGGTGGCCTACTTATAGACTAAAAGTTTATCACACTCATCATTCAATGTAGTAACTGGAATAGATACAGATGTTTGAAGGATGAGTATAAGTAGGCCACCTACCAAGAATCCGCTGTTACCATGTCAACCAGAGTCACTTTTGACCCCATATCCACCTCTACCCACTCCCCCCCGCCCCCAAAACAACCAAACAAAGGAACCACCTAAAACCACCAATGAGCTGCAAGAAAGCTTATTGGTCTTTATTGTGAGCTGTAGGGTCACTAATTGAGATTGCAGATTAGTAGAGGCTAGAAAAGACCTTGTTCAGAGAAGGAAGCTTGGAACTAGACAATCTATGCATGAAAAGCTCATCTTGTCTTCAACCAATAAGAAATCAAACAATATCCACATCTTGACCTCTTTCCATATGGTGAGACCAAATGTGTATGATTATCTCATCTGTGCATTGGAAGTAGGATTCTTCGAAACATTGTTCTTTTTTAGAGGGACATGATCTGATTAACTTCTCACTCCAAAAGACTCGATAAGATCAACTTGTCATCTTCTTGGAAACTCAGTGGTCAAATAGGTTTTTGACGTTGAGGAGGTTTCTGTAGATCTATTGCAATAAAGATCTTTCCGTCTAATTCATGACATTCACGATATTCTTTGGAGAATTAATAACTGATGTTGGAGGAACAAGTTCAAGCAAGGGCTAGTAACCTAAGACAACCATCGGCAAGCAGAAACTACTAAAATAGGGAGAACATGCACTGGAACAGTCATTGCAAAATTCAATCTGGATAGTAGAAATCTATTGGGAGGAGATTGAAATTCCGGTGAACTGGCAGAAAAACTACATAACAGATCAGAAGGAGCTAGAACGCAACCACAAACTATTAGGTCATGCAGAAAATAGTTGGAAGTGGATGAATGACTGCTGAATTGTTAGGAAAAAATTATGAAACAGCTGAAAAAGTGCCAAACAGCAGTAGAAGACTTGGAATGGGTCCTGAAATTACTGAGCCAGCTAGAAAATAGTTGAAGCTGGATGAAAAATTACTGATTCAACCAAAGAAGTGTAAGAACTGTGCAAAATTTATTTACATAAGCTGAAAAGGAAATATAGGTGGCTGGAACTGGTTGAAACCTGTTAGGAACACTAAAAACGCCAAAGTTAGTTTAAAGGAAGAAAGAATTTGACCAGGTTGACTCAAAGACTTGAGTTGATTCGATTTAGATATGGGTTCCAATTTGTGTTATTGACTTGATTTAAATTTTGTACTTGGAATATGGTTTGGTTTGGCTGGGCTGGACTGGGCCCATATTAGGTGTGGATTTGGACTATGTAATTAGAATATCATTTAAGACTTTGCCCCATAGTAAAAAGAAATATGGATTTGACTGGGTTTTTCCAGTTTCTCTTATTCAGTATAACATTGATCTAGAAGAGGGATTTTCTGATTCCTGGATAAGGATAATTGCACCTGTAGCCTAATTTCATTCTTCATCTTTGAATAGAACCAAAGATTCAGTTAGCAACCAAGATCAGGTCCTATGAACGACACAAATTGTCTGCAACTCGAGGTCTTCAATATAATCTAGGCTATATGGTGAAAAGCATAAATGAAGCTTCTTTAATTTATATAATGCATACGTACCGTCTGAGTATAGTATGGAACCAGTGAAAAGTTTCATCCTAGGATAATGAAACTTAAATCTTGATGGTAACTGATCAAAACTTGGAATGACTCAAATTATATGTATCTATATGTTGCGGAATAAATAAATTAAGAATAGAAGTATAAAATGGATAAATATTGTAATAAAAGACTGATGAATGTAAGAGTGAGATCATGAAAGAAAAGAAAAGAAATGAAATATTTATAAAATAAAGTGGAATTTTAGAAATAAACTCTGATCTCTACAAGTGAGATCTTTAATCTTCCTTCGGGAAGACAGATATAATTTATTTTCTATTCTTTTTTATTTTTATTTTTCAGTAAATGTACCTTTCAAATGGAATAATGTCCCTCCGAATCTTCTTCTGGATTTAATTTTAATATCAAGGGTTTAACAATTGTTGTTATATAAATTTATATTTCTTTCCTCTAAAACTACGTTATTATTATTGCCCCACCTTTATTTCTTAGGAGGTCTCCAGTGTCATTTCTTACTTGTATATGGGAGAACTTAGGCGAAGGCTTTAGTTGCTTAGCTCTTTGAGGTGCCCTGCCATAATGGCTACTATGAGCTCAACCAGAACACAGTCCATGGCAACAATCAACCACCAGAACCACTGGAGACTACTACCATATTCAGAACTTGGTTGACCTTTAAAAGTGATACAGAAATCGCTAAACATATTGTTTTTCAGGGTAAAAAGACACTACCTCAATGCATATTGACATGAGCGAGGGAACAGCAATGTCATCCAATAAAAACACCATCGTGGGGATGCCAACACCATCTGCTTCCAACCTCTGGGTAAAGAGAGAAGTAATGTAAAACCTGCCACTGAAAAGGAAAAGAGAGAAAGAAATGTAACAAAAAGGGAAGAAAGGAAAACATAAGGGGCTCTGGGTATGCCTTAATTTTTAGGCTTTGATTCAAAATAGAGGTATAATATATTCTTGTCTTCACTATATGTTGCTACTTATAGGAGTAGATACATCATTCTAGGGCAAATGACAACTGCTTATATATTGGACCTCTTTTCTCAAGAATTTAAAGATTCATTTCTTTTACCCAGCATGTATTTCTTTAAGATACTTTATATTGGTGGATACCATTTAAACATCACAAAATATTGGGAATGTGTTCTTATTTTCTTGTCAAGTTTCTATATTCAAACCCAATTTGCTTGGGTATTTGGTGGGAACATAAGGAGATCTACGACATAAATATGGTGGAAACACAAGGATATTTATGAAATGGTACCTAAACGATTTTTCTTTTACCACGACATTGTAAGCAGTTGACACATTGTAATGGAAGTTGAAATATACGTCTATATCTATATTCACTGATGAAGTAATGCATTTGCTTTCCATTTGCAGTTGCCGACACATTACTCTGGAGGGATAAAAAGCAGACGCTTGCTGCTTTGTTACTTTTGGTTGCTATTTACTATAACTTTACAGCATCTGGATTTACCCTTCTGAGTGCTTTTTCAATGCTTCTATTGGTGGCATCGATGTTCTTGTTTATCCATGGTATTTTACCACAAAAGATGTATGTCAGTCTATTCCCTGAAACTTGTCAATGTTAGAATTAACATGCACAATGTTGTTAACATGTTACATGCGTAGACCTTCTATTATGTTCTGATTTAATTCCCAGCTGTCAAAAGCATTGAATTGGTGTTAAGTGTGGTGCTGATTATGAGTATGTCTGCTATTGTAGAATGGGATATACAGTCGAGAAAATACCTCGGTCTTGCTTTCACTTGTCAGAAGAAAAGTCAGTAAGAATGGCATCATTTGCGGCCTCATCTTGGAATTCGGCTGTTTCTGTTTTAATACATCTTTCGAGGGGGAATGACTGGATTTTATTCCTAAAGGTTTTTGCCTTTCACCCCATATATTCTCGCCATTTATGATTCCAAGTGTTGCAATTTTTTTTTGGTGGTACCAATTTATTTCCTTTTCTTTTATCTTGATAATTATTGAAAAAAGGGGGTCAACTTAAATACATGGGAAGTGCAAAAGGACCTTTTAGAGAGAAACAATTTATTCCCAAGTGATACATATTCCTGAAAAAAAAGTAAACTAACATAGACAAGGAATACAAAACAAAATTAGAAGGAAAAAAGAAGACGCCTTTTCTGAAGAGTTTTGTAGTCCTAAAGCTAACCGCTGCCTGTGTGCAGGAAAACGCCAAGTATGCTTTTGCTCTTATAAAGGACCTTGTCAGTAGGTTTCTAGGGTGCATTTTTTTCTTTTTAGGTTTGTTCTGGGTCTAGTCGCTACTTGGGCAATTTGGGTAACCTAGGGAATTGGCATTTCTAAAAGGAACTATTTCTCCTCCTGTTCATAACAATTTTGCGGGAAAATGAATTATGTCCTTCACCAATTTGTGTAACTTTGTCAGTTGTCGAAATTCTTTTTCTGTAGTGCTTTTGATTTGATCTTTCACAGGCTCCTGCGAATGGAAAAAGCTGGTCTTGCTTTAAGTATAACAGGGTTGAATATTAATGTCAATGCTCCTGAATGGTTTGAGTATATGCAATTGATGCTTGTATGGTAGAAATTTAAGGGGACACTTGGAACCACAGAGACTGACATAGCCAGGTAGAACTCCTTTTGACAAAATATAGAAGCCATTAGGATCCATTTGTTCCTTTTTCTTCTTCTTTTTTCTAATTAATCACTTAATTCAACCAAAAGATGTATCAAGAGGTGAAATCACAGTACAAAGATACCATACTAGAAGCTGCAATATCTAACAGTTTATAACTCTCCTATGCACATCAAATACAGAAAAGGTAATCCACAAAACTCTTCTAATGGATTACGTTGACTATCCTGCTTGGAGCAAGTGGATTTGGACGCTGATGGACACTACTCCTTACTCTGATGTCCTTGGATTCTTTCTTTTGTTTTCTTTCATGTATTCTTTCAATGAATATGCATTAAAAAATCAGTCACCTTGCTTTTATTTGTACATAATATGATGAGGAACAATAACGGCCACACTGATGAAGGGCTTCTGTACAGTGCTTCCTAAGGTCCCCTTATTGAATTCAGTTCATCAACATATAATGCGACTCCCAAGTAGTTTTACAGTTATAATTTTAGTTCATTTGTGCTATTCTAACATTGTTCTCTATTCAATTTAGCTAATATTTTGCTTTGCTTGTTTTCACATAGGTTGTTCTCTCCCTGTCGCTTCTTAGCCTCCTTGGAGCCATTTCACTTCATAGCCTTTTTGTCATAGGTTTGCTATCTCTCTCTCTCTCTCTCTCTCCCCACTGGAAAGAATGTTTTGAAAGGCACCAGAAAAAGAAGTTCGTAACAAAACCAAAACCAAGTTGTCCAGAATTTCTGGGCCAGCTTCAAAGAGGCGTCCACATGGATCCTGGATCCTATTGGACAGTCTTGAGGGAGACCGATCAGGTTGCTGGATAGAAAAATGTGTAGCCAAATCGCCAATGAAACTTGCAAGAGTTATCGTTATTTCAACCAAGCATTTTTCACTTGGGTTCTTTGGACTGCTATTTGGTATACGGACCTAGTTTATATGACTTTCATTCTCTTGTGTCTTCTCTAAGCAGGGAAATTTGTGCTCTTCTTGTCTTTGCAGGACTTCCTGCGGCCTTTGTAATCTTCTATGTGTATGAGAAAAAAGAGCAGGAAATTGATGCTATGGTTCTGGAAACTCTCTCTCTCGGGTGCAAATTAAAACGCAAGGTTGTCGGGAAGTTTGTGACATCCACGAAGACTGAGTGACAGCATCCCAGTTTTTCTTGACTAAGACAGGTCATTTTTTGCTTCCTCCTTTAAAGCCATTTGCTGATATTTTTGTGATTTGTAATACGCCAATCGCAGCATGTCGGTCCTGTGTGACTTGAGTACTATTTGTGTGAGGGTTTGAGAGTTATCTAGAAAATGAAGTACTTGATGTGCTTGTGCATCCGATGAGTTTCACCATTCCAAGCGCTATAGTCAATACAGGTTTTTAATTGACTTGTAGTTATTGTAGCTACTAAGTGGCTTCTTTCTAGTGTGACATACCATCACCCTTTCATGATAGCTAATGCCTGGGAGAAATATTTGAATCTTGCCTTTTCTTGTAGTTGTGTGCTTTAATTCAACTCCGAAAGACAGCCTACGTAGTTTTAGCCTTAAATCATCAACCTACGTTGCTGAGCATTTGGGTACCAGAACTAAGATCTAAAAACATCCCTCCTAGTGCCTCATATTTTTCACCAATGCAATGGCCGAAAAAGGAGGTTGGGTGAAGCTTTTCCGTCGTTTAGTTGGAGAGGACCAATGTGTTTTGTCGACCGATGGGGGAACTAGGATGACAAACCCCATTGGGCTCAACTGCGATTATGTTCCCAATAATGTGCTTACTTTTTATCTGGGCGCATTTGCGTTGTGTTCTAAACCTGACAGACGAGGGATGTGTTGCCATCACTTATAATTGAATGAATAATTCATTACGTGTGGGGTGTGTTTTTGTTTGTTATAGTACACAGCTTAACTAGGTAGGCATCCCAAAAGCTTTTGTATTGTGTTGTGTCTGCTTGGTCAGATGGTGAGATAAGAAACGAGAATCAAAAGAGTGTAAATGACCCAAAACTAACTTATATAAGGTTTTGTTTCCCTCTAATGAAACAAATCCCTTTTCCAACTCTTTAGTTTTCTTTTCTGTCATTATATATAAGGCTTTGGAGGAGGTTTAATCCCAATACAGTGGGGGGAAAAGCCACCTCAAGTTTATCAAGGGGATGGGGAGGGAGGAGGCTTATTGTGACGGATTTCATTTTCTAAACAGGATGATCTGATCATTTAAGAAAGCTTAGTTATTCCGTTTAGTGGATTGATGTGTTGAAATGGAATCAAGCCTGTGACATTATGAATTACAACTATCATTCCTAGTCAGGCATGCAGTTCAAGGGAGGTAGAACGTCTTATTGTTAGAAAAATAAATCAAAATGGACGATTCCTTTGCCTTCTTTCTTCGTTGTTTACATCCAACCGCATTTATCCATTCACGTTCTAATAGTGGATGTGACCATTGGGAAACAGTCTTCTGTCGGAGTCCGTGCTGGATTTTCAACTCTATCTTAGTTTCCTTTTTAAATAAAAAACATGGTTACTATTTACAAATTAATTTTAAAGAAGATAGTTTTTGTAACAGGATATTAGAATTCATATTCAAGTACAAAAATCTTTCAATTGTGAACAAAAACAAAATTCTTAAGGGAATGTTTCCTTACGTCAGGATGAGAAAATGAAAATAGTAGATAACCCATGCTACTTAAACCTTTTCATTGTGTAGTTTTTACACGAAAAACATAATCATCTATTTATTAGTTTATCTGAAAGAAGAAATGGACTTTTAAATATTTGATAAATTCGTGTTACAAAGAATTTAAATGGCTCAAATGAACATCAGTATTCAACAAAAAGAAACGGGAAAATGCCTTACAAGGTCTAACCCTTATCCAGTTCGTTTGTCTTATACTCGGATAATTCTGATATTAGGTTGTAAATTAATTGAATTTTCTTGGGAACCGTCGACAGGCATTTTAGAAGCGGCGATGGCCCTTCAATTCTTCTGGACAACGAACAATTCCACTGAACAAGTCTCCAATATTTGCTGGCTAGATTTCATTAGGCCATAATCTTTATTGCAATAACCAAATGGTTATTAGTGCTTGTTAGAAATAAGCCTAACGTTCAGTTCTTATATAAACGTTATATAAAGATTGTTTCTTTCCCTTTTGGAACTTTTGTCCCCGATAGTGCCATCTTGGTGAAAGGAGACAGATTTTTCCAAATGCAAGTAAGAAGATCTATTGAGGATGAAAGTTACATATACAGGAAAGAAGCGATTTTTACGTAATGCTTAAATATATATTTGTTCTTCATTACTTGTGAGTTAACTTTTGAAGTTAAACTTTATACTTATTTACAAATGAAAACTACTCAGTAAACCGGCAAGGATAAAGTTCATGCAAATCAGAACGAAGAAACACTTCTATCAAACTCTGCTTTAAGCTTTTGTATTGTCTGTTTATTGCTTAAATGATGAAGAAAAGGTTTTGAAGGTAGATACACAGAAAAAAGCAAGTCCCACAAGTAAGACATGAAAAGCTATAATTTCGGCAGTGACTTCATCAATGTGCTGCAGCCACCGAAGACAAAGTACAAGAGGAATCCCCAACTTTTGTTACGTTTACATAAAATACGTCGGAACAACCATGAGAAAACCACTTGGAGAAGGCATTGAAGCATAATCCAGAACTTAATTATAGTATTATGTAGTACTCAAATAACTGAGTCGCAGACATTATTCCAAGGCATTAGGGTTGACGTACATGAATTATTCTTCAACAAGACATGAAACATAAAATACTTATATAGCAGTTATTCATCTCTTAAGGATAGACCTCAATAACAGATTTCATACCAAATGATGCCACTATTTTGTATTGGCTGAAGCCAGCCTCTAAGAAGATTTTCTCCCATTGTTTTTCGTCTCTCTCCTTTCCATTGAATAGAGCCATCATCAATGTGTCAAAGCAGAGCTTTAGTTTGGTAATGTCATCTTCATCCTTGTTTGTATTTATCACCACGTCTATGATAATTACCTTTCCTTTCTTCACTTCGTTTGAAATGGCTTCTTTGCATCTCTTCAATATATTGACACATTCTCCATGGCTCCAATTATGCAAAGTCGACTGGCAAATTTTATATATCACAGTTAGCTACGTGCCTTTTTTTCTTACTTTACAATAATGATAATCGATAAAAGTGAATATGAGTGAGGGATATGTTCCAAACCTTAAGAAGAACAGCATCTGCAGAAGGGATAGACTGAAACATATCACCAGCAACATATCTTAAGTTTACGCTCTCTGGTAGGTTGGCAACAACGTGTGGAAGGTCAAACACTATGCATCTCAGGTGAGGGAAAGCCTCTAAAATGATTCTGGTGGATTCTCCAGTACCACCCCCGACATCAACCAGTGTATCCAAACCCTCAAAAATAGGCTTCCAATCTCTTATGACCAATTTCATCATTCTAGAATCACTGGCCATTGCATCGTTGAAAGTATTATTAAAGTCAGGATTTTGGTTGCAGTAGTCCCAAAAACCCATTCCCTGTGCACTCTCAAATGGTGTGACCTTGTCCCCTCGAAACCACTGTTCCAAGACGTGGCATGTGGTTACCAGAGCTGGATCCAGAACCATCAAAACAAGGGGCGAGAAGCTGGCGACATTATCTTTGAGGAGGATCCTGGATAAAGGTGTGAGATCGTATGCTTCTTCTTCTTGATTTTTGTGGACTCTTGTAGCAAAGAAGCCACAGTGCACAAGTAAACGCATGAGGCTGTGGAGGAAAGTAGCTTTGATAGGATCGATTTGAAGGGTGGAGACCAAGTCATGGAGAGTAATAGGTTCCCCATGATTGTGGATGATGTCCGGTATCCCCAGCTGAACTGCACATTTAAGTGCCATGGAATCGATGTAACTATAGATATGTTTATACAAATCAGTTTGCGCTTGCAGCAACTCACTTGCTTCTTGGCCATGTACTAGATCCATAAGTTTGCTCTTGATAATCCAATTCACTGCATGAACCAAAAGAAATACATTAAGAAGAAAGAAAAAGAATGGAACTTGGTGCTTACAATGTATGAAAAAACAAAACGTACCTGCTGAAAAGTATGCAGGTAAACGTAAAGGCAATGAAGTTGGAAAGCAGAGAGAGGAAGGGCTTGAAGGGTGTTTTGTGACGATTGTATCAACTATGACAGTGAAGCCGTTTATTCTCAGGTGTTTAAGCACAACGCGACTTAAAGCTCTTCCTTTCAGTTATATATAAAGGCTTTTCAGTTCAAAGAGTCTTTTTCTTGCCGTAATATGGATACGCATGTGTTGCTGTCAGAGTAGATGAGGTAAAACCATCAATCTGAGACTCTGCAGGATTTGCACACTAACCAAACAGCACGCCAGACTAGGCATTTAATGAAGCATGGCACCCACGTTTTTATAAAACACCCCATCATGTTCATGGGAGTGCAGAGCATGGTCTTCGGGCCCTACGATTATGGTCTCACAAATATATTTTCATGCATTTACATTTTGTTTGATGTAATCAGCTTCCGCTAGTAATTTGTTTTCATCAGCTCGTAATGACTAGTAGTTAGCCAAAAGAAACAGGAGAATGTCCTATTTCTAAAACAATATTAGAGATCTTTAGGCAATTGAATATGTTGCAAACTTCTAGTAGAATGGCATCCACAACAAAGATAGACTCAAATGTATCACCGCCAACGTATTAAAAGTTTATGCTTTGTGGAACCTTAATGGTGTTGCTAACAGAAAGAGTTTGAAAATGGGAAGAGTTAACCATTTACACTCTAAGAGACTGTTTAGCGAGTTGCATTATTAGGAGCAGTCCGTCCTACCCCAAATTTTGGGAGTAAAATTGTGAATCTTCTCCTTAATGATGTCCCATCATGATTTGTTGGCATAGAATCCAATTTGGTACCAGAATTTAGGAGAGAAAAGTGAACATAAGAAGAGAGATTTTCTTCTGATTCTATATGTAAATACTTAAAGGTTTTCTTTTGATCAGTTTAGGATTAAGGAAGGCCCCAGGATTTTGGTAGTGGTAGAAAAAAATTTTAAGTTTTATATTTTAAGAATGATAATACCTATTGACCTCTGGAATTCTCACTAGAGTGAACAAATCCTCTTAGAAGAGGCAAAGTCCCATCCCCCTTCATGTCTATTCTAGAGCAAAAGGGGGTTGAAATCTCTCACACAAATCTAACCCCAGAAAAGAATCACAATATAGTTTGAAATATTTGAAGAAGAATTTTAATAGGTTCATTTGGAAGAAGTGAATTGCTAAGATCGAAGTGAAAAAGAAGATTAGTAAGTCATGCAGTAACAAAAGTAGTTTGGGATTCCACAGCAACATGCCAAACCAAAATCAAATCTCTATGTTTACCAAGAGCGGGGTCCTGAATCAAATGATAGTACCCTTGGCCACTCTTAAGTTCGATGTCAACTTCAAACAACTTTGTTTCAGTTAAGAACATAACCAGGACTGTGCATGATGATAATGTCCATTAGGAAGCATATTTATGAGGCATGGGCTGGCCCCTGGAAATTCAAAAGCTAAAATGATCTTGGTTAGGGTGGGTATATGGTTAGTTCAACCTGGAATTAGTTAAATGGTTGTTGTTGTTGAGGATTTGCTTAGTAGTTGAAAACAATGAGAGATGAGATCGATTCTCTTCGTTAGAATCAAATTTGGGTGCGGATGAAATTACTTAACAGTCATAGTCTTGAAGAAGAATAAGGAACTTCAAGGGCTTAGCAACTAGATAAAAGCATGATAGGCAGTCAAAGTTTGCACTCAAAAAGAGGATGTTTACTTTAGTGAAGTCTTCTCACATATTGTTATGCCTGCACTACTTGGTTGTTGCTGCTTGCATAGGATTAGAACAACTTAATGTCAAGGAAACTACATGTATAAGGCAATTTTGACAGCAGATTTATGCGCATTGACCAGTGGCATTTGTGGTGCAACAGAACCTTACGTTGAAATTGAAAAAGTCTGCAGCAAGAAGAAACCTCTAAAGCAATAGCAAATAGGCTAATACCTTTTTGGTTATGAATGACTTAATTTTTATTAGTGTGATTAGTGATTTTCACTAAAAGTTATCTGATAAATTTGTATAATGACTAAACATTAATAGTGACTTAGGATAAAACTTAAATCAATAATAAAGGCCTATTTTTAATACAAAATTCAAAATAAGATATTTGGAAACTGCAAAGAAGACTTGGGATATAAAGAGCATGGGTAGCTAAAAAATAGTTTCTAATTCAAAAGGGATATATTGGGAGGATTCTTGAGGTTATGCTATGCAAGATCTTAGAGCTGTTAATAGTCCATTTTTGTGCATTTCGTCTGTCAGCTTATTTATTTCAGACTTCCTAGGAAGATGATATCTTATGTGCCTTTATATTAGTTTAACTTTCTCTTTGTTTTGATTTGTTGTAGGCAAATGCAAGTAAGAAGATCTATTGAGGATGAAAGTTACATATACAGGGAAGAAGCAATCTTTAAGTAATGTTTAAATATATATTTGTTCTTCATTACTTGTGAGTTAACTTTTAAAGTTAAACTTTATACTTATTTACAAACCAAAACTACTCAATAAACCCGCTAGGATAAAGTTCATGCAAATCAGAACGAAGAAAAACTTCTATCAAACTATACTTTAAGCTTTTATATTATTTGTTTATTGCTTAAATGATGAAGAAAAGATTTTGAAGGAAGATACACAAAAAAAAGCAAGTCCCACAAGCAAGACATGAAAAGCTATAATTTCGGCTGTGACTTCATCAATGTGCTGCAGCCACCGAAGACAAAGTACAAGAGGAATCCCCCAACTTTTGTTACATTTACATAAAATACGTCGAAACAACCATGAGAAAACCACTTGGAGAAGGCATTGAAGCATAATCTAGGACTTAGTATTATGTAGTACACAAATAACTAAGTCACAAATATTATTCCAAGGCATTAGGCTTGACATATATGAATTATTCTTCAACAAGATATGAAACATAAAATACTTATATAGCAGTCATTCATCTCTTAAGGATAGACCTCAATAATAGATTTTATACCAAATGATGCCACTATTTTGTATTGGCAGAAGCCAGCCTCTAAGAAAATTTTCTCCCATTGTTTTTCATCTCTCTCCTTTCCATTGAAAAAAGTCATCATCAATGTGTCAAAGCGGAGCTTTGTTTTGGTAATATTATCTTCATCCTTGTTTGTATTTATGACCATGTCTATGATAATTACCTTTCCTTTTTTCCCTTTGTTTGAAATGGCTTCTTTGCATCTCTTCAATATATTGACACATTCTTCATCGTTCCAATTATGCAAAATCCACTGGCAAATTTTACATATCACAGTCAGCTACGTGCCTCTATTTCACACTATACAATAATGATAATCGATAGAACTGAATATGAGTGAGGGATATGTTCCAAACCTTAAGAAGAACAGCATCTGCAGAAGGGATAGACTGAAACATATCACCAGCAACATATCTGAAGTTTATGCTCTCTGGTAGGTTGGTAACAACGTGTGGAAGGTCAAACACTACGCATCTTAGGTGAGGGAAAGCCTCTAAAATGATTCTGGCGGATTCTCCAGTACCACCCCCGACATCAACCAGTGTATCCAAACCCTCAAAAATAGGCTTCCAATCTCTTATGACCAATTTCATCATTCTAGAATCACTGGACATTGCATCATTGAAAGTATTATTAAATTCAGGATTTTGGTTGCAGTAGTCCCAAAAACCCATCCCCTGTGCACTCTCAAATGGTGTGACCTTGTTCCCTCGAAACCACTGTTCCAAGACCTGCCATGTGGTTACCACAGCTGGATCAAGAACCGTTAAAACAAGGGGCGAGAAGCTGGCGACATTATCTTTGAGGAGGATCCTGGATAAAGGTGTGAGATCGTACGCTTCTTCTTCTTGATTTTTGTGGACTTCTGTAGCAAAGAAGCCACAGTGCACAAGTAAACGCATGAGGCTGTGGAGGAAAGTAGCTTTGATAGGATCAATTTGAAGGGCTGAGACCAAGTCATGGAGAGTAATAGGTTTCCCATGGTTCTGGATGATGTCTGGTATCCCTAGCTGAACTGCACATTTAAGTGCCATGGAATCGATGTAACTGTAAATATGTTTATACAAGTCAGATTGCGCCTGCAGCAACTCACTCACGTCCTGGCCATGGACTAGATCCATAACTTTGCTCTTGATAATCCAATTCACTGCATGAACCAAAAGAAATACATTAAGAAGAAAGAAAAAGAAAGGAACCGAAATTCTGATATTGTGGCACATTTTGTTGGAATTTCAAGCTTTGAAGATAAAGGAAAAATACAAAATAGGTGGTTGAATGGTTCTTAGTATTGAGAAGTTGATACTTACAATGTATGAACGAATAAAAAGTACCTACTGAAAGTATGCAGGTAAACGTAAAGGAAATGAAGTGCCCAGCAGAGAGAGGAGGGGATTGAAGGGTGTTGTTCAGTATTTGCCGTGTTTTGGAAGTACTGAGAACTGCTTGCTACGGCTGCCTCGATACTTGATATATCCAGAAAAACACAAAAGCATGAGCACGTCGGTGATTGCTAATCCGAAAGGATCCTGGACAGAAATATAACTTAATACATGACTAAGAACCCTTCCAATCCAGTTATAATAAAAAATGATTTTAATGTTACAGATTTCCATTAATATTTCATAAAATCACCAGGGAATCTAAACATATTTTGCTCGTGATTTGGAATACAGAGAACAGCCGGCGACCGACACTTCAGATAATATGTTTAAAGACCTAAAATATTGATTCGGCTGAAGCACATGTCGCAAAGCAGCGACGAAGACGAAGATGTTGGAAAGAACTTGGTCTCAAACGAGACTCAAAACAGGATCTAACATCAATTATAGGTTGATAATGAGTTGAAGTAAAATAAACAAAACGAGAAAAACGTACCTGAAGGTGAATGCATCTTTTTAGAAGGATCTGGGCTAAGATCTTACCCTCTATTTCTTAATCGTGCTAGCCGATGAGAAGCCGGACTCAGAAATGGAATCAGATAACAGAAGATGGTCGGGAAAACCGTTCGGATCATATTCTTATCCATAAAATGGATACTGTGGACAGTACCCGTGAACAGTACCCGTGAACAGTGTATGCACTGTGCATGAACAGTGATCACGGTGAAATGACCATTATACCCCTACCACAAACATTGATTCCATATACTGAGCCCAATGCACATAATTTAAGCTAGAGGGGGGACTTAGCCGATATTACATAACACGTGCTTACTAAATAGTCCTGACTCATCACAGTTCTATAAAGTGCACTAAGGCCCACACTGGCTAGCATCATACTTGCAATTAAGGTCAAAATCTGTCTAATTAACTGAACCAATATTAATTACATTAATACACCTTCATAAGAGAACTGTTTATGCTCATTGATAAAGCCCACATTACATGAGCTTACAAAATAAGCTAACAGAAGACTAGCCAATTCTGAGCTGTGCAATCAGACAGTAACATGCAAAACATCGGAGAATGCAAAAACTGGAGTAGGTTGCCCTGATATATTCCGTGCTTCTTAAGTTACTTTTGACAGTTTCCAAATGACTATAACTTACTCTCTCGAGATATATTGGTCTGAGTTCAAGATATTAATTCACCAAAATCTCTCTCTCTCTCTCTCTCTCTCTCTCTCTCTCTCTCTCTCTCTCTCTCTCTCTATATATATATATATATTGGTATAAGATGATGTGTGCTCGGTTTGCATTTTGCACTACAAGCCAATTGTATCATCTTGCATTCATTAACTGATGTTTAACTGAAATGCATAAAATATGGAAAGATATGGAAACACAATAAGAACAAGTAGTATTTATAGGTGGTAAAGGCAACAATAGCTTGGACAATTTTCCTAGACATGAAGTAAAGTTTGAAATTTCCCGTCCTCTTTGCCTACCTAGAGAGAGAGAGAGAGAGAGAGAGAGAGAGACTATGAACTTCCAATTCCACTAAAGAACTCTCCAACATTTTTCTAGATGTTGTGATAGGAATGTTAGTCAGACAAGGGTCTGCCTTCAAACAAGTAACTTCAAATCAATGCTAATTGATTAACATGGCTTCAAGCGAGGGAAATATTGGTCTTCTATCAAGGAAGTAAATTCCTATGAACAGTTTCTTCTTTAGTTATCTAGCTATTGATGGACACATAACTCTAGTTAAAGACATACATATGATTTCAAGGCACATCATCTAACTTTTGAATTCATGTTCTAACATTTAAATGGCCCAAATAAACACTAATATTTAACTAAATGTTGAAAGTAGGTATTGCCCCATATCAAAAGTGAGAGGATAGACTTATGGTCTTATAAGCAATGAGATTTTCTCACCTAATGCCTTAGGATTTTGGAATGGACCCTCACACCACCTTAGTATAATATCAAAGCTAGGGATAAGCCTCCCAAAGTTAGGCTTCTTTCTAAATGCAATGTTTATGTCAATATATATGTGAGAGAGAGTGTTGAAAGTAGATATTGTTTTATATTAGAAGTGAGAGGATGTGGCTTATAATCTTATAAGTAATAAAGTTTTCCCCTCTATTACTTTATGGTTTTGAAATGAGCTCTCACACTCTAATATTAAAAGAAATAGAAAAATACCTTATTTCTAAAACAATATTAAGGACTCTTAAGGCAATTGAATATGTTGCTAATAGAAAGAGTTTCAAAATGGAAAGAGTTAGCTAATTACACTCTAAGAGTCTCGATTGTTTAGCGAGTTGCATTATTAGGAATAGTTTGTCCTACCTCAAATTTTGGGAATAAAATTGGGAATCTTCTCCTTATTGATGTCCCATCATGAATTGTTAGCGTAGAATCCAATTTGGTACCAGAATTTGGGAGAGAAAAGTGAACATAAGAAGAGAGATTTTCTTATGATATTTTACGTAAATACTCAAAAGATTTTCCTTTAACCAATTTAGGATTAAGGAAGGCCCCAGGATTTTGGTACCGGTAGAAAAAAGTTTTAAGTTTTATAATTTTAAGAGTGATACTACCTATTGACCTCTAGAATTCTCACTAGAGTGAACAAACCCTCTTAGAAGAGGCAAAGTCCCATCCCCCTTCATGTATATTCTAGAGCAAAAGGGGGTTGAAATCTCTCACACAAATCTAACCCGAGAAAAGAATCACAATATAGTCTGAAATATTTGAAGAAAAGTTTTAATAGGTTCATTTGGAAGAAGTGGATTGCTAGGATCGAAGTGAAAAAGAAGATTAGTCAGTCATGTAGTAACAAAAGTAGTTTGGGATTCCACAGCAACATGCCAAACAAAAATCAAATCTCTATTTTTACCAAGAGCGGGGTCCTGAATCAACTGATAGTACCCTTGGCCACTCTCAAGTTCGATGTCAACTTCAGACAACTTTGTTTCAGTTAAGAACATAATCAAGACTGTGCATGATGATAATGTCCATTAGGGAGCATATTTATGAGGCATGGGCTGACCTCTGGCAATTCAAAAGCTAAAATGATCTTGGTTAGGGTGGGTATATGGTTAGTTCAACCTGGAATTAGTTAAATGGTTGTTGTTGTTGAGAATCTGTTTAGTAGTTGACAACAATGAGAGATGAGATCGATTCTCTTCATTAGAATCAAATTTGGGTGCGGATGAAATTACTTTATAGTCATAGTCTTGAAGAAGAAGAAGGAACTTGAAGGGCTTAGCAACTAGATAAGAGCATGGTAGGCAGTCAAAGTTTGCACCCAAAAAGAGGATGTTTACTTTAGTGAAGTCTTCTCATATATTGTTATGCCTGCACTACTTGGTTGTTGCTGCTTGCATAGGATTAGAACAACTTAATGTCAAGGAAACTACATGTATAAGGCAATTTTGACAGTAGATTTATGCGCATTGACCAGTGGCATTTGTGGAGCAACAGAGCCTTACGTTGAAATTGAAAAAGTCTGCAGCAAGAAGAAACCTCTAAAGCTGTAGCAAATAGGCTGATACCTTTTTGGTTGTGAATGACTTAATTTTTATTAGTGTGATTAGTGATTTTCACTAAAAATTATTTGATAAATTTGTATAATGACTAAACATTAATAGTGGCTTAGGATAAAACATAAATCAATAATAAAGGCCTATTTGTAATAGAAAATTCAAAATAAGATATTTGGAAACTGCAAAGAAGATTTAGGATATAGAGATTCAGAAGTGTGGGTAGCTAAAGAATAGTTTTTAATTCAGAAGGGATATATTGGGAGGATTCTTGAGATTTTGCTATGCAAGATCTTAGAGTTGTTAATAGTCCATTTTTGTGCATTTCATCTGTTAGCTTATTTATTTCGAACTTCCGAGGACAGTCTCTTATGTGCCTTTATATTAGTTTAACTTTCTCTTTGTTTTGATTTGCTTAAGCTCAACCTTTCATATGTCATCGATATTGATTTAGGTTGTGCTGGTGACCTTAACTGGAGTTTTTCTTTGGTGTGGTATCTACTCAAATTATATTGTCATAGGAAAAGGTTACATAAAAAAAATTGCTACAGTTAAAAATTCCCATAGACATGTTAACTAAGAGCTTCATGTAAAATCAGTCCCTAAAACACATATTATGTCAAAAGTGGATCCTCTTATCTCCATCTCCCAAAGATGGTACCATAGATTCGGCATTGACCCAAAGAAGCAAAAGCAAAAAAAGAGAAAATAATTTCAATACGATTATTTGTTCCATCTAATTGGCCCATAGAAAAATATAAGTAATTTATACTGTACTTCCAGCTTAGTTTTCAGCCTTTTCTATCATTGGATTTACTATATTTTTAGTCTTTTCTTAGATCCATATGACTAGGATAGAACAATATTATTTCATCATACTCCACACACATTACCGGCATTTTCCTGTATCATTAAACAACAAAAAAAGCTTAAATGTTCCCAAAATCAACTTATGTTTTCTCTTCAAGTGAACAGCGTGACATCAAGCATCCATGTTAATGTCTTTCTAAATCTTAGGAGCTGTAGCCCAGGGAACCGCTAACCAGATGCATAGCTATAAATATATTATTTGGAGAAACTTGTTTTATTTATGAATTTTTTTTTTTAGGTTAGTAGGGGTGTGGAGAAGTTGGGTGTTGAAGTAGGACCTTTTGGTCCCTTACAACATGAATTGCCAACCAAATCACATGCTTACTGAAGAATTTTTTTTTATTTTTTATTTATTGTCGCAATTGATTTTTTGAGGGAGTCCTTTTTATAATGCTTTTTTATGAGAAGGTTATCTTGAGGAATTTTTATATATGAAAAGATATCTCTTATTTTAAACTACTTTATCAGTTCAGCTTTGAACGTACAGTTTTTGCCCATCAGTTATTGACCCAAGTAGAAAGTAGAAGAGAAGACAATACAAGAATGATGAAGGGAGCTTAGAGTCTAGAGGGTGTCCCTCCCGCCACTACCAGAGTTTCTCCTGTTATATAAGCCGCATCATCTGATGCCAAAAATGCAGTAGCAGCAGCCATGTCTTGAGTAGTACCAAGCCTGTTAAGGAAAGTCCTTGATTCCATCTCCTGCTTCTGAAACAGATTAAACACATTTTTTATTAACTGCAGACGTCAATGTTAAGATGTTTTAAGGGGGAAAGGTGCAGAAACACAAAACTTACGGTAGCTTCATTTTCTATGAGGGCTGAGGCAAAGTATGTAGGCACAAAACCAGGAGCAACACAGTTTACGCGAGTGTCTGGGCCCATTTCAGCTGCAAGAGCCTAAATGAAGATCAAGAAACAATAAGAAGACGGGGAAGTGATATTCATGATTTGTGAAGAAGTTGAATAAAAAACCAATTCAAAAACGAAAAAATGGGAACAAATCGCACTTTAGTAAGCCCCAGAAGTGCTGTTTTAGTCACAGCATACATAGCCATTGAAGGTGGTGGTTGGTAGGCGGAGATAGAGGAAATGATAACCACCGAAGAACCCTTCTGCAAGTAAGGAGCTGCATCCTGTAAAAGTTAATAAAGTCAGTTCAAAGTCTTAAAAAACAGACCAACAATATGAGCACAAGAATGAGAACCGTCTATGGAAAAGGTCAGCAAGGTCAGTCAATACTACAGACAGCAGACAGAGAATGCATAAGAACATAAAAAGAGGTAAACGACTACTATAGACTCCACTACAGATCTGGCATGCTTCTACAACAAAGAATCTTCTCAGGAAAAATTACCTGCAAAACAAGGATGGAGGATTTAACATTTATATCCCACATTTTGTCTAGGACAGATTCTCGCATTAGCAAAATGGGATCAATTGACGGATTCGCAGCAGCATTTGATACAACCACATCTATTTTCCCATATTTCTGCATGGTAAAGACATATAATTAGCGAAAGATAAATAAGCAAACATGAACTGATGCTAAGATCATTATGGGAGAATATCTTTTCATTTAAAGAAGTGATCCTGTCCCTTAGGCGGCAAATTAGATAGTATATTTCACAAAATAAACTATGATTGTTTACAATGCCTAGCCACCCCATTACTCATCATGAAACAAGAAGGCATTGAGAAAATTAACCAAGTCCGGCTGTAGAACTATCTCCTTCCTGCACCAAATCAAAACCAACACTCTCTACAGCTCCTATGTTGTTTCCTCTTTCAGGGTGATTCATACCAAAATAAGGTATTCAACTTCATTTCTCACCTGAACTGTCTGTTCTATGAGGTTCTTCCTCTGTTGTGCGTTTGACACATGACAAACGACACCCAACGCCTCGATTCCTCGAGCTTTGAGTTTTTCAACCGCCTCATCTACATTATTCTGTATCAATTTGACCACAAACAAAGAAGCCAGGATAATATATTAATTAAAAAAAAAAACAGTCGAGGAAGACGAAAAAGATTCTTATTTCTTGTCTGCATGCTACTGCAGATTTCATTTTTCTTTGCATATCTTCAATTCTCAATACATTAAGCTGAGGCCGAAAAGAAACTCAGACTTAAAGGCAATCCATACATACTCGCATACGATCCAAGAGACAAAAATTACAAAAATTGAACCAAGACTCCATCTTACTGTTCAATTATAACTTTTCAATTGCAAAAGAACATATCAACCCAAGTACAGTGGTAACATTCATCGTCACCCGGTACCTTAGGTGAAATGAAGAGCACACAAAGGTTGCATATGGTTGGCATTATAATTCCCAGCTAATCCAGCTCCAAATTCTCACACAACTAAACCTAACATATCCAGATGAACTAGAGCCTAGTTAAACCAACACATGATCCATAGATTTGAAAATTCTGAGGAAGAGAGAATGCCGACGAACCTGTTTGCGAGAAGAAACTACGACCGAGGCACCTTCCAGGCCAAGCCGCTCGGCTATCCCAAAGCCAATTCCCTGGGTCGAAGCCGTCACTATCGCCACTTTCCCTTCAAATCTCTTCGCCATCTTCGTTGTCTTCTCCATTTTCTCGTCGAATCGAGGACCGTGGTCTATCAGAATTTAATCGAAACTAGAATTAAGATTAGTCGTCGGTTCTTTTACAATCTTTCTCGGGATGTACGCTTTTGGACGGCACGGATCGAAGGTACTCACTCTTGACAACCTCATATGGGACCCACACCGGTTCGGATGGGTTCTCTGGGTCTTAATGATATTTACGCCTTTGGATTTGATTCTCGTTAGGTTCGTTAAGAACAATCGTTGGTGTTTTGGTGCCCAATTTTTTATTTTGTGGACGATGGAATATGCTCTTGAATTTGATTTTTCCAAAGAAGATTGTTGCCTTCCCATGGAGCAATAGGTTAAATTTATACAATTTTTGTATTGATCAAAATATATTTTTATAACAATATGTTTAAGTTCACATTATTAAGATTTAAGTGTGTGTACCTAGTTAAATAAGGGTGCATCTTTTTAATTTATAACCTAACTTTTAAGGTTTGAATAAGCTTCTTGATATAATATGAGAGTCCAAATTCTTTTTTTGGCTCTCTTATGGATATTAATAAGCCCAAAAGCTATGCAAGAATTGCTATTGTGGGATGATATATGTGAAATTACTGTGGTAAAGGAATGTGTTGTGGTGTGAATGTTTAATCCTATGTTGTTAAGGTGTGAATGTTTTGTTTGATTAAATATGAGTGTATCCCTCCATTTCATGAATTAGTTGTTGAGATGAAAATGAACTTTTTAATACAATGTAATGTATCTAAGACATTTGCATAAAAAAATGTTATATGTTTAAAATTTGTGTGCAAACTTTATGAAATTTGTGTGTGAAACAAGGTAAATAAATATAAAAAAAAAAATTAAAAAGATGACTCAATAATGCACATAAATAAAGAAAATCAATAAACAAAAAGATCTCTCTTAATATTTTGTTCTTTATATCTCTCTTATCTTATTGTGCTTGCAAAAGAATCCTTATGCAAAATAGGTCTAGAGGGATTTCCATCTTCCCCAATTTTGATTTAAGCTTTATTTTCTCAAATATGCCTATCCTACAACCATTCAAGTAACTAGTCTATATTTGAAATTTGAGTTTCTTCCATTTCCATTTAGCTATTGATAAAATTTGTTTCATTTGGGACTTAGTGAAAGTAACGAAATAAAAACTATAAACTATTAGTCAATGTAGGCTCTACACGTCATGGAACTAAATTCCAATTTTGAAGATTGGCTTGCAAACGATCAAACAACACTTGGTTGGGTTTTGAACATTTTGTTTAATGCCATTGTTGCTAGCTTATCAAAATTCCAATGCTCCTCTAATGCTTGAAATATCTTGACATGAATTTTCCCAATAAAGCTTTGCTCGTATCTCATCTATGCAGCTTTGCCTCTAGAAAATCACAAATTTAGAATGCACATATGATGCGGGGCCATCTAGTGACCAAGACAGAAATGGAAGATTGAGGCACCTCAATCTCTTAGATACCCTAAATTGAAAACAAAATTCATTTTTTATTTTAAAGTTGTGATAACTTTTTCATTCATAATAAGTATAACTTAAGGAAATCATGAAGGGGCATAAGATAATTTTTCAAGATATTTGCCAACACATAAAGGCATGAAGAGATCATCTTAGCACAAAAGTATAGCCGGTTGTGCTTGAATTACTTAAAAATCTGTGCATCTAGAATCCTTAATTCTTGAATAGATTAAGGACCAAGTCTAGTCTCTTATAGGAGTGCCGAGAAAATTCTCACATCTAAAGCTACCTTACAACATAAAAAAACACTTATATTTAACCAATTACATACACTCCCTTAGTAATATAAGACTAAACATGCAACAAAAAGCTATTTAGCAATTAGTCATTACTTCATCACCCTCCATCATGTTGACACACATGAACACTCATCCCCCATCATGTTGACACAGATACACACTTAAACAGATTCGCTAACATAAACCATAGTTCGATAAAGGCGTCAGTTTCACTGCCTATTGTTTAATTACCACGGAACTCATAAAAGAATGACTATGAATATATATATATGCGCTTAAGGTCCTCCTGCTTTTTCTGATGCTGATAAGCTTTGAAATACAAATTCCTTTTATGTAGAGAACATGGTGACGGGGAACCAAACAGAAGCGGTGCAGCCAAGCGAAGGCTTTGGAAGGCTTCACCCAGCCATCACAAATTTAACTCGAGGGGGAAAAATAACTTTCTGCAAATATTCATTTTACAGACAAAGCGGCTCCCTAGCCAGCCCCTAAAAGAAGAGCAAAATTCACTAAAGCCCAGGCTTAGAAGAAAGAAAAAAGATGAGCAAAAAAAGAACTATTTGTACAGAAATCCCGTCACATGAAGTAGCTGAGAGCCTTTTTCCTTCTCGAACCCCCTTCACCATAGAGCTCATTCCATTGTAGAAGCTCGGTCATGTTCACAGACTCCGATGAAACACTTGCACATACCTATTCCCAGATTTAAGAAGAAAGAAATAAGTTTAAATGAATCAAAATACAAATCCAAGTACTAAAGCTAACAATCAAATTAATAGATATTTAATTTTCACCATACCCGTTCATGAGCATATTTGAAGTCGTCCATGTTTAAAGGCCGTATATCTGCACTGCCACTTAAAGCAGGAGCAGGTCTCCCTTCTGCTACTGCGGCAGCATGCTCCTGTGCACTAAACAGATTAGATTACAGAAAATCCAGTGTGCCCACATCTATGTCAACACGCACATGATTTTTTATTTTTTTATTTTTTTGTCTTTTGTTTATAGTTTACCCGCACCTAGCGGTTTTTGAATCCTAAACCACAAACTTGACCCTTCTACGAGGGGAGAACATGGCTTTGGACATTCATTGGTAATAAAAAGTTTGACGTATCAAAAGGGTTTGGAACCAAATGCAATCACATGACTAACTATATCAGCATCTAGCAAAATATTTCCAAATTGGAGCTTGAGAAAATATTTTGGGTTTCCAAATTGTTATTACGGAAATTGCTTTGATGATAAGGTAAACCACATGGGTAAGGTAAAGTATGGGCGCAGCTTGCACCAAAATGATTTCTGATAACACATCACAAGTGGCACCGATAAGAAACTGTTGGTGTAGAAAAACAATTGTTTAACTGCTTATTGATTGGATGGAAGAAACAAACCTTTTTTTCCTTTTCCAATATCTCTTTAATTGGACGGTGAGCCGCAGTTACACATAGATTCTGCAATATGACAGTAAATATGATGACAGTCACTCCAGTGGTTGAATAAACAATAAAGCAGTCAACCATCAAATGAAATTAGCAATAAATATCACCTTAAGGTCACTTCCAGAATATCCGTCTGTCATATTTGCAATTGCATCAAAATCAACATCAGGAGACAAGTCCTCTTTTGCCAGTATGACTTTTAATATCTTCCCTCTATTTGGTGCGTCTGGCAAGTTTACCATTAATCTGTTGAAAAACATACAGCATATAAACATATCTGTTACACTAGAAATTTTACCAGAATGTAGAAATGAAACAATCAAGCAGAGATGTGTGTAGGCAGAGTGGAAAGATTTTTATGTCCATATGAGTGCGTGAAACTTTTGGACCAAGTCTGTCGCAACGTTTTACCTACGGGGAAGCCTTCGGATGACTGCTTCATCAAGGTCAAAAGGCCTATTTGTAGCTGCAAGTACCAAAACACGCTCTGTGTCTTTTGTCCGCAAGCCATCCCAGTTCACCATAAATTCATTTTTCATCTTACGCATGGCCTCGTGTTCCCCTGGATTTTCCCTTCGGCCCAACATGCTGTCAACCTGTAAGAAACAAAGTGAAGAAAAGATCAGCGATGATTGGCAGACACAATTAAACATGAAAGGGCTAAAAAGCTCACTTCATCAACAAATACAACACTTGGCGCAATTTTACTGGCAAGTGAGAAAACAGCTTTCACATACTTCTCACCCTCACCAAACCACTGCAAGTAAGGAAGAAAGATATTAAAATTATGGATGAAGTTGTCCTAGAGAATATGCCACGGTCACTGAAGCAAACTATCATTATTAACCTTTGATGTGATGCTTGACATGGAAATGTTGATAAAGTTCGCACCAGCTTCAGTAGCCACAGCTTTTGCAAGCATCGTCTTCCCAGTCCCAGGTGGCCCAAATAATAAAATGCCTTTGCATGGCTAGATACAAAAGATATACAGTTATTGTTCCTCTAAAAACTTATAAACAAGCATAAAATTAGAATATGGCATTATAGAAGTACTGTGTTGCAGCAGTATATCTGTTAAACCTGACAGTCATGGAGAGCTGCTCATGGCAAATTTACGAAGAAAAGAGAAGAATCTAAGGGATGGTCAAGCAATAAAATATTGACCAGAGAAAGAAGGGCAAAGACATTAACAGATCAAAACCTGCATTTATCTATGTAGATCATATCTTAGTTTTTAGTTAAACTAGAACCTTAGAGCAACCAATGATAGGTAAAGCATAAAATTTATACAGGTCAAACTACTCTAGGGTAAGATCACCCAAAAAATACTTAAAATAATCAGTGAACCAATTTATGATGGACTTGAAATACAGATTCAACGAATTGAACGAATAGCTCAACTAATTGTAATTCATGGATATTTAAGCAAAGCATAACATCTTCTTTGAATAAGAAGAATATAAAAACCTTAGTTAGTTGGCCCTTGCAAAATAGTTCAGGCCTTTGCAAAGGAAGCATCACCAACTCCTTCAATGTATCCTTCACATTTTCAAGAGCCCCAATATCATCAAAAGTAACTCCAATATCATTTGGTGGAATAACATCAGCAAGAAGCCTTTTCTCGAATTCATTTTCTGTTACAACATCCTGATTTCAACCCAAACAATCAGTATGACGATTATTAAACAGCAGTTCAACCAACATAAACTAGTCCAACTATAATCAGCTATGGGATTGTCTAATAATCACCTTAAGAGACTTCTTCAAGCTCTTTGATTCATTCTGGATAGCCTGCAAGATCCTAATCCCGTACTGGATGCTGCTAGAATTGGAATGTGGCATTACAATGTGTAATTCCATCTGATAACTAAATCTTTAGCCACCAAGGAATGCAAATGATTTCACCTAACAGCCTATCAATTACCTCTCACTAGACAATACAACCCTTGCATCAGGATCAGCTTCAGGATTCTGCATCAGATGATGGCTTAAAGCCCATCCAACTACTTTCTCTGTACCTGTAACACAGAACAAACAAATAAAATAAGAGAGAGAAAATCTGGCAACTCATCTTCTATAGGTATATCAAAATAGAGCATACTTTCAGTCGTAAGAGTTTGGTCCTTAATGCACAATGTCTCAAGTCCTTCACATTCCATCCCACTCCGACCAAGGACCTATAATTATTAGCTAAATGTGAGCATCACTTGCAAAAGGCCCACTTTATACAAATTCATAACTGATCTTAAACTTCTTACTAAGAGCAACAATAATGATAGATGCTAAAATGCAACTATGTTAGTCACTTACCGTGCGCAAGTGATACAGATTTCCTTTCATTTTGAGCGTTTCAGCATCCCGATCCAATTGGTGCTTCCATGACGCTAGAAGTGTCTCATCCTGCAAATATTTATAAGCTTCCACAACACGTTGACAAAGCAAAACCAAGTAACTAATCACAAAGAATCCAATACACAGACCTGTGGCATGTGAATGGTTACTTTATTGGGAAAAAGCTTGGTCAGAAGTTTTGTTGATTTCGGAACTTCTTTGCCCCTGTCATGCAGTCTTCCAAAACTATCCTGAAAAATCAAAAGGCAGTAACATCATGATGCTGTACATGGATGGTTTCTGTCAGTCGCAGCACAATTTCACAATATTCATTGAAAAACTTGTACAATAGCTCATAAGATATTCTGTGTTTAAGAAAGTACAAAGACATGCTATTAAGTTGCATAGAAGCTTTTATGCAAAGACTTCTATAAATAAAAACTAATTGATAGCAGGAAAATTATCCAACTTCGCAACTTCCAACTCTCCATGATCTATGTCAAACACAAGTAGTAATATCAACCTGCAAAAACTAAGCAAACCAAGAAGCCAATCTCCTAGATGGCCCAGGGGAACATATAACCTTCATGTGTTTTCCCCAGAGTTGCACTTCAATTATCAAAAGAATGCTCTATATGTGCAATAAAAAGTAGCTTTCCAACAATAAGCCAAAATTTAAAAATATTCTACCAGCATTAGCATCAGACAAAAACAGAACATAAACACACAAGTGACAAGAGAGATATCAGAGGGCATATTTTCAAATCTGACAATAGTAATTACCAAGTGTAACTTATACACAAACCGAGTAATCTAATATTTTTTCATGAAACATCTTAGTCATTCTACATACAAATAAGTTCTTATAATACACTGGATAACATAACAAGAGTATTATGACACGTGCATTTCACACTCCAAAGTAGGAAAGTGAGTGCCCTAAACTGCAAAATTCTTTCCCGTCCAGAGAAACAAATAACAAAGTCCTGGACATATCCTAAAGAAACTAAGAAGCCAGAGGAAAAAGAGGAACAATAATATATTGTCAACAACTAGTTCATAGCATGAAAATTTTATGGAGGTCCATGCTTAAAGATACCACTTTATTATTAACACCAGTGTATCTTTCTTCCAGCTAAAAACTCGAAGAAACAAATACAGATACTGACAAAAAAATAACAAGTAACGTAAAAATAAAAACAAAGAAATAAATAACGAAGAGGACCCCACATTCAAAGCAGAATAGACGTGATGATTTCTGAGTATAAACATTACCGGGAAAGCCAAGTCAAGAAGAGCAGTTTGACTGCTGCCAAATTTAGTGAAAAGCAGACCACCAGGATGTGACTGCAAGAAGAAAAAAAATATAAAGTAAGATGGCCGCAATTGTATAATAGCAGCCAAAAGAAAATAAAGGAACTCCTAAATAGAGTTAAAACGTAATTAGCTTCCCTAAACGCAAGATTTGACTTTTAGTTGACTGAAATGAACTTCTATCACATTCTTTTCTTTCTAAAACTTCATATTTTTCTGTTACATAATTATTCGGTCACATGCCAAACTCTCCCCTGGAAAGTAGATTGCTCTCCTAAGCAGCACAAGACAGGCATATCTCACACTCCTTGAATGCTAAGATGAAAATGGGGCCATGTAGCTCACACCATCGTGGTAAGCAACAATAATTTTTCAGAATGTGATGAGTAGCTCCCAAGCAGGAACTATTCTCAACCCACAAAACGTATAAAGCTCTTAGCCCTTGGTAGACAGAAAAACCCAGCCCACTACCCATTTATATATGAAGGCGGTTTGTATTTCCTCCAGGCATTCCACCTTCAGACTAGATGACATTCCATAGCAATTCCTTCAGTGTCAAACTCTACCACTGATATCATCCTAGCATTTACAAATTATGTATCGTCAAAAATGCCACTTATGACCCAAAACCTATTATTCACTTCTTCAAAGTTCCTAATCCTCAATACTGAAAGATTTTCCTGGAGAAAACCAGGCATACATTAGAAGAAAAAAGGAATTAAGTGAATAGAGATAGAGCATAACACACTTCAGACAACATGAACCGATAGGCCAAAGTGTTCTACTCCATATCACGACCTAATTATTGTAATTCCTCATCTCAATTTGGATTGAATAGAAATGCATTCCGGCTACAATTTAACAGAAATTTAAGAAAATGTTACCTTCTCTTTGCGATTGTCAATATGAGTGTGAGAACCTATTACGACCACATTATCAGGAAGCTTTTCAAGTTTGCTTTTGAACGTAGAATATGAGTCTCCACTTCCTACCATGGACTTCTCAGCATCTTTCATAAACAGAATGAATGGAACGCTTCTGCTCTCACTAGTTACAACCTGACAAAAAGATATAATAAACTCATTAAGAACAAAAAAATAAAAAAGCAAAAAACAGAATTCAATTGGACTCAATGGACTACAACAGGGGAGGGGGAAACCTCAAACAAAGTATTAATAAGTAACTTGTCCAATTCTTCTGAGCCCGTGTCCAAACGAAGATCAGTCACTGGGAAGAGAGAGAGAAAGATTTAACACAAAGCAATAAGAAAGTACTGAAAAATGGTATAATTTTCCGTTGAAGCTTGTTAGATGGTGTCCTTGAATAGGATTTTTACCATTACAAAAGAATCCATGACCTGTCTCACATTGACCTCCAAGATCAACGCCATCAGGTATAGACTTATCAAACCTGACACCAACTTTTGACAATGGATTCTCCTCAAAAACTAATGCCACCTTTCCACGGCTTCCACTAAGAGGGCCCCTAAACATTAAATAAACAAGCACATTTCACAACATGAAAAATGATTCACCTTCCCACCCAAAAAGAAAAAAGAAAAAAGAAAAAAAGGAGAAAAACTACATCATGCTTAGCTTAGGGAGTAAGAGAGAGAGAGAGAGAGAGAACCTACGCACTAATTCATTAAGAGAAATAAAACAAGGGGTTTGATTGAAAATCCTACAAAGATAAATAGGATAAGATGACCTAGAAAGATAATATAACCCATGTAAATTATTCATGCTCATTTTACCGTGAAGGAGATGCTGCTGGATATAAGCCACCTGAACTAGTAAATCGTACTCTATCACCTGCATATTCATATGTAGACAAAATGCCTCAGGAATCAAAAAAAAAAAAAGAAATTAGAAAGAGGGAGAAAAACTGGAAAGTGAGGTGCAACGCCATCTGTAGATGCACTTAAAATGGCATACCTATTTTAAACATGTAATTTTTTGATGCCCCAGAAGGAGAAGGTACAGTTTCAGACTCCATCTTAGGTTGAGATTCCAAGCCATTAGAAGAAGGTGGATTAGAAGAGCTGGGTGGGTCCACATCAACTGGCGATTGATCCGTGCTCCTAGCCAAGTCAACAGGTAAAGGACTTTGTTTGGAGCAGTTGCAGGATTTTTCTGCATTATATCCATCCTTCAGCAGTTCTGCTTCCTTCGATGATAAACCCTACATGTTAACAAATGTTTCAACTGATCACCCAATTCAGAAAGAAATAGGTACAATTGATATAAAAATCATACTCAAGAAGGTATTTTTATCTTACACCCACAAATGAATGGCTATCAAATATGAGCAATTTAGCTCCAAAGTAATTAGCAAGCGCCTTTGCCAACATCTCCTGATAAATCTCAGACCCTACAGAGAGAAAACCAAAAAGGATCAGTTCAATTTTTGGAATTTAACCACTACAGCATCAAAAGATATCTTGAAGACTAAAATTCATGGGAATTCCACGCACCAGCGGGACCAGAAAGCAAAATTCTTGGATTCACAGTGGTAAGATCTGAGGTATACTTTGCATGTTCTTTATGCTTCAAGTGTATAACAGATGCAGCAATCAGCACATTTTTTGTGTTCTCACTGCAAAGAGAGGAAATAAATATATTTTGAATCACAAGTCAGCACCACATTATTCAACATCATAAAATATTTAACCAGTCAAACCATGAATACATAAAATAATAGCCCTATGCGAGCTAAGGAACTACAAAATACCAAGCTCTAATTAATCTTCTTCCATTAGAAATCATTTGAAAAGAAAGAAAGTAAAAAAAACCAAAAAAAAAAAAAAACTTTCTTCACAAGTTGAATAAGCAACATGATTTTATTCTAGCTATTTGGTCTCTAGGCCACCGTAGTGCAATCTAAAGCAGTAGTATTACATGTCCCAACCCATAATCAAGTAATGAAATTGGTTAATATTCTTCTATCAGAAAGGATTGGAAACTAATGTTTGATAACCAAGAAGTATAGTAGACAGCTTGAATTGAAATAAAGAATTTTTCACTGAAAACATGTATGACTAACAGATGCCTTTTTCAGGAAGGAAGAGTTCTAAAGACAGTATTACTCAACAACAGTGAATTTAACATGTTTCATACCTTAAATAGTAAGGAAAGCTGTCGAATGAAACATCTATATATCTGCCATCAATAATTCCTGCACAAACATCTTCACGAAAGACTGCACACCGCAAAGACATACCCGAAGTTGATGCTGGCTGCGAATCCCTCCACTCGTTTCTTTCTTCCAAAACCTGTTTACAGATACTTTTGCTCAATTTCAGTGTACAACTAGTTGATTGTGCTAACATCCTGAACAAAGGCCTTAGCAAATCATTCACCCCAGAGAGTTTTACATTGCCTGCCTCTATGCCAGAGTCTGGATTGCAATCGTGAAGAGAATTCTTGTTGATTGTTCCAATTTCTGCAGCTTTATCACTCCCACTAATTGGTGCCGAGTTGCACTCCAGGCCATCAAGCTCAACTTCTGTGCCATCATTGACAACAGATTGAGAAGCTACTTCGGGACCCTGGTGGATTTTAGGGATGGGCTGAGCTGGAGACTTCCAACGAGATAGATCTTGCCTCATGCTAGAAAGAGATGCCAGTATGGAAGCTCCAGCCACAGCTGAAGGATCTCCTGCCCTCCTTTCAAGGGGCAGCAGTTTTCCAAGACCACTTTGAACCTCTGAACCTTTAACTGGAACGTCATTCATTATAAGCTGAAAAATCTATGTTGATAAGGATTAAGGCTAAACACTGTTTATAGACATTCATCCACCGTCAACAGAAAGAATATAGAAAGTGGAAAAAATCCAAATAAATAAAGAAAGAAAGAAAAGCGGGGGATGAAGGGAGATAACAAAATTGAAAAACCACCCAAAAAACAAAGAGAAGGATACATAGGCATGGTTTGTTCCAAACACCAACTCATCACCGGAATTAAGGGTGCAGCTACTACCACTCTTCTTAACATTCGTCCCGTTCACTTGCACCGTTCCCTTGCTCCCAATAATATCTAGCACTGCTACGTCAGTGCCGTCGCGCTGATCATTTCCAGAAATAATGAGTACTCATACTGCATGTACGTATTTCTAAGGAGTTCATCTCCAAAAAGACAGAAAACGAGTAACACCCAAGCATTATCAGCCTCACAATCACGTGCATGTGCTCGCTTGTGAGGAAAACCATGCACAATTCTGTTTCAACCCTACAAATTTTAGTGAGCGTAATAAGATTGAAGCTTAAGATTTACCTGCGCGTGCCTGATCTTGCATAGACTCCCACTAACATTCAGATCCTTCAAACATAAATTGCAGTGCTTATTTGAACCAATCACAAAGTTCTCAGTGCATACTGGAACATTTGAATTCTGCGAAACATGTTTGACAACAAAAATAGCTTACTACCCAGAAAAACTAAATCACTTCCCAATTCAACCCAAACCAAAACAAAAAAGGAACAGCTTTATCTAAATCTCAAGCCTACGAAATCAGAACCAGATAACCAAAAGAAATGATTCTAAAACCTGGGCTGACTGTGTTAGAAGCTTGCACCACGGCATCGAGTTCTCGAAGGTCGTCGCCGGATTGCTCCGCTTGTGATAACCAGTCCACGACGAGAACGAACTTCTCGGCTTATCCACCACCAGCGCCGGCGAAGCCCCTTCAAAGCCAAAGCCAAATCTCAAAAATTTCCTCGAATTCAAGACTCAGAGAATTTCAAGAAATGGAAACGCAAAAAGAAAGCAAGAAAGCAAGAAAGCAAGAAAGCAAGAAAGCAAGAAAGCAAGAAAGCAAGAAAGCAGAAAGCTCTTCAGAGAGCAAGAAAGAAACTCTCACCCTCCGCGATCGGCGCGGCCACAGGCCCAGCCTCGCCCTTCCCCGGACTCACTGCCTCCCCAGCGATCGGCGCGTTCTCCGACGTCGCAGGCGCGCTGCACGACTCCTTAGAATTCTCAGCCCCCGCCGGAGTCGGCTTCTCGGAGGCACCGCCATTATCGACCTGAAATCACACAAATCCACCACTCAAAAAGCCCTAAAAAACTCTCACTCCCCCCCCAAACATCCACCAAACAAGAAAACCCAACGCCTTAAAATTTCCTTTTCTTGCACACCTTTTGACGCTTCGGCGAAGGAGGTTTATCTTCCGAAGACGAGGATCTCTTGCTGTTGTTGTTGTTGTTATTGTTCCCGGACAGAGATCCACTCCGCCTCGTTGAAACCATGCCTTCTCTCCACTCTTTGTCCTTCCTTCTTGTTTCTCTCCTTCCCCTTTAGCCTCCGCTTTGTAAAATATAATGTGAGAGAGAGAGAGAGATAGAATATGAAATATGAAACTTTCTTTATGATTACTATGCAATTTCTAGCTCTGTATTTTTATCATTTTTCCTTTTTTTTTTTTTAATTTCATTTGTTTGGTGCGTTGACAGTTTGATACCTCGCCTTCTCTGGTTGGTTGGTTTACAGAATGGAACTCGCTTATTAACTCAACGCAATCAATTTCGTCGTTACAAATCAGTTTGACTTCCCACTCCCCGTCACACTTCCATAAAAAGCTACATAAATCGGTGAAAAGGTGAAACCCCGGAACATTCCGTCTTTCCTTTCTTGACCACTACACGCGCCGCCGCCAACGCTGAGCATGACATGACGAGACTAGAAATATTGTCACGGTAAATCATTTGAAGTAAAATTCCAAAGTAAATTACTAGTTTTACATTGAAGAACACATAGGGAATGTGTGTATTTTCTGATGGTTGGGAATGCAACGTGCATGAGCCACCGACGAGTTGGTGAAAAATCCGAAAGTAACCGCGAGGGAATGATGTACAAAAGTTTTACGCAGAAAAGAAATCTGACAGAGACCCACGACATTATCCGGGAAAGATAAGGCGATTTGTATATTTTCCATTCAGGGGACTGTAATTGTATAATGATTAAAGACTTGGACATTAAGTCGTAGCATAAGAAGCAAGGTGAATATCCCCCTCGTTGCATCATTTGGCTTTCGTTTTCCCAAAGAGTGTTATCAAACTTGATAGTAACATTCAATCTAATATCGAGTTTAGGTGATCAACGTGACCTAATTGTAACGTGGGGTCAAAATTTATTTTCAAAGCATGATTTAACGGGGCTAAGAACATTTTTTGCACCATTAATATTGTTATCATTAATTATATCTTAATATATTGTTTTATTCGTAACACTAAAGTTACTTTCTTTATAATACCTCATTAAGCCGTGTTATTGGTGGGTCAACAGGAGGCACAAATACTATCATTTATCAGAACAACCAAAATAGTGTAACTGTTAAACTACTAAAAATGATTGTAATTTGCTACCCCTGACTCCACAGTGGAACTTCAAGGATCACGTTCTCTTCATTTCACTCGTGACAATTGCATAGATCTCAACAGTGTGAAAGAAGTAACAAGAAAATAATAATTAAAAAAGTTTGAACGGTAGGGTCACTAGTGCTAAATTGGGGCATGTATAATGGTATAAATTTAGTAGGCTTAATAGTTTTGAGCAGGGAAGTCTAGTTATATGGTTAGCTAGATATTATACACATAAAATATTTTAAAAATTAGAGGACAATTTCTTTGCCAACCGTGCCCTTAATAGTAGTTTAGTGCTTAAATTTAATTCTTATTACAAATCATTTAATCCACAAAAAGGAAGATAATTATATTCTAATAATGTTGGTTTGTGAATATATACATAATATAATTATTGGACAATAGAATCTCAAATCATAGGGAAAAAATACTTGTAATATGTTTTATAAATTTAGACAACTATTATTCTTAATAATTTATTTTAGTAAGGATGAATATTGGTATCAGAACTTATCTTTTATTTACATGATCCAATCTTGCAAATAAGTATGTCATAAGAAAAAAATATATTTGGAATATATCTTATAAATTTAGACAATCTATCTCTTTAATTAAATATTTAAGAAGATGTGTATATAGTCTTTTACAGTACTTATATTATAATTATCAATTTATCATATTATAAAGATTTTTTTTTTCAAAGAACATGAACAATATCCTAATAAATTTTATTAATAAATAAATATATTATAGAGATTTACGTTAGAAAAAATTCACGAAGGAACGTGAGAGACACGAATCAGATGATGAAGGTTTTCCTTCAGCGGAATTATCCTAATTGTTCGTGGCAAACAGACTTGGCCCCCCCTCCCCCGGTTGGCAAGCAGAATATTCGTAAGGTCTCGAAACGTATACTTCATTACAAGGGCATAAATTGCGAAGCACCCAATAACTCACTCCTGCTCTATAAATACTCGCCTCCATTACTACTCCGTAAACCCTAGACTTCTCGTAGATTTCTCAGTGCTCTCGCCTCTATCAACCCCTTCAAGCGCCACTGTTGTTGGTAAGTTTAGATCCACCCTTCTTGTGTTGCATACACTCATGCATATGTTTATTGTGGAATTTAATGCCTGGCCATATTTTTCAAAAGAGGTTTCGATTTGATTACCATTGCGCACAGAACTGTTCGTTATGACCGAGATCTTATGTTTTGCGCAGTGAATTACTGTTTCTGGAAGCTGTTTACTCAAGAATTTGTGTATTGGAAACTTTGAATTTGAGTTCTTGCGGTCGTTATGTAGATGTTTAATTCAGATCCATCTCTTTTCGTTTAACAAAACTAATTTTTTATTAGTAGGCGTTTCAGCTCACTGATTTTTTTTTTTTTTCGTTTTGTTGAGCAAAGATGATTCCTTGTATCTGATTTTCTTGTTCGTGATAACACCCGTAATAAAGTTGGAGTATTTGTGAGAATTTGATTTAATTTATGGAACTATGTAGATTGGTTGATTTTGGAGGTCTAGTTAAATTTGTCTGTTAGATTTTTTTGGATCGGATGTTTAGCTTAATGCAGTACAGTGAAGAAGCGATTAACTGTATCGTTTTCGCTGCTTGTACACTTGTAGAAGCAATCCGCAGACCTAGCTACAATGGCAGTCACATTCTATGATGTTAACTCGTCGGCTGGCCTGAAGAAACTTGATCAGTACCTCCTTACTCGTAGCTACATTACAGGGTTAGTTTTCGCGTGTCATTTACTTTCTTCTTTTTTCTCCTTATTTAAGTGCTGCTTTTCTTGTTCTTCTTGGACTTGGTTTCTCAAGCGAAATTGAGAAGAACACGGAGAAGACATGTTTAATTATGGTAAATCTTACGGTATGTTTATATTATCTTGCTTTCTTCAGCTACCAAGCTTCAAAGGACGACATTACTGTATATGGAGCTCTTTCTAAGGCTCCATCAACTGAGTACGTTAATGTCTCTCGGTGGTACAACCATATTGATGCACTCTTGAGGATCTCGTAAGCTCTCATTATCTTCATCGTTAGATCACAAGTTAATTACTCATCTATTCTTTTCTTAATCTATTTATTTGCGATTGTAGTGGTGTTTCTGAAGAAGGGTGCGGCGTCACTGTTGAGGGATCTGCTCCCATCACTGAGGCAATTGCTACCCCCCCTGTTGCCGACACAAAGGTAAGTGCATTTGTCCTTAGTTTAAGTGTTCATCTGCAACTTCCTTTTTCTGCACTTGTACTTACTGTGGTTCAATTGGACATGGTGTTGATGTTTTCTTCAGGTCTGATCTGGGTGTTGTTAGATGGCTATTCATTACAGAAGTGCTTGCTTTCTTTTTATCTTATTTTTAGATGTTTCTTTAATGGTTAAATCTCATACTGGATCATATGTCATGTTTTCAGGCCTCAGCTGCTGAGGATGACGATGATGACGATGTGGACCTTTTTGGTGAAGAGACCGAGGAGGAGAAGAAGGCTGCGGAAGCACGTGCAGCAGCCATTAAGGCATCTGGCAAAAAGAAAGAATGTGAGTTTTATGTTTAATGTTTATGCGGCTTAGGTTGCTTTTAAGTATGTTCTGTTGTACTCCTCCCTGCTTTCCCTCCCAGTGTTATTGACACCAGTATTTCCTTTTTGCCATCTTCATCAGCTGGCAAGTCATCAGTTCTTTTGGATGTTAAGCCATGGGATGACGAAACTGACATGAAAAAGCTTGAGGAAGCAGTGAGAAGCGTTCAGATGGAAGGATTGTTCTGGGGAGCATGTATGTCTTTAATCTTGATTCTGCATGTTGTTATTTTGAACCTTAGAAAGAAATCAAACCCCAAGGCTGTCTGTCCTCCAACTTTGTAGAATCTTTCTTTTTGGCTGGATTTACCATCAGATACCATGCCAATTGTTAAAGAAATTGAAGATGTTATCTTAACAATTTCCTGTATTTCTGATTCTAACATTAATTGTATGTTTGTCACAGCTAAACTTGTTCCAGTTGGATATGGTATCAAGAAATTGCAGATAATGCTTACCATTGTGGATGACTTGGTATCTGTTGATAGTCTTGTTGAGGAGTGTCTTACAGTTGAACCAATTAATGAGTATGTCCAGAGCTGTGACATCGTGGCCTTCAACAAAATATGTAAGTAGAGTTATAACCTTCTTTGTACCAATCACTTTATGCAGAATAGTTGTTGCATTGAGTGTATGGAATGTTGTATTTCTGTTTACAGAACTCTTGTTGATGGATTTCGTTTGTTTTCCTGGGATTCTTGTCGCAGAATCGGAGGATTTTTAGGGGTTGAAGTCCAATGTTGCTGAGGAGTCGCGGGCTCCGAGAGATAAAAAGACCTTAAGTTATGGCTACTTTGTATTTTTGTTTTTGATCCTGGAAACTCTATATTCCAATTTTTGTTCTTTGGGACGTGTAATTGTGTCTGTTACTCTATTTATGTCATTTCTGTTTGCAATGACTTAACGTATGTGCATCGCATAGCTTGATATCTGGTATTTTTGGCGGAAGCAGCAGGTGTTTTTTTCAATTTAAATTAAGTCGAGCCCTAAAAAAAGGGGCTTCACGTGGATAAAAAAAATGCAGATTCAATTCAACCTTAAAAAGGCCTTTTATAAGTTCAAAAATATTCGGTCTTGCTCTCTGCTATAATTGAAATATACCTCAATACAAGGCACTGAAAAGGAGAATGTGCAAAATAAACGAGGCCGCTTCCAAGAAATGACCAATAATTGCTGCAATGTAAATTTAGTACATAAGCTACACAGTCTCCCCTCTTTAGTCTCCCTTTTTTCTTTCCCTTATTCCGTTTGGACAAATGGAAAGAGCTCGGCCAGAGAAGATAATGAAAAGAAGGCATCCAGTATCGAGTTGCTGCAATGAAAGAGCTGGATGGATGATTAAAAAACGAAAGGAAAATGCATCCAGTGTCGAGTTGCGTAAAAACGACGTGGGTCGCTATTCGCTCCTTTGCCAAAAGTACAGACCAAGACGACCTTGGCTTGTATTTAGGGAGAGGACGAAGAAGCAAAGATATGCCGAAAGGAACAATGCAAACGTACTCGAGCGAGGACGCGGCTCCGGTCTCTTCGTCTGTTACTGCAAGCACTGTGGCTCTCATGTCCTCATCACAGGTTCTTACTCTCTCTATGTTGAGCCAGTAGCCTCATTTGCACCTTCACATTTTGGCTAGGCAGTTAGGCTTCCTCAGATCCATCTCTTGTATCTTGAAGCAGTCTCTAAATTTCGTGGTTTTTTGTAAGTGCTTTGCAATCTAGTCGGTGTGGATTTCGTCAGTTCTCAGGGACTTGTTTCCCGAAGCAACAGTTTAGTGTGTTGTTTTCTTTCATGTTCTCTTCCTAGCTTTTCCTACTGCTCTGGAAGAACACTGAAGCAACTATACTCTTTTCTCTTTTTTCCCCAAAGAATATTGCTAGCTAACTAGCGCAAGTGGTGAGTTATTGAAAATCTTGGGCTAGATGTGCGTGAGTTGGGTGCATGTGTTATGATAAAAATAAAAAAATTGATTATAGAGAAACTGGAGTCTCTGCATACATATAAATGTTCTCAATTGCTCTGCATGTGATTCTTAACCTTAAATTATGAGCATCCATGTGAACTCACACTCTGGAGTCCTCCATATTTACTTTTTGGTATGTGCTGTAGGATGCTCGGGTTTCACCCTGTATATCACAGTTAGAAGGAGGGCTTGTTCAGGTTGCCATAGAAGTTGAAGATCGTGCCTAACGCTGAGCCATCACAAGTAACAAAATGTTTTCTCATCTAAAACACATTGGTTCTGCAGCACAAATTTAAAAAGATTTGATTTTTTTTTTCTTTTGGGTAAATTCTAAGAGACTAAAGTTTATTTCTTATTAACTGAATTACTGAATTTGAAATTTAGAAACTGCTGCACATCCTTAGTCAAACTGAATTATCAGCAATGGGTTTATTAAATGCTAAGGTTTGGGTTTTAAGAGTTCCATGATATCTCACGATGTCAACATGCGAGAGCAGCCATTGATTTTTGGAAAAAGCCACCTTCTCGGCTTGAAGTCCAATGTTGCTGAGGAGTCGCGGGCACCGAGAGATCTCGAAAGACCTTAAGTTATGGCTATTTTGTATAAACTCTATATTCCAATTTTTGTTCTTTGGGACTTGTAATTGTGTCTGTTACTCTATTTATGTGATTTCTGTTTGCAATGACTTAACGTGTGTGCATCACATAGCTTGATATATGGGCTTTTTGGCGGAAGCAGCAGGTGTTTTTTTCACTTTAAATTAAGTCGAGGCCCTAAAATTAATACAAAAAGGGGCTATAAAAAAATGCATATTCAATTCAACCTTAAAAAGGCCTTTTATAATTAAAAAAATATTGGGTCTTGCACTAGGCACTAAAAAGGAAAATGTACAAAAAATAGGAAGGAGAATGTAAAAGATATTGGAAGTGAATGAGTGTTTAGAGTTATAAGTAGCGAAATTTTTTTATTTAAAATTTTAAAGTTTTACGATAGGTTTTTATTCACGTAAAGTACTTGTGTTCGATACATGTAAGAAAAAATATTAAAAATGAGTATTGTTTGTCTCACACTTTAATACAAAATAAACAAAGCTGCTTAACAAAAAAAACAATAATTGCTACAATGTCAATTTTCTTTCCCTTTGCTCTGTTTGGGGGAATGGAAAGAGGTTGGCCAGAGAAGACGATATAAAGAAGGCATGACGCTGGATGGAGGATTAAAAAACAAAAGGATAATGCGCAGTATCGAGTTGTATGAAAACGACGTAGTTTCTCTATTGGCTCCTCGCCAAGTACGGACCAAGACGACCGTGGGTCATATTGAGGAAGAGGAGAAGGAGACGAAGAAGCAAAGACATGCCGAAAAGAACAACGCACACGTACTCGAGCGAGGACGCGGCTCCGGATGGACCGGACTCCGATCTCTTCGTCTATTACTGCAAGCACTGTGGCTCTCACGTCCTCATCACAGGTTCTTACTCTCTCTCTCTCATTCTAATTCTACTTTTCTGTAACTGATGGCAAGTCAAATCACCTAAACCCTACGCTTCGATTTTCCCCTTTTCTTATTTCTTCTGATGTCTATCACTTTATGTGATAGTAGTTCTTTGCTACGTGACTGCTTTATGCGATATCGTCAGAGCATCGTTGTCTTTTATTTTTTTTATTTCTTTTTCTTTGAAGTTGGTGGAAATGCGGTACTTAAGGAGCTCTCAAAAGTTTTATCTCCTTTGCGCAGATTAATTTCTAAGGAAATTCGATTGATTTGCCCTAATCTTTGTCTAAATTGCGTTGCTGCTATTAAGTGGCTTTGGGGGAAGGTCAAAAGGTGGCGCAGTGTTATATAGAACAGGGAATTGGAAGATGGGAGTTCATTTATTTCGGCATGCTGATTACTCAATAATAACGAAAAGTTTCACATAAGACTCGTTAGGTTTAATATATTACGGTCTAACACAACTTCAGAGATAGATTGTATTTGATTGATTTATAATGAATAGGGCTTAAGTAATTGCAGGGCTGGACGTTTTTGATATTTCTATTATCTTACGAACTCTGTCCGATTGAAATTTGTATAACTTGTTTTGTGTATGAGTGTCCTAGTAGCATTCTTTGTTTGGTCTTGGAATTACTTCCATACTGAAGTGTATTTGTTATAAGATACCCAGTTGCAGAAAATGCCCAAAAGGAAGACTGACAAGGCATATGTGTTGGACAAGAAAAAGCATCTGGCAAGGTTGAACATTAACGATGCAGGAAAAGTTCTCTTGAAACGGTAATTCTATTTTTTGTAAAGGATCTGTGCACTCTTGTTCTTTTCCCACTTTTTTAGATTGTTTGAGTTATCCTGCTTTTCCTTTATGTATTACTTTGAAATATAATACTAGTTAGACTTACGGCTAAATTTGCTATGTCTTTCAATTGGCTTACCGTTAATTTGTACAACTGTACAGTTGCATAGTTTGTTGCATTAGTTATTTTGTCTTGAATCTGTCCTCAGAGCATTTTGAATTTTTAATTGATAATGCTTTTAGTAGTTTTTTTTCCTTCAGTTATAAGTATACACGCATTAAATCTCATAGTGATGCTGTATCTTCCTCTTCAGGGGTGAAGGGAAACTGGAGAAGCAATTCCGTATGAACTGCATGGGTTGCGGGCTGTTTGTCTGCTATCGCTCAGAAGAAGATCTGGAGTTTGCTTCTTTCATTTATGTTATTGATGGTGCACTTAGTACAGTTGCTGCTGAAACTAACCCACAGGTATAAGAAATGCTTATAATGGTTATCATATGCCATCATCTATAGGCTGAAATAAAAACAATTGAACTTTAGACTATTTCTGTTAGAGATTAGACTAATCAGTAATTTTGAGCCAGTAGCCTCATATGCACCTTCACATTTTCAGGATCACTAGTTGTATTTTATCTTGAGCTAGAGTTTGCCCCCCTCTGTGTCTAGGCAGTTTGGCTTCCTCAGATCTATCTCTTGTATCTTGAAGCAGTCTTTAAATTTCTTGCTTTTTCGTAAATGCTTCATAATCTAGTCGGTGTGGATTTCCTCAGTTCCCACAGAGTCGTTCCCTGAAGCAACAGTGAGTTTGTTGTTTTCTTTTATGTTATCTTCCTAGCTTTTCCTACTTCTCTGAAAGAGCACTGGAGCAACTATACCCTTTTCTCGTTTTTCCAAAAAATGTTGCTAGATAGCCAGCACAAGTTGTGAGTTATTGGGGATCTTGACCTTGAGGTCTGAGATTCAACACCCCATGTATGTGAGTTGGGTGCATACGTTATGATTAAAAGAAAAAAATTATTGTAGAGCAACTGGAGTCTCTGCATGCATGTATATGCTCTTAATTGTTCTGCATGTGATTCTTAACCTTAAATTATGAGCGTTCGTATGAACTTACACTTTGGAGTCCTCCATATTTACTTTTTGGTATGTGCTATAGGATGCTCCAGTTCCACCCTGTATATCACAGTTAGAAGGAGGGCTTGTTCAGGTTGCCATAGAAGTTGAAGATCGTGCCCAACGCTCAGCCATCACAAGTAACAAAATGTTTTCTCATCTAAAACACATTGGTTCTGCAGCACAAATTTAAACAGATTTGATTTTTTTTTTCTTTTGGGTAAATTCTAGGAGACTAAAGTTTATTTCTTATTAAGTGAATTACTGAATTTGAAATTTAGAAACTGCTGCATACCCAGAGTCAAACTGAATTATCAGCAATGGGTTTATTACATGCTAAGGTTTGGGTTTTAAGAGTTCCATGATATCTCACAATGTGAATATGCGAGAACAGCCATTGGAGTTTGGAAAGACAGTCTAAACATCTTGTAATGATCATTTATAGATTAGTAAGAAATGAACACGATAACTATTAATGGTTGGCTACAGATAAGCGAGAAAAAAATCTTTGTAATTGCTTTTTTCTGGTACTCTTTTCCACATATTACCCTTTAACTTCCTTTGCCCAAAGTCTCGACATTTTTACTACTCTATGATAACAATCAAGCAATGCTCTTAACTTGTAATTCTCATGCTTTGCTAGGAGTGAATGCTGATGATGTACGTGTAAGTGTAGCTGCACCTGCAGCCCGTGGGGAAGCTAACAACGAACTGTTGGAATTCATGGGCAAAGTATGCTTCTTATTCATCGTAGGCAGTGAAATTGGTTCCTCATTTTTTTAATCCTCTAAATCCTAAGTTAATCGTAAACACATTTGAACCAGGTCTTGGGTCTGAGACTGAGCCAGATGACTCTTCAGAGAGGGTGGAATAACAAATCGAAACTGCTTGTGGTAAGTTAGATATATTTCTCAGCTGTATCTTTATGAGAGGCTGTTGCTTTCTATTTGACTCATGTAGGTTTTGCATGATGAGCGATTTCATATTTCTTATACCATTATGCTGAGTCCTTGCTACAGTTTTCAAGATAATCATGCTCCCAGTTTATGATCTGGCCCCCCTTCTCTCGTGAATTTTTTTTCTGTTCACTCGAATGGGTGGATTCCAGTATTCAAGGATACAAGAGGCGGATTTTTTTTCTCCTTTTCCTTTTAAGTTAGGACTTCCTTTTTCCCCTTATCAAATTAACCAAATGTCATTTTCTTATGGGTAATATTATGTACACTATCGACAAGCATATTCACTAGATATAGCACCACTATTAGTGCTTCTGCTAATGTTGTGTGCATATCAATGTGGCGAAAAGCTGTCTCATCTGGGATGTCCCTTAATGAACATCTCAAGCTACTGCTATTATAGGAGAGGTTGCAGCTTTAATCTTTTTTAGCCATAATTTTGAGTAACATTTCGAGTAAAACATGTTTTAAAGGCTCTTGGCTAAGACTTGGAGACAACTCTGAACTTTCGATGATTGTGCTAGGTGGAAGATTTGTCTGCAAGACAAGTGTACGAGAAGCTTCTGGAGGCTGTGCAACCTTAATGCTCCCTTTCCAGTGCTAATTGGTCGTCTCTCGCAGAAGCCTTGTGGTTGGCAGCTAGAGCCATCTTGTACCTCAAAACATGTTGAAAAACTTCACGCAGTTTATCAATTCTTTCTGCCCACCTGTTTTTACTCTGGATGTTCTTTTAATTTAATAGCAAGACGTTCATTTTTGAAGTTCATTTTTTGAAGTTAATTCACTTAATTCGTCCTGATGCTAATAAAACAACTACACAAAATTCGACGAGCATGGAGACGAACGAGTTTATAAAGGCTTGCATTAGAATAGAATCCAAACATAATATAAGTGTCTTTCAAGAAAAACTCGAGTTTAAATCACTGAATTAAAATAAGACAAACAAAAATGTTGTCCTGAAACGCAGACAACCAAGAAAAGACTTTCTGAAACGAGGCCTACGACTCTGCATCTCAAGAAGAAGCACCACTACGCAGGGCTTGAGCTCTTGATTTCTTCGGGGCCAACTGAGTCTCGGGCTGCAAAAATTGAGGAACCATCAAGCAAAGCTTTACAAATAAATACCATCAAGAACAACGATACTCTTGATCAAATTACCTCCTTCTTGACAGGTTCTTCCTTTTCTGACAAAACTAGCTCAATGTGGCATGGAGATGACATGTAAGGGTTGATTCTTCCATGAGCTCGGTATGTGCGACGCCTTTGCTTCTGTGCTTGGTTTACCTGGATGTGAGATATGTGAAGCGTATCTACATCCAACCCTTTCACCTAAAGAATGGTTCACAAAATGAACATGTGGTGGTCAGCCAACGGAAACGAAAACATAGTTACAAGAATTCAAGGTAAAATGGTACAAACCTCGGCATTGCTCTCAGCATTCTTGAGTAAATCCAGAATGAACTTTGCAGACTTCACAGGCCAACGTCCCTGTCCGTTTGAATGACGGTTCTTAGCTTGTGCAGTTCGCCCAACTCCACGACAGAAGCGCTGGAATGGAATTGCTTGCTTGTGGGCCAAAACATCCTCCAGATACCTTTTGGCCTTACCCAAGGGCAACTTTCGAATTGCATGCGCTGTCTCCCTGGTGTTCTGAATGACAGGAGCGATGGATCTAAGCAGATACACGATAGAAGGAAAACAACCCCCCCAAGAAGAGAACAGAATGCAAAGGAGCCAACAACGATGTTATGGGATAGTGAATTTGAAACTTCCAACATGTAAAAGCAATAATAGCAAAACAATGAGGTTTAAAATTGATATGGAGTCTACGCTAGGTTGTCTATAACATGAATGGAGATTTAAAATAACAGGTTTCTTATGCAAGCATTCATAAGAAAGCGGACTTTAAAGTGCCAAAAGGGATGAATCACAACAGTCATTCATAAAACCACAGACGTGTTACCAGCTTTCTTATGGCTCGAAGAGGCAGGAGGTTTACTATTCAGATAATCTACAAAGAATGAGTGAACAAGATCCGAAGGTGGGCATTAAAGATGAGCAAAGCATCATGAATGACTAAGAGTGCCATCTTCATTTTTCATCTCATCAAAACAGAAGACTATTGGGCTAAAGAAGAGCAAAGGCATATGGGAATTCTAGTGAAAACATTGTCCCTGCAAGAAGCTATCTTCTTTACTTCTTTTCTTTTCACTCTATCCTCTGCTTCTCCCTATTGTCCTGCTGACGCGCATCCATCTCTACAATTTTTTTTCCTTCATGTGTCTACCATTTTTAAACGATGTCTGCTTTTAGGCAGAAAGATAGGAAAGAAAAAGAGAGATACTTCCAAGCCAAGAGTCATGAAGAACAAACTTAAGAGAACGGGAAAAAAGTACTTTTCCATAACAACATAATTGGAATGGGAGTGTACTACTGGTTGTTTTTACGAAAAAAGCCACACAGGTCAATCCAATAAATACGAAAGTAGTTTTACAAAAAGCAAAAACCCTTCATCAGGTTAAGAGGTCCTGGTTGTCGCTGTCAGTTTAAACAATGAATAAACAACAACGCTATCGCCATATTAAACTATAACAGTGCAAGAATGCCATAGATTTGTTGTATGTATACATGCTTAATATGTCTGCGATAAGGACCCCGAGTCAAAGATAACATTGCACAAACCTGAACAAATATCTAATCCTCCCACAAAACAATGGCTTTTATTCAAGACTTATGGGTGTGTCAGTTTAACCAGGAAAAATAAGCAGCCCAGCACTATCCAGGGAAAAAACAATGAAACATAATACCGACAGCCCAGAGAGTACGAAAAATCATCACAACATTGGGAACATAATCAAACAAGATAAACTAAATAATCACAACCATACAGGACACGCCATGGGCATTCCATCAGTAGCATCAAACCGAGCAATAAGGAGAAAAATTAAGTTCAAATATGTATTAATGAAGATGGACAACATTGGTACCTTAAAATGAACCCTGAGATCAGATCCTCTTGCTTTGCAAGCTGCAAACATATTCGAAGGTAACATGTCAGATTCTTATAGCAGTATGAACATTTGCTCGCAGAACCAAAGTAAACAAGACAATTTTTTAACTTCAGATCGGATAGTGATGTTCAGAAAAAAAATACCAACAAAACCCAACCAAATCATTGAATTATTTACACTCTTTCGACAAATACAAGAAAAATGGGTAATTCTAAAATGCAAATTGAAGTTTTATTCATTATCCAGCATTTTCTAATCTACCAAACAATTACCCATACGAGGATCAACAAAACTAGAACTGAGAGGTGAAAGAAAAGAAAAAATCAACGTACACTTGGTGGGGTTATCCGGCTCCCTTGAGTACTTCACCTGAAAAGTCAGTACAACACAATCCAGTAAGAAATCAAGGCATAACAAATTCCTTTTTCCGCTTCAACAAAAATGAAAAGCACTTTCTGAATGCTTAAACGAAGAGAACCAAAAACCGATTAACACGTGAAAAGACAAACCATGGCTTCTGCCTCCGCGAACGCTGCCAAAGAGACTTCAGATCAGAAAATCTTAGAGATATAAGAGAGCTGCCGAAACCCTAGTTATGGCACTAGGGTTTACGAGTTTATTTACTCGTGGGCTTGTATGGGCCCAATATTTATTTGGGCTTATCGGCCCAAGGTAGCCCATATCTTGTCAATGTAAACGAGGGTATTTTAGTCACTCTGGCAATTGTAAAAAACCAGTGCGCGAGAGAGAAGGGCAAGGACCTTAAGGAAGAAGAAGAACCACGTTGGCTCCGTTGGCGATCTCCCGAGGACTGGTAAGAATCTTTCGTTTTCGTTGTGTTTCGGTTCAGGTACTCCGACATTCGCTTTCCGGTATCGATGTGTGGGTGGGTCTTTTTCACGTATTTTCTTTTTCGCAATTAGCGGTCGTGTTTTGAATTGTAGTTCAATGTGGAATGCAATTTTTAGGGTTCGACGTGCTCAGCTTGTGATTCTAGTTCTTTTTTTTTTTGCTTGTGAAGCTAGGGTTCCTGAAAGATAGATACAGGACACCACGCTGTGTTCGAATTCTGTGTTTGGAATTCACGAAAACGCTTTGCTTGGAATTTAACCCTTGGTTGCATAAGATATCGAAGAAAGTGTGGGGAAGAGGAAAGGTTGAATTTTGATTTGGAGCTTCACGAGGCTTAGATTCAAAGTTTTTCATGGTGTGGTTTGGTCACTGGAGGACTTGGATTGTTAGGTCTTGGTGTTAAAAACAACGATTTCAATGAATAATAATAACCCGAAGAAGAATGTTGGGGCGCCTGTTCCTTTTGGTAACTCTGTGGCAGTTTCACAATCCTTGCCTGTGAACCACCAACCCCATCTTCTCTCTCAGTCACAGGCTCAAAACCAAGGTGGGTCTCACTTTCCAGGCCACTTTCAGCTGTCTGAGCCTCCGACTCAGGCGCTTGCCTATGCACAGGCTCATGCTCAAGCCCAAGCTCAGGCTGCCCATGCCCAATTCCAAGCTCAGTTACAAGCTCAAGGCCAGATGCATACTGCAAATACTAGTAATGCAGGTGCACCGCCGCCTTCCCTTTCAACTCCTGGTACTGGGAGTGCCAAGAGGAGTGCTCAAAAGCCACCTTCTCGGCCTCCAGGTTCCTCCAGTGCGAACACTGGTTCACCATATAAGACCATGGAGCTGACCCCAGCTGCTCGTAGAAAGAAGCAAAAGCTACCTGAGAAGCAAATACCAGATAAAGTGGCTGCGCTTCTGCCAGAATGTGCTCTTTATACTCAAATGCTCGAATTAGAGGCTCGGATTGATGCTGCTCTGGCAAGAAAGAAGAGTGACATACAGGATTCTCTTAAAAACCCAACTCGTGTTCAGAAAACACTTCGGGTTTATGTTTTCAATACCTTCTCAAATCAGATGCAAACAGATCCTGAGAAGAAGAGTGAAGAGTCTCCTTCTTGGTCACTCAAGATAATTGGGAGGATACTGGAAGATGGAAAGGATCCTGTGCTGGCTGGAATGACACAGAAAACGGGCCCTTCATACCCAAAATTTTCATCCTTCTTCAAAAAAATTACGATCTACTTGGACCAAAACCTCTATCCAGATAACCATGTAATTCTGTGGGAGAGTGCTCGGTCGCCTGTTCTTCATGAGGGATTTGAGGTGAAAAAGAAAGGAGATAAGGAATTCACTGCAATAATAAGACTGGAAATGAACTACGTTCCTGAGAAATTTAAACTTTCACCAGTTCTGACTGAAGTCCTTGGACTTGAGGTGGAGAGCCGCCCGAGAATTCTTGCTGCAATTTGGCACTATGTAAAGGCTAGGAAGTTGCAAAACCCTAGCGATACATCATTCTTTGTATGTGATCCACCTCTTCAGAAAGTGTTTGGGGAAGAGAAGATGAAATTTTCTATGGTAACACAAAAGATATCACAGCATTTGACTCCCCCTCCTCCTATACATTTGGAGCATAAAATCAAGCTTTCAGGAAATTGTCCTGCTGGAAACACTTGTTATGATGTACTTGTTGACGTGCCTTTTCAATTAGACAAAGAAATGTCTGGCTTCTTGGCAAACACCGAAAAGCACAAAGACATTGATGCATGTGATGAATTGATTTGTTCTTCTATAAAGAAGATCCATGAGCACCGTCGGAGGCGTGCTTTCTTTCTTGGCTTTAGTCTGTCCCCAGCGGAGTTTATTAATGCTTTGATTGCTTCCCAGAGCAAGGATCTAAAGCTTGCTGCTGGAGATGCTAGCCGCAGTGCCGAAAAAGAGCGTCATTCTGATTTCTATAATCAACCATGGTAAGCATCTGTTCTGTTCCTTGTTATTTTCCTCATTTCTGCTTATCGAATATAGTTTTTTGTCCTTTGTTTGATTTTGGTTTTCTTTCTTAGGGCGACTGCATTTGTTTTGCGTTTGTTTGTTTGATTTTGGTTTGCTTTCTTTGGGTGACTACTGCTTGATTAGGGGCCTACAAAAAGATGCAAGGCAAAAACTAATGTATAACTACTGAAGTCCAGAGAGCAGTGCTTTCTTATTATTCTCATAGATTGGCTGGCAAAGTTTTACCTGGATTTCTCTTTTAATATCTGGTCCCAACATAAATAACTATCTGATTTTAGTATACTCTTGTTACAAATAGTTCCCTGTGCCAACCGGACAGATCATTGTAAATTATTAAAGTGAAACTGGAGAGAGGATTGCAGCTATGGTGGTATCCCTTTCATTACTGTTTTACGGTATAAAGTGCTTGATTGAACGAGTTTTTAAGATCCTCTTTGCATTTCCTCTTTCTTCAAAAATCTGGAGCAAATTGATTCTGCCACCAGAAGATTTTGAGTGAGAAAATTGACTGAAACCTTCTCAACAGGACAAAGCTATCGAATAATAGTCCTAAGTTTTTGCTGATAAAAAGTCTAGTGGTTTTTCTAATGTACGGAACCATGGTTTTGTGGAAAGACCAATGTACCATATCTGCGTAAGTAACAAAATAGTAGAGTATCATGCAACTACTGAAGTTTGTAAAGATATAGTTCATTCATGAGAGTACTCCTTGCGTATCACAGTGCTTGATATTTAGTGGATGTTTTTGAACTTTAATTTCGCCATATTTACTTATCTATTATAAATACAACATCAGCCAACGATAATGTATTCAGTGTTGGTTTCCAAACTAGAACAAATCAAATTGCTTTTACCTATGCTATTCATGAAAGGCCTAATATCTCCCTTGTTTAAACTTTTCCCCTGTGAAAAGCAATGCATTGCGGTCTGTTAATGTCCTTCCCATTTTTCATGAAATCTTCAGGGTCGAAGATGCTGTTATCCGTTACCTGAACCGCAAGTCCGCTGGAAGTGATGCACCCGGAAGCACTTGAGCAAGCATTTTTTGAATTATTAACATCTGGTTTGCTTGTCAATATTTCTAACATAGTTATCCTAGTTTGTTCAATATCAGGTTTCTCTCTAGATGATACTATTAAGTATGCTTGGCTTATGATGAAGGTGATTTTTGTCCATGCGAAAGAAGTAATGCCGTTCAATACTGAAAGCCTGGAATGCTTGACCTTGCCCTGTCTTTAGGACTTTTGTCCTTTTGAGGCCAAATCTGATCATGCAATATGAGGTTGAGGGTTCTGAAAGCTACACAAAGTATCTAGATGGATATATGTGCCTTCAAAGTTGTGAAACTCTCTTGTGAGGCCTCAATTAGGTCAGCCCACTTCAGCTTCTTGCTTTTTATCTAACCAAGCAGCAAAAGCCATTAATAAAAATGAAGAACCCTTGCCTACTTTTGAACTTCCATGGTGGTTTTCCATCCAATATTAAATCTTCTAAGCCGACGTTGATTGCTCCTGCATAGAGGACAAAGGGCTCCGTTGTGGTGGTGCATGGTGAAGGAGCTCCCAATTTAGTTCTGAAAAAAAGCTTTAAAACGCAATTCCACTCCACTAATAAAAATCAAGATTTGTAGCACTCTTGTGGCCTAGATTTGGTTGTAACAATAGAAACAAGGAAAAAAAGGAGATATTATGATGAATGAGAGGCTTAGAAATTCCGGAGCTGCGTCCATATTTCTTTGGATGCTTATTTGGATGTCTTAAATTCTTTGGCTTTGAGTGGCAACTTCCGCAATAATTTATGATAAAACCTCTGATTGATTGACAATATCTATACCCCACAAATATAGTTCGATATCAGTCGAATTGGTCCCTCTGCCTCTTCAATCGTCGTCACATAACCAATAATGGTTCACAACTCTCTCTCTCTCTCTCTCTCATTTGGGCGGTGGTCTTGATTAAAGGTTTTATTAGAAATAAACTCATAATCTTACACTGTAAAACTAACTTATGAGTTTGGAAAATATTTTTTATATTTAAATACTGTTTAGTGATTGTCTTTTTAATATGAGATTTTTGTGTCTAATATTTAATATTAAATGAGATGGAATGAATATTTTTCATACATTAAACATATTGTAAAAGTCTAAAAAATCATGTTAAAAGTCTAAATTGCAGTTAGCAAACTGATAACATATTAAATATTCTGATATCATGTTAAAGGTCTAAAAAATTAATTTAAAAATTAACTCAATAACTAAAAAATCTTTCTTTTATTCAAGTTTTAGTTTAAGAAATTTAACTTTTGATGTAAGAATCTCACTTTTTATACATTTATTGAGCTCAATGTTGCATGAATGGAATATAATTAATTTGGACTATGATATTATGTTAAAAATAAATCTATAATTTAACTTATAAATTGAAAGAATATTTTTTATATTTAAACACTACTCAATAATCTTATTTTACAAATGTGAGAATTATGTCTAATTCTTGTACTTTTTCCTAACATTAGCAAAGGCTTGGGTATATTAATTTTTTTACATTCTCTACCTCTTTTATGAAATCTTTTTTTAAAAATAAAATATATGTTGTTTTATTATAAACTAACTTGTAAAAAAGAATAAAATCTTTTTCTATAGTATCAAAACTTATGTTAAAGAGAATCTTGTAGCTTACAAATGATTGCCAAAATGAAGGTTAACAACAATGTATAAATTATCTCATATTATATTGTTCAAGTCTTATTTATAAAGCTTTTCTATTCATTGCTTTCTGATAGAGTAATGACAAAAGTGTTCACAACAGCTTGTCAGTGCATTCATGGTCGGAGACCATCAGACACCGTGCCCGGACAATATTTCATCAGAATTCCGGAACCGTAGCAACGTTGTGGGACTACCATTCTTGCCAGGTTTGAGTTAAAGACAAATGAACTTAATGCACCAGTCACATAGACCACATGTTCCTGCAAACTGCCCATCGAATCAAGCCAACAATTCTTCCAATAATGCAGCCACTTGCAGAAGTAGAACCCTTTCGCTTGCCTCCGGAGAAGGCAATGTGAGCAGGATCATGTCATGGTTGAGGGACCCCATGTAACCTATATTGTGTTTATCCTTCGCGGGAAGCCCGTGTTCGGATTCTCTTTTTCACGAGCAGTTAACCATACTGATGAACTTATTTTTCAACCCGAAACACGTAAAGACGTACCAATTAACGTGTGGTCCATGATAAGTTTTCCAAGATATAAAGATGATCTATGGGTGGAAACACGGGTTTGGTTAATTTGGTAAGGAATATCAAAAAATGTTTTGGAAGATTTTTTTATATATTTTATAACTCAAAACTGCAATCAACTTTGTCTAATGACTTAAATAGAGAATAGTAGGTCTTGAAAAATGTTCAAATTAGTTAAAAGTACAACCGAGAGAACTTAAACTTGGAATACTTATTTTATAAATCTGTCACATAAGGTATACTTCAAACTTTTTATGAACCAAAAATATGGTGTAGAGAGTTGTTTTAAAAGGTTAAAATGCTTAACTCAAAAACTACCTCTAAAGTTGGAGGAATACTTTCTTCATTTAAGTTTTACTGCAAAAGATTATATACTTAATATGAAACTTTTATCGTACACATATTTTATTTTCTTTCTTCAAAGCTTCGGTACTGAAAGATGCATGCAACAGCTCTAATAAACTCAGGCATGGAAGCTAGGACAAAGTTTATGCCAACCCACATCAGAATTTAGTTATATCTTGGAAAAATTAACTTCCACACGAAACAGCCCAAGATGGTCACCGGCCATTGTTTCTGGTTTCAAAAACCTCCACTTTCTCTTATCCTTGATAGCCTAGAAGATATGGAGAAGAGCACGTGTTTGTCTACAGAAGAGTGGCTTATTGCGATTGTTCAGAAGGATTTGAAGATAAGGTTCGAAGAACTGTTTAAAAGTTCCTTACGGTTGGTGCGAATGCATTTCATTGTTGAAAAGTCAGTATGCCTGGAACAACGTCGACCACTCAAACCGTCGAGGGCCAAAAGAACTCTATACATGTTCCTTATTGTTGGTGCGAATGCATGTCCTTTTGCTAAAGTTGATATGCCGGAACAACATCGATCACTCAAAACGTCTGTACCATAATTTTTGCTGGAACTTCTATATTTTCACAAGTTGCCAAATTCGGCAAAAACAGGACGCATCTGGATGCAATTCATAGCACAATTATGTAAGAATATTGTTGGGAACAAATGCGAAAAGCTCTTTGTTCGATTATATTGCACATTGAGTGGCTATGATTTTTTTGAAAATATTCATCCTAAATGATAGATTTTAAAAAAGAAAGGTATTTTACTAGTCTCAAGTGGCTAAACTTTCCAACCAAAAGCTTTCTATTGCAAAGTTGAAAAGCTTTATGTGTTGGTATCTTTATTATCTTTATGTGAAGATTATCTCGAATGTTGGACTCGTGGGGTGAAAACCAAAACACTTTCCTCCCAAAAGTTGTGTTTCTTTGAAGAGTTATTGGTCTCTGAAGGATTTTAACATTGATCATGTGTTTTCAAGCAATTTTATTGCAAACCTAATGGTTCCCATCTACAAATGGAGCATTGGCAAGACAACACTACGGCCTTGATTTTCCCACTAATTATCACGAAGTAGACCAAAATACAACCACTAACTTTACAAGTGCAATACCATGCCATTCTAGTCCCATGGCTAAGCTAATGGCTATCCAAGTTATTCCTCCGCCGGATCATGACATTGAACCCACCGGCCATGTGACCCGTGAGCAAAGGAACAAAAGCAGGGCTGTCGGAACAAACCGGAATAAGCTCGAACCGCCTGAGTATAGTTGTGACCACATACTTCATCTGTATAAAAGCCATCTGCTTCCCAAGGCACACCCTTGGACCGGCCTGGAAAACCGGGAACTTGAACGGACTCACCTGTTTCTGCTCTTCACAGCCGTTGATCTCACCTGTTCCCTCAAACCATCGGTCCGGTTTAAACTCGAACGGGTCCTTCCCCCAGAGCTTCTCCATCCTTCCCATGCCGTAAGGGAAGAACGTGACTCTATCTCCCTTCCCGACGAAAGTGCCATCAGGCAAAGTGTCGTCGGCGGCGGCGTGCTTTGAATCCCAGGCAACGGGTGGGTAGAGCCGCATTGACTCGCACAAACAGGCCTTGAGGAACCTCATCTCCTTCAGAGCTTCGAGGTCCAATGGCTTTTCGCCATTGTCAAGAACAGAGTTAACTTCGTTTAGAAGAAGTTCCTTTTGGTTCGGGTACTTGGAAAGCAACCAGAACAGCCAAGTCATGGCCGAAGACGTTGTGTCCCGTCCCGCCATGAGGAAGCTAATCACCATGTCTCGTATCAACTCCTCGTCGTGTCCAGCCAGCAACAATCTTGACAGCAAATCGCTGTTGCTGTCACATTTTTTTTCTTGATCTTCTTCCAGTTTTCGCCTTTTGTTTCTTATGATCTCGTTGACGAGGCCATGCACGTGTCCGACCGCGTCTTTGAGTTCCTTTTCCGAGCCGATGTTCAATGCCCGCTTGATCTTCCACACCAAGAACACCGGGGCCATGGACCGCATGGCACTTATCTCCGACGCTTTGTCAAAGGCCTTTACAAGGAGCGGCGCCGGGCTAGATCGGTCTAGGCAACACGGATCTGTGCCCAGCGAGACCTTACAGATGGTGTCAAACGCAAATCTTCTCAATATCTCTTGCAGGTCCAAGACTTCGCCATTGGCAGCAGCCTCTTCAAGCAATGGGATCAGTCGCTGATCGACTTCCTCTTCAAGTGCTTTGATAACAAACTCTCTAAGGGACTTCGTGCTGAATTGATGGCTAGCTAATTTGCGCTGCCGGGACCACAACTCGCCATCGACGTTGAATATGCCCCGGCCTAGAAGATCCCCGAGAATCTCCGTGAAAGGCTTCCCTTTGGGGTAGTTCCTGAAGTTGGTCTTCAGCATGTACTCAACATTCTCAGGGTTTGCCGTCACAACAGTCCGTCGTGCCCCGAGCCGGCGCACCACGATGGTCTGTGTGGATGACATAGATAAGAGCTCCGTGTACCAGTCCAAGAGGCGCCGGCGATTCCTGGAAAAAGAGATTAGACAACCAAGAACAGGGTACGACGGAGGGCTACGAGCGGTGGCCGATTCCAATCCGTCATTATGATGTCGTAGGACGAATGAGTAGAAGAAAGAAAGAAGGAAAAACCCTAAAAACACGAAGGCTGGAAGAAGGATGAACATGGCTTTGCTTGACAACTTTTTATTAAGTGATGTAATTTATTGACAAATGTGATTAAAGACAACATATATATAAATACACAAACGTTATACGTATAAAAAAAGCACACGTGCGGCTGTCTACGAGAGAAAAATGCAGCCTTGTAAGGCTAGGCCTCAAGCAGCTTTTTCGGCAGCATATAACGTCAGGGTCGACGACAAAAGACCGCAGCACATTTTGCACGAGCTTAAAAGAAAAAAACTACCATTGTGGTCGGGAAGATAAGGTTGAAGAACATTGAAAGATACTCCGGCGGAAATATCGTCAGGAAACGAGAGAAGTTGACTTTTTGTTTTGTTTTGTTTTACCCCTTTTTTTCTGCATTTTCAATTAAAACGATTTGCTTGACATGAATGCAAATTTTTGGCAGCCCAAACCAAGGCCTACAAGTTGCGTCTCGTGTGTAATTGTCCCATAAGACATAGTTTTATGGAATTGGTTGGATAAGAGTCGACTTTTGAATTGAACAATGAGATTATTCATGTTATATTATAACTCAATTTTCTGCTTTGTCACCCTAGTGAATATAGTTAAATCTTTAGTACACTAAGACACCATTGATGATTTAATATTTGTCTATTTTGGTGAGCAAGTCATGTGTAAAGTTATTTTACATTACTAAAATATGAGTCTATAAAGTTGTTTGGATTAAAAGATGTGTTACAAATTTTTAAGTGACTTTTGAATTAAATAATAAGTTTTTTCATACATTCCAATTGGGCATTGACTTTCCCAACATTCAGTCCATTTCTTTTTATGTGTTGCTAATTGAATATTGAAGAAGTTAACAGCTTTCAGTAGGCCCTTGACCTAAGGGTCTAGGTGTAGACAAACATACATTAATGTTCTGGTTTGACCTTAAGGATCCTTGGAGATGAAGGAACACTAGTCTAATAACCTTCTAAACTTTTTGAACAAGACTTCTAATGTGAAAAGGAAGGGTTATTTTTAAAAGAAAAAAAAAAAGCCCCCTTTGACTAAAGCTTCTCATTTGAAAAAAAGAAAAGAAAATAAATAGAAAAGGTCACATTTTGTCGTCACTTTTTACCACATATTGTTTCCTGAGCTTCAAATCAGGAGAAAAATATAACAATTTTCCACTAATTGATTCTACCCCCATGGTGTCCATAATGAGAATCTTGACACCATGAAAAACGTTTTTACATAAATAAAAAAAATAGTAATTGATCAGTATTGGATGTCCCGTTAAACTACAGAGATCATGCAACCTAAAAAGATTCCTATAACTATGTGGTGCTATACCACATGTTTTAAAGGAAGGATTCTAACATCACTTAAAATTACAATAAAACCATATATTAGAAAGCTATATTTTCTCTTTTAAAATGACTTATAAGATAGAAAAATACTTCTCACCCAAACAAACAAAAACATTTCCCCTTGAAAATAATTTTTTATTTTAAAATGCTTAATTTTTACCTCAAAATCAACTTATAAAAAACATTAAATAATATATATAACATGTTGATGTATTATCAAAATGTGACACACAACAGATTTAACACCGTCATTGCTTATGCCAAAAAATGAAAACTAAAATTTGACACACGTTTTAATGCATTTTTCAATCCAGCATGCAAACACAGTAGATTGAGCATGGTGTAGTAAAGGGAAAAGACAAGAGTTGTGCTGTCAGCTTTGTTCCCAATTCTTTTGGGCCGTAATCATTGCAGGAGTTCAATCCGTGCCTTAGTTTTCAACGTGCATTTCATATATTGACGGAGCATGACATTCACATTTTAAAAATCCACAGGTTGGTGTAGGCGCACACAAAGTGCTCCCACCAATCAACAATGACGTAACCCAAAACGAAATTAAAGGAAAAAATATCCTACCTTTTCCATGTCCCAACAAAGAAAATTAAAAATAATTATTACCAACAAATACAAGTTAAAACTCTTACATCCAAAGATAGAACCTTACAGTAATATTATATTGAAAATAAGTTTATAGTCTAATTAAAAAACTTTACTTTTATTTAAGTTTTATCTTTTGATATTTAATTTTGAGTTTTTAAAACATGTTCAGAGTACGAACGTCTATATTATCTCATTCCATCTTGAGCCTATTTCTATCATAATATCAATTCTAAGTTCCATGGCACAAAACTTAAGAAGGTATACACATGAATAAATCTTATATAATTTTAAACTTAGTGACACTTAATGTATGAAAGAGTGTATACAAAATAAAAATTTTATATTAGAATATAATATTTTTGATATGAAATTTAAATGAAAAAAAGAATCTTCTAACGCTTAAGTTATAGTTTTTAAATTAAAATATAATCTTATTTCTTATACCTAGTAACTAAATAAAAGAAGTAAGACAGTAATCGGCAGTAGGAACGCAACCGGAATCACGCGGCGAAGTGGGCGGGGGTTTCGATGTCAACACATATATTTATACATATTAGCACGTGAAAGTTTTTAAGCATGTTTTTATTTCAACTCGGTCGGGCTGAGCAAACGCACACCGTCGGATTGGCCGGACATCGTTCTGTTAGGCACAACAACGCTCGCATGTCGGCTGCCACACTGGCGTCGACACTGACGTTGCCATTTTAGCCTTTTTCTTGTTCATCTTTTTCGGCACGTCGATGTGCAGGACTCACTCACCGCTCTTCTGTTCCGTCGACACAAGCAAAACTACAAAATTCGTGTTATAACATCATAGCAGTCGGCAACTTCTGCTGTATTATGTTCAGTCTTGTCAAGGTGGAAAAGCTTAATTCAGGAGTTTCACATTTTTGTGTTTGCCTTGCCGTCTTCGGAGGCGGAAAAGACATGCCGGAAGGAGATCAACGTAGGCTAAGAAAAGTTCGTACCGGAGACGAAGACTCTGACAATCCAGACGAGGTTAAAGTAGAAAGAGACTCAGATCACTAAATTCGTGTCAAAATCAAATAATGAAGATCACTAACTCCTGGTTTTTACGATTAGAGATCGCCAACAGAATACTTGCCGGTGGTTTTTCAGCTAGAAATTGACTTCCATGAAATAAAAACAAAAAGGGGTTCGAAATTCATCAAAAGTGTTCACACTCGTGGCCGCAGAGTGCACCGCTTCTTCCTCACTTGAACTCTTTGAAAGAATGATTGTGAAGTAACTATGTCGTCAGCTTAGGAAAAAAAGAAGAAAGAAGAGAAAGTCAATGAATTGAATGAACTCGATGTTATTGACTTTACCATATGGATATGTTATACAGTGCTATTTTTTTATTTTTTTTATGTATAGACAGGTTTAAGCCTAAGCTGATTAATATGATGTTAATACATCAAACCTATTAGTTGTAAGAAACTCTTGATGTATTTCCTTGTCATCTCACAAAAGATGTGCACATTTTTCTTCCACCCTCTTTGTTGATCATACCTATTTGATGGGCTGATGAAAAAGTGTGGAGAAGGTACGATCTCTTGTCGGCAAGATGAATATCTGTGCTTCATCCTTTTTCTGAGGATTGGGTTGTAAACCAAATCTTTGACTTAAGCAATGGAAGAGCTTTTGCTTTTTCACTTGAATGTGATATCTTATTTTTATGTGTTTTATTACTAACACAAATCATTCTTCATATGGTGTAAATCACTATAGTACTCCAATATGATGTTCTACCAGTTGAGATATTTGGCACGTTGGTTGGCCTCACATTTAATGTGATAGAAGCAACCAAAAAGGATTCATTCACGCTTCTAAAATGCAGGATATGGTGTGATCTTCTTTGTTGGTTTTTAGTTGATTGCAACATTTTCCGGGGCCCTTTGGGCTATGTAATGGACGGACTACCGAGAGTTTCGGGCTGTGGGTATCCATCATCCAATCTTGTCGGTAGGGCCGAGTCAAATCTATGGCAGCAGCAAGGGCCACGATCACTGCCACAAACTCACTCCAGCACGGACCCGCTTGGTCAAAGCAGCAATGGCCCGCTAACCATGATAGACGTCAAGCCTTGAGTCGTTGGCCAATCATCCTTGAAATGAAAAGATTAGACCCGTCAACCAATATACTCAACTCGGTGTCTTGAGCTCAATGATTGTGTTTCTTCTAGCCCATCTGCATAAAAGCCTCTTAGCCTTTAGCATTTTCAATGTGAATGTTGGAGTTTAGTTTCAAGGCTTTTTTTTTTTTTTTAATTGAGAAAAATACCCAAACATATTTTATTAATAATAAAAACTATATCTTAAATAAATACAAGAGGTAAAGTACAAACTTAATCTTTTAAAAACATGGAACACATATATAATAAATTGTCACACAAAATACAAAATAAAATAATGAAATATATTAGACAGTACATACAACTCTCATTACCTAAGTCTTAATGATATTTCATGAAAACAGCTAAACTTTAGCAAAACAATGAGCTAATCTGGCTGAAAAATCATCTTTGGGTGTTTGAATTATAATGGACCAGGGCTATCTCAGCTGAGTAGATCTCATACTTGCTTTCTTTATGTAATTATCCGAATAGCCTCAAATTATGATCAATTTTGATGAAGGATTGCACGTGATTTCAATACTAACCCAATCGAGACAAATAAAAGATGAAAGTAGCACAACTAGCTGCTGAAATACCTAGCAGGAATTAATCCGAAAAAGAATAGATACGACTAGGTTCAGTAGAGTAGGTGTGTTGGGTTGGTCTCATTGTTCGTCGCCAAAGCAGTAAAAGTTGTGTGTTACACAAGCCACAACAGACGCCCATCCTTTCTTTAGAACGTAGTCATATTTCTTAAACACAAGTAGGTGAGACGGGTTGAAAGAAAATCCTAACTAATAGATTAACAATAATTTTATGGGAACTCCACATTCGGGTAACAGAAGGAAAACTTGAAAGCATTTTAAACCAGGACCAGGAAGATTACTACCTTTAAGTTAGGCATTAGAGTTGCTCTTCCAACTTTCATCCTTACTGAAAGGGTTAGAGTCAAACTCTGTCCGTCAATTTGTTTAATAGTCTACATAACATCCCTACGTATTTTTGAAGTTCTAGTAGAGATACGCATTGATGGTTGTTTATACAAAAGCATTTGGCATAAAGCATAAACAATCTGAAAATATACAATCACAACAGCATATCATGTATTTTCCTTCAGACCAACATAAGTCCATCATACGCTAACCCTATGCTACATCAAAAAGAACATTAACCTACTTGCTCTCGATGTGTAGGTGTGGAGGACAGATTTGTTTGCCCCGCACCCCCATCCCTTCTGTCCTTCCTACACTATGGTTATCCATTTGCCTCTTTCAGCCGTGCAATTAGTTCATCCTGCACAATCACATGCATCAATAAATGAAGAAGCAGAAAGAGATTGTAAATTTGGGCATTATAATCATCAATCAGGGCATCTAAGATGATGGGATCTGAACTGCCAACGGACCGCACACCATAAACAACCTTTTCTAAACTCCTAGAAAATAAGGGCAGTTTTAGGTTGGATAGGAATCAAGTTGTGTCCCAATACTTGCCTTCTTTCCTTTAGGGGAAAGACCTCTTGCTTTCAAAAGGGTGCGAAGCCTCTCCACTGTGAAGCTGTGGAAGTCCCTATTAGATGCTTGACTGTTTGATCCTTCTGCATGTCCAAGGGCAATAAAATTTATTAATAACATCAGTAAATACATCATTAGATTTATTTGTTGCACAATTACCTATATGTTGAACAGATAATAATTGGCCAACATCTAAAGCACATTGCATTTTCTAATGGATATTGAATGGCTACATTCATTTTCTAGAGCATTTATAGACAAAATCCACCAAGATACGGATGATCTGATAAAACCAACAAAACTTACCTTGTCGAGAACTTATTTGAACATTAGCTCTCTTGGCTGAAGCTTTGCTGTCTGAAGCCCTTTCAGCAGTCCTGTAATGATTGACAGGATATGATCAAATTTGCACACCAGTAGCCTGGAAAAATTCAAAAGCTAGTTCACAAGTAGATGATTCATCATCGATTTGCACTAAACACATATCATTTTCTGGGAACAGAGGATGGACATGCTATATAGAACATGCACCCTCAGTGCAGTCATTTAGAAAAAATTTAATGGGAACTATAGACTAAAATAAATCTTATAAAGACACGTTAAACTTTAATAATCCACCAGAGATGGTAGTAATACCTCTTTCTAGAACTCTCAGCTGCAGGCGCACCCTTAACATCCTTTGAACTAGAATCACCCTTCAGTTTCTTAAGCATGAGTGATCTGATCAATATGTTCTGTTGGTTCGTTTTTATCTGTTGATCCTCTGGATGCACAGTAAAGAGTCAGAACTTCCACATTCTATCAGAATCTATCTCGGACTGAAGTAAAACAATGAAAAATGGCATGACTATAGAATCTAGATTCCCATACCTTTATAGAGGGAGAAAGAATCACAAGAAATCAAGAGGACCGAAATATAGATTCAGTATAAATTTTTATTTCATTTTATTCAATGAAATTGGTACACTTGCCTAAGAGGGAAGGGTCGACAAATGGGATTTAAAAAAAGGCACCAAAAGATGAAACCAATGATAAGTGAGAAGTCCAATGTGCAGAAAAAGAATGAAGGTTAAGAAACCTGGAGGTGATGTGTCATGGTCACAAATATATACTCGCATCCCGCCCTGCACAAATTTTGAAATTGTGAACAACAGATCAATACTCTAGAAACAAGAATCTAATGAAATAAGTAAACATCTAGGGGATGCATGAACGAGGAATTAAGACCAACTATTAACACTAGAGAACCACATACCTAAAGAATAAAAGTTTAAAAATGAAAAACGGCTTGAGCCTTGCTGAAAATACCATAGAATACATTAACTTTCAAATTTGTTTCATGAAGGTTTACACAAACACCACAAAAACACATTGCGTAGAAGAAGGTTTACTTTACAAACAGCCTTTATCCAGTCCTACCTTTCTACTAAAAATTACCTCAGAAAATAAAACATAAATAATAAAAAGAACAAGAACAAGAGGAAAACAAATAGGAAACAAATGAGCACACCAGATTCTGATGTATGTAACCCAGTTTAGACAAAACAGTTTGATATGTTACCCAGGCAAACCAACCAGAACTTTTTTGTAAATATATTACCAATATTTAGCTCCGCTAGAAAGCTTATACCGAATAAGCACACCAGATTATGATGTATTTAACCCACAAAAAAGGTACAATCTCCTTGGGCTCTCTCCTCTCTCTCTTTCTTTCTTTGGGAAGGAAATCAATAGACATATACTGATTACTTAGTGTATGTTAAATAATATAAGAAGCTGATTAATGTCATCATAGGTATGGGTTTCAGCATTCAAGGAAATCAAAGAACCAAAGTCTATTTGCACAGTCACTTGTTTCTCATATCTACATGGCGTTGTCCATTTCTTCCCACTTCTTCTACTACTAAATTTCCGAATTCCTTTGTGTTTGTGTGTGTGTGTGTGTTTTGGCCCCACGGGGGGGTAAGGATTTCTAAAGTTTACTTTTCAACCTCTTATGGAATTCATAGAAAACTCTGAACTGTACTATAATTGTCTTCGGACATCACAATTTTGGAGTATAAATCTTTCTTTATCCAGAACTTTAAAAGTTGGAACCATAGAACAACTTAAGCATAACCATATGCTTACAAGTAATAAATTCAAAAGCGAACAAAAATGACTAGATAAACAGAGCATAAAGGTCCTAGGAGACAAAAACTAACCCCCGAATTCTTGGATGCATAGTCATAAACCTTAAAAAGAAGAAAAGTATCAATTGATTGGTGTTAGGTCTCCATAGATCCAAAGTCTAAACTGACTCGGGTTCCTGTTTCCAGCTAAAAAATTAACAAGGTAATAAGATAGACTTCTCTAATTCATTAAGAGACCTGCGTGCTGATTCACCATAAAATCAGCACAAAGAGGTACCATATTCCTTGCAATATTGAGAAGAAAATCAAACTAATAAAGTGGAAGCAGAGCTTAATATTTATTTGTAGCTACTGATAAAAATTTAAATCCACTTCAATTCAGTTTACAAACCACTATTACCTCAACTAATACACGACAGTAAAAATAGTCAACATTGATCTACAGCCTTAATGTATTATGCTACCATGCACAAAAGATATGAATGAAGTATTTATTGGGCATACTACAGATGATGACTTCACAAAACATGACCCAAACTCAACCCCTTTTCCTATAGTTACTCCAACCTAGCCATCGAATTTGCAAAACAATAAAAGCCATAGTTTATATTCCATAGATCACATCCCCAATCATCAAGCATCACAATCACTCTCTGTTAACAATAATCCCTAAGCCAACTCTTCAATTTACATATTGTAGTTTCACACGATGCTAAAACGAGCGGGAAGCATTCATGTCCAACTCAAGCACTTGCTTCACCCAGTTAAATGACAATTTAGCATTTCAATCCTTTTTCTTTTTGTTTCTACTTCCACGGTTCCTAAGCTACAAATTTCTTAAATTTTCCGTCAATTACTTTTCTTGGCAACAACCAGCAAAATCAACAAAATACAAGGGTTTAAGGAGACAAAATAGATCACCGGATTTGAGGAGGTGACGGTGGAGGAGAAGAGGCCCCGGGAGGGAAGGTCGGCGAGGAACTTGGAAGCCCCGAAGACGTCTGATGACCCGAATCGGACGGCTGAGATGAGGAGGAGCCCTCCATGGCGCTCGACGTGAAAAAAAGAATCCCTCGCGAAGCACAGTAACAAAAGCGCGAGTGAATAAACTGCGAATGCTCCCTCCACTAGTATGAAACCACGTCCTCACCACCTTCCCTCCCGCTTTATATATGGGTGCGGAAAATTTTCCTCTCCTGTACTTTTTTTTCTTTTCTTTTAAAAGCAAAAAAAGGGTTTTTTATGCATCTATGCATATACTTAATGTTAAATTTAAGATTAAAAAGTTCTATATAGTACATGTTCCTCATTTAGTTATTCATGTACATGGTATTGAATCTAAGTATAAGATTAATAGGTCTTAAGAAAAGTCAGAGTTCAAGATTAAGAGATCCTAGATAGTGTATGTTCTTGACTAAATTACTCATGTATTTAATATCAAATTTGAGAAAATCTCAAATAACACTTTTCTCATAATTAAGTTAATATGAGATTTATGATCTCTAACATTCCCTAGGTCATTCTAATAAGTTTGGGATGGAGCATAATTTATAATTTGATTTCATATTAAAAAAATAGTTCCTTTTGAGGTCATAGTCTCCAATAATGTCTAACCACTAAATTATTTGCTTATTTGGTACTTTTTTGCATACTTTTCACGCATAAATTGTATCGTTTGGTGGGAAAAGGTTGCGGGATTTAGTATTTTTCTTATCTTTATTAACTTTTACGTTTATTGCGACGATTTAGATAGCATCCGCAACGCATTGGTCTATGATTTGTGTGGAATGATATTAAGACGAATGTTTGGGTTGGGAAATCTCGCTTTATTACGAACGAGATTAGAGCACGCGTTGAGTAATTGAAACGGTTTCGGGCTGTGACGGCGATGCATTAGGGGGCGTTGACTTGGACTAAGAATGAAGACACGAGAAGGCTTGGTAGTAGAAATCCTTAAAAAATGTTTTAGGAGATGCAACGACATTTATGTCCTATTCCCATTTTGGTCATTTTCAACGTCATATGATTTCACACATTAAAGAAGTACTAAATATAGTACACTTCATTACACCATATAAGAACTTTATATTACAAGACCATGAAATGTTGCAGAACGAATGATTGAATTTTTAATATTTTAGTGAGAATAAGTTTCGTTGGTTGATCACCCATCTTTGACTTAGATGAAATATATATCGTGGTTTATGCGTTTGTGAAAATAGTCTTTTAAAATAAAATTAAAAATGTTTTGAGATTGATCAAACTACTTTAAAGATCATCAAATCTTTGTGAAAGGATGAACATGCTCACAAGTGTTAGGATCATTAAGTGCTATTAATATAATAGAAATAACAACTATTAACAAGATGCATATATCATTCTTTAAACACACTTACTGGCATCCACATGCGTATATATTCACACAACTTATCAAACCTAACAACAAGATAATTGGAACACCAACAGCTTTGATCATAAGGTGTGAGTTATTAAGAAATGTCTCAATAAGCATTATACTATAAAGTCAATAAGTCTAATCTCATGATTATACGTAGTCTCACTTTTCAATAATTAAATTTTAAACTAGAAGTATAACTGTAATATCATATTATATAATTCAATCTTTTTATAAAATTAAGTTCAAGAAGTGGACGATATTGCTTACATATATATCAAGGAAGAGAAACAATATTAAATTGTTTAAGGAGACGTTTTACACTAATCACTATTAAATTTCAGCATTTTAGCTTTTTGCATCTTCTTCTTATCCAGCACCATCCACTCTCCTTCCACTTAAAACTGTTAACAGACCCACTGCAGGAATACCGGGGGCGGAATCCACGTGTCGATAACCCACGTTGCTAAGTGCGCAAAACACGCCACGGTGCATGTTAGAGTAGCCCACAAGTGGACAACATTAAAATTCGGATAAGACTCTGTTTCTTTCGACATCAATTATTAATTTAAGGAAAAAAAAGAGCAAAGGACAAATCGGATAAGCATGGCAAAAGGTACGCCAGATGTTAACTGATCGAGTCCAATCAGACGATGAACTCAAAGTAATCGGTTTTCACGGTCCAGATCACGAGTGCATGATAAGATTTATTACGGAGTGATAGATGCCAGTTTTTTCCCGATACACGTACTTGTTTATGAAGCAAGATGGCGATCATACGCTTGTCGGATTAGAAGTTGCAGAGAAAGAGAGAGGGCGAGGTTGAGAGCGAAGAGTGCGAGAAATTTTGGTGTGAAGATGGGAGAGAGTCCGAGAAGTGGGTTGTCGAGTCCGGAGGCGAAGCTGGGGATGAGAGTGGAGGATCTGTGGGACGTAATGGAGCCACAGCTTAGTCCCACTGAGAAGCTTAACGCTTGCTTTGAGAGCATCCCTGTCTCTGCGTTTCCTCCAACTCCTTCAGATAAAGGTATCAATAATCGTATATGTATCTTAGATTGAGCTGCTGGTATTGGAGATTACAGAGGCTGCTTGATGGTGAAGGCGAATTTCCCATCCAATGGTTGATGTACAATTGGTATAGGCAAAGTTTGGGAATCATCTCGGTGAATCTTATCCCTGTCGTTTGGAAAGTAACTTTTCAATATCTCATTTCCTAGGATCGTTTCTGTGAGGAGGTACGGAAGCTTTTAGATAATTTAGCGGGAGAAGCTAGTGAAGAAGAGAGACTCTAGCTTTGGTGTTCTCTGATTGATCGAGAAACTTGGGGGAGACGAAGAACATTCTTTTTTTAAAAAAATAATTTGATATCTCATTTTGTTTGAGGGATCAAAAGATAAAAAATGGAACAAAAACCCATGCAACTTATTTTTTATGTAGAATAGATGTAATTGATTTGGTAGAGAATGCAGAATATTGTTTGCTATGCTGCAGGATCAGATTGATTAGCTGACTTAAAAAAAGAAAAAGAAAAAGAAGTGTAAAATTCACACTTGGGGAGGAAAAGATACAAAGAAAGGGATTTTTATGTGGAAAAAGATTAAGTCTGTTTGTTCTCTAAGCTTTTCTGGGTAGCCAACAGACAATTTGACTGGATAGATAGAAATTGCTGTGCGCTGCTTTCTTAGTATTTGTTATATTGTGGTTGATTACATTGTTTGCCTGTTATCAGCGTCTGTGAGGCCTGGCTAGCTAAAGAGTATTTGTATCTGTATTTGCATTAGAAGTCATTATCGTAGTATGGAGATGTTGGCTGCTTCATATGATGCAAAGGATGTAGAAATTGTATTGTTTCTCCGTATCCATGATTTTATACCTTTTGTGTTTCTTTTTCTAAATGCATAATGATTCTTGTATCCAGTTATTGAGATAAAATCGGACACCACGCTAGCTGATGCTGTTCAAATTCTGGCGGAACATAAAATCCTTAGTGCACCTGTGGTGGACGTTGATGCACCTGAGGATGCCAGTTGGATTGACAGATACATTGGTATTGTTGAGTTTGCAGGGATTGTTGTGTGGATTCTGCATCAGGTCAGCATACCTAATTAACCTGTGTAATTTCAGATCTCTTTTCCTTTACTATGGGGGACAAATATAAGAAATATACATTTAATAAAATATTCCAATGTTGGTATCAGAGAAATTAAGACCACAATGTAGTTGGACTAAGACTACTTGTGTAATGCTCTCTACTTATCATCCCCTTCGGTTTTTGTGACAATTACCTGAAGGCTTACCATCTGTTGAATTGTTTTGCCTTTTAGGACTGAGATTGGTCACTATATCTTCTTGATTTGCCAATATGTGAAATCTATTCTGGAGTTCAGTTCATATATATATGATTTTTTCCCAAAAGAAATGCGTACTCTGACTTAACGTTATTCATAGTTCCAAAACTAAAAGCATTTACAATTTATGTTCTCGACAGTCTGAACCATCATCGCCTAGGAGTCCAGCCAGTGCAACTGCTTATGCACGGGCGGCCAATGGAGTGAATCATGAACTTGGGGTTCTAGGCCCTGAATCTGCCGCTACAACTTCAGGAAATTTTTTTGAAGTTCTGACTTCTTCTGACTTGTACAAGAACACAAAGGTATCCCTTCCGAACTTTATGACTACTTTAATCTGTGTTTCGCCCACTAAAGTTTTACCATTTTATTTCCTCCAAGAAAGTTCTGAAAACACTTATACAGTTCTTGGCATACAGGTTCGTGACATATCTGGATCATTTCGCTGGGCCCCGTTTCTTGCCTTGCAGAAATCCAACACTTTTCTGACCATGCTCTTGCTGCTTTCCAAGTACAAATTGAAGAGTCTTCCTGTGGTTGATTTGGGTGAAGGAAAAATTGATAACATCATCACACAATCAGCCGTTATACATATGCTAGCTGAATGTGCAGGGCTTCAATGGTTTGAAAGTTGGGGAACCATGAAATTATCTGAGCTTGGTCTTCCAGTGATGACCCCTGATCGTGTCATCAAGGTACATTTCTGTTCTCAGTTTGTGTTTGTAGATGCTATGCTTGTTATGTTAGCCTTGTTGCACAATGTGTCAATTTCTTCATGTGTCAAGGGTTCCTCTCTAGAAACATTAGATCCACCTTTGGCTTTTATGAATTATGAGGAATTCCCACCAAATTTTACTGTCAGGACTAGACCTACATAAGTTACCCCATCGACTAGAAAATATCTTGTCTATGATATTTGGGATTGGAACTGATATTCACTGGGGTACACTAAGAAAGATTGACCAAGCCTCTAAATGAATGAATTCTCTGATATGCTTACATTCTGTTGTAGGTCTATGAAGATGAGCCAGTGCTCCAGGCGTTTAAGCTGATGAGGAAAAAGAGGATTGGAGGGATTCCTGTTGTTGAAAGTGGTGGTACCAGGGCAGTGGGTAATATAAGCTTAAGAGATGTTCAGTTCTTGCTAACTACACCAGAGATCTACCATGATTATAGGTTTGTAAACTGTGCTGCTTTTGTTTCTTGTTATGCCTATGTTTGATTAGTGAAATTCTAAAGGGAAGTATTAGTAGTGGCAGTAGGATGGGTTAATCAGATAATTCAACCTACCCTTTCCCATTCTTAGAGCTAATCGACATGCAAACAAAACATTGTCAAAGAAGTGATCTATTAAGGGAAGGGGTACATTTACTACATATAAACTATTCCACAAGTTTATGCCTTAGCAATGTGGGACAACTTTACACCAATTTTAATATGGCCCCTCACTGCTATTGTTCAATCTAGACTACACTGCGTTGCCATTTTCACTGTGATGATTTTGAAAACTATCCAGTGGTTGCTAAGAAGCACTGTGCTTCAATATTACGTTACAAAGCCCACATCCAATCAAAAGCTAGTTCAAGGGAATGGGAGCATTTACTATATATAAACTGTTCCACAAGCCCGTACTTTAAGTAGTGTGGGACAACTCTATACTGATTTTGACATGGTTTGAACTTTGGCATGATTTCTTTTTATCAGTAGCATGGTTATTGGTTTTGAGGTCTGGCTGTTCTAATCTTAGGTGCATATCATTGGCTCATGAATCTGAACTTCTTTGCATACGTGCGCTGTAAATCTTCCACCACATTGCATTCCATGGCAGAATGAAAAATTAAGGATGTTTCAGGTTAAGGCTGCAATTATACTAAGTTTTTCAATCAAGCTGACTCCAATGGCGATCTTGACAGATGCATCACAGCAAAGAATTTCCTGACAGCTGTTAGAAGCTACTTAGAGAAGCAACACGAGGCCTCCCCGATCTTGAGCGGGATGATCACATGCAAGAAGGACCACACGATGAAGGAACTGATTCAACTGCTCGACTCCGAGAAGATCCACCGGATATATGTTGTTGATGATGAAGGGAATCTGGAAGGAGTCATCACGCTCAGGGACATCATCTCAAGGCTAGTGCATGAGCCGCGCGGCTACTTTGGTGATTTCTTTGATGGGGTTCTCCCGCTGCCTCAAAACAGCAGGGTTTAAGAGGGGTCGAGAACGTGTCTTTTTCAATCTTCTCCTCTTGTAATAATCTGCGTGCTGGTCTTGGTTTGTTGGCGATTGTGACGTAGGCAAGCTCCTGTAATTAGTTTTCTCATGTTCGAGTTAACTTTAAATGTACATTTTGGTGTATTGATGAACTTGAGGCCGGCTTTGTATTCGAGTCTAACAAACAAAACTCTAATCTTATTTTTCTTGGTTCATTTTGAATGAAAAGTGGACTTGCCTTAATTGCAAAACTTCTCCCACTGGATTGAAGGTTGTCGTTGATAGACGGAACACAAAAGTAAAACAAGCATTGACTCGATTGTTAAATAGAGATTTTCTTATATGGTTAATGTCTTAGCTTAGATTCTTATTATAATTTCAGGTGTTTTCCTTTTTTAGCTACCGATTTTAAAGGAGGAAATGGATTAATTTGTACAATGAAAATAGAATTTAAGATTAAGTATAACATTTCATCACATACTAAATTTACACGATCTTTTTTCTATCATTTTATACACCATTAGTAGTCAAAGGACATTTTAAATAGTAATAGTTATGTGTTAATGTTTTAGTATTTTCTCAAGAAACTTTTTTAGTAGTTTGTGTTGTTCTTTTAACTAATTTAAGGAAGGTGATTTTTTTAACTAATATAAATGGTTAATACATTACGTGCTTGAAAATGATTTTTTCAAAGATTCATGCATAGAGTTTCCAATTGAAAACAAGAGCACATTAAGAGAGTCTCTTTCCTCAATTAGGGATTTTACAAAGAGGTAAACCTAAGTCTTTTGTATTATATCAAAACTAATCTTTTTTCTATATGATTCAACTCATTTGAAAAAATGGGTCACTCCTTCACAAGTAATATGTTTACAACAAAAAGAATAATACTTATAATATGTTTTATAAGCTTAGACAACCTCTCTTACTAATAAAAACATTTTAAAAAGAAGTTAACTTGAACTTTTCCATCTCACTCGTTGGGAGGGGGGGTTGGGAGGGAGGCATACACAATTGGAAATGCTTCAACTGTAGTGATAGACTGGTCTATAGCAATTGAAAAATGAAGTTTCTTTTCGGTTGCTCTTTTACTTGCTTTGGTTCCGGAGATCACTGAAGCCTTGTAAGAAGGATATGGGGCCTAAGGGCATTGTATGAGTGGTGGAGAAGCCATCGCGGGCTCTCCACGAACCTTGATGAGAAGCACAAGCACTGCTCACAATACCAAGAAGATGGAGAAGCCTCATAAGCTGAAGCAAACAAGTTTGCCGACTTGACTAACCATGAGTTTAGGAGCACTTACGTCATGTAGAAGTAGGAGTTTCCTAAATCATTCTGACGAAAAATCAAAGGGTTCTGTAATCCCTAAAACCAAAGCAAGTAAGAGAGAGCAACAAGAAAGAGCTTCATTCGTCGATTACCAAGTCTTTCATCTATAGCCTTGTTATTGATTTATTGGCAGAGTTCAGTTTTGCTTAAACAATTTACCTCAACTTTCTAAAAATTCATCCCTATGACAGGATGGTCAACTACCACACCCAGATGCGCTTCAGGTTTCATAGGGTAACGAGATAATCTCTCGTCGAAGATCAAGCAAGGCCTGCAGCATTAGAGGCCTCTTGAGGACAGCTGTGGCAACGGAGTCCACAACAAACCTGGACAGAGCCGGCATTGTGTACAGGGAGGCCTCCGTCGCTACGCTTCAACGCCAAGTTTTGGCCTTCGAATCAGAGTCATGTCAGTTGACTCACACTGTAGCCCAGAAAGACAAGGCAATAAAATCAGGAGCCAACTCATGTCGTGAAGAGGACAGATTCATCTCTATTGTCTGGCTTTATCTTGGGGTCACGGATCCAAGCCTCCCAAAAAGATGCGCTCAGGCTGTGAGACTCGACGGCCTCCCAAAATACAAAGGACTCTCTTAGCCTTAACAATCTGAAGTGACATGTCCCGTACAGAGCATATGCACACATATACACACATACCTAAGTACATAATGATTCTGCTGCAGGTGTATGTTTATTTTTACACATACACCCAACTCATGCACCTTGAGTATCAAAAGTAAGACCTCTTAGTCCCAAGCCCTACTAGCTCACTCTTGAATTAGCACGTAATTGATGGCACAACTCAACTTAAGTGTCTCCCTCCCTCTCTTAGAAAGACCCGTAGCTCGAGTCAGGCTACTGCTTATAGATGCATTTTATCAACTAGGGATGCACATGGCCAAACTCTCCCAGTCTCTAATATCATGTCCTCAGTTACTGCTGTTACTAGTTTTTCAGCAATGTCTCATTTCTGAATCTATTCTTCTTACAATAGCATCAACATTTCATCCATTTAATATCACATCCCACAAATTAACTAGCATCAATGTCCAAACCGAGAACAGTTTATCTGCATTTAAGCCTGTGTCACTTGGCTCCAACCATAGCCAGATATCCCATCAAGTTAAAGACTATAAAACAGGAAAACTTTACATTGTGTACTAGTTTTGTGGAAATCCGATATTACAGAACAAGCAGCTTGGATCCTAGACAGCACAAACATGCACTCAGGAAGAGAATCGGACTAACAAAACTTACAAAATATAATCAAGCTAAAGCAGCAAATAAAAAAATCAAGTAGCTCATCGTGTACCAAATTAGTGGGCGACAAGGTTTAAGAAATTGGTACAGAAGGTTAACTCAAAGGAAATGGTGATTCATGAAAATAAAATACATGAACCAAGTAAACTCCACACGTACAGAAACTAAAATCTATACCACATGTACATGAATTATTACAGTATATAGCAAGTCGGGGGGAAGAGGATTAACATTCATAAAATCCCTGGTTTATCACATGAACCACAACAAAAGTAAAAATCATACAATCAAGCTACATTAACAGGCTAACTGCTTCGAACTAGTCCTTGACGAAGCACGGGCATACCTGTTACCAGAGTCCTTTATCCTACGTACTTTTTCTCCTCATGTGGTGCAGAACTCTGGGTGTACCTTCAAACAAATCCAACAAATAACCCTCTAAATCATCTGCCGAGTACTTTATGTATTTCCCAGCATTTCTTGCGCTCTCTACTTGATTCCTAAACCTCCCATCAAATGCGCGGTATGCTGGGATCACCTTTTCCGAGATAGATATCCTCAGCTCTTCCCGAAGTTGAGCATCAGGAACCTTCCAGGCACTTTGAACCCTGTAGATTTCCTCAAAGCATGCATTGAAATTCTTAAATCTTTCCTTCAAAGCCACCTTTGAGGCATTACTCATACTCCCACCAATACCCTCATCCCTCAAACAAGCCAACGCCTTGCTCCAAGAAGCCCTGAGGTAACTTGTTGCATATTGCCGTATCTGGCCACGACACTTACGAATCCAATTATCACCTAAAATCCCCCCGAGATCCGAATCTTTCACTTTCTGCACAACGTACAGAAAATTATTCATCAGAAATATATACTGCAGCGCATTATCCTCATAGAGCTTTGATTTCTCCTCAAGATTGGACTTTAGCGAGGCTATCAACACCAACAACCTACGGGCTATCGGAGACAATACAGTGTCATGACTATCACTTTGCAAAGTATCAAGCCCATCATCTTCATCAGTTTCCAACAGCAAGTTCAGAGTACTCCTATACTCCACAATCAACTTCAGATAATTCATCACATACCGGGTCAGCGGGTGAATGTCACCACTTTGCATCGGTTTCTTCGATGCCTCACTCTGCACTGCCTTCTCAAACTCTGCAAATGTCCCGGTCGCTGCCTCGCCCAGCCCAGTGAGCACACCTTTCGCCTCATTGACCACGAATTCATCCGTAACCATTGCTTCCAAGTCCGGCAAGGCGTCTGCCATCACATCATACATGTCCAGAATTCGAAACAACTTTTCGGGCGACCTTCTTCCGATAGCAACTGCCTCACCGAAATTCAACAGCTGCATCACACAGCCCTTTACCGTCTCATTGAAGCAAATCTCCTTGATACCATCGGCATCATGAAAAATCTGCTCGCAGAGGGTTTTCTCGCCACCAAGGATAAGCCTAACAACAATCTTAACAGCCTGAATCCATTTCTTCATCTTCTCATCCAATGAGTTCCACTCAATCTTCTGACCTCTTCTATACTCAGTTTCTCAATCCCGATAATGGCCAGACACTCCTCTAGGGCATCACGGCGGACGCTACTGTAGGCCTGAACACACTCCTTTTCGTAGCCGGAGCGAAGCATCCGATCCGCAATTTCTTTCAGTTCATCCACAGCTCTAGGATCGATCAGGTCGACCGAAACATTTTCGCCTATGCTCGCACCGCGCTCGTGGAACGGCGTGGTCGAGCTGTGATCTTCCTCGCTGAAACTCTCAAAGTCCTCGTCAGGGATTTCCCCATCGTGGACCGGGAACGAGAGCGTGGTCCGGCGGATCGACCCATAGAGGCGCTCTGCGTCGAGCGGAATCGTGTTCCGGATCATGATGTGCCGGAACTCGTCCTCAAGCCGCGCCATCGCCACCTGGATCGCCGTCTCGGCCCGGTCCAAGATCTCCTGTTCAGACCGCACCGATAACTCCTCCATCAGGTTCAGAATCTCATCAACCGCCGACAAATACTCGTCGGCCTCGTCAGGCGACTCCTCCCAGTTCAGCGACCGCCTCGACGCCTCAACCGAGTTCACCTCACACCTAAGAATAATCTTCTCCGCCGTATCAAACCGGCCCTCCTCCGCCTTCGAATCCTCACCGTTGATCAAGTTCGAGATGTTAGAAAGCCGATTGTCAAAGCTAGAGAAGATCAACAGCATGTCCTCCCGTACCTCCTTCGGCGTGTTGAGACTCTTCACGATCTGCTGCGCCGTGGCCAGAACCCGCTCCTCCCCACCCGTATTGAGACTCGTCGTGGTGGTGGCCATTTCCCGCTGCCGATTCCTAGGGTTTGAGCTTCAGATACAAAGCAAAAGTCCTGAGATCGAGAAAGTAGGGATTAGAAATTTGGGGATAGGGATAGGCAAAGCGAGGCCATTTTCCCCTTTCTTTATTGAGTACGGCTGACAGAGAAAGAAAGAGAAAGAGAGAGAGAGTGAGAGAGAAGGTGCGCGTCGGCTTGGTCTTTGAAGGAGCTGAGGTTGCAACTGAAATGAATACAAAGACAGGAACACGGAGTGTGAACGAAGCAGCGGCGTAGCGTGCAGGAACTTTCTGACCCGGCGCTGTGGACTTTTGGTGCTTTTACCAATCCCAGATTTTTTTAGATATTATTTACTCATTAAAAACTTAATTATCTTACAATAAAATAATGATGGTAATCCGAAATGGCAGCTTCTTTGGAGTGACGCACCACCGGTGGCGTTCGATTTGCTTACCTACTCTTTTATTTTGGTCAGCTCTGATGCTTTGCCTTTTTTTAAGAAAATGGACGGCACCGATTAAATCAAATTGCAATCCGCTTCTTAATGAGAAATGGTGGGGTAAAGGGAAGCATTCGATTACCCCAATGAGGAGGAAGAATAATGACGTTGTGTAAACTGCTTGCAGAAGTCAACCAAAACTTCTGCAGAATTTGGAAGGATAAGGATGAAAATCAGAACGTTATCCTCCTTTTTTGGTAGTTCGGATGCTTTAATTCATGTTCAAGAAAAAGTTGCTCATAATTGGATTTTTTTCAGTAATACAAAATTTATTACCCATATCTTAAGATGCTTTCTTACCATGATGGTAATTCATTTTTTTTTTTTTTGATGAATTTTGGATAGACTTTTTATCTATAATAGTAATAAGTAAAAATTTAGATTCTAATACCATATTAGAATACCTAATTTGTCAGTCTAATAGGTTATGAGTTTGAAACCCCTCCCTACCCTTGCATATTTGAGTAAAAAAAAAAAAAATCATATTAGAAAACCTAAATAACTAACTTAAAAATTAATTTAAGAGTTCAATTTTTTTTCTTTAATTTACTTTACCTCGACCATCTTATTTTTATGCATATCAAATTTTATTGGATTGAAGGTTGTACGAGTAGATTCAACCTTAGTATTTATGTATTTGAAAGATCCAATATTGGACATCGTAGATGACCCGCCAAGTTGATCCGCGTTGCCGAGACTTGTCATTATTGTCGATGTAAGCACCCACTTGCTCATTGGAAAGTTCGATCGAGAATTACACGAAGCTTTGTGTCATGGTCGTTTGCAACCATAACCCACGAAATGTTAGACTAATTCCTGGGAAAAAAATGAGCCGTTGATTCCTGAGACCATCTATGGAAGTACTGTCAAGTCAAATCAAATCATCTACATCACCTACCGTAATGGTTTTCGTATTGGCACCTAAAATGGTGGGTTCATTCAAGTCGCAACCACTTGGGGTTGGACTTTAGCTTGAGTAGTCATTGGCTGAACAGATAGAGACGAATTGCAGGGACCATTCGACCATTAAAATATTCGGGTGGTTCATCAATCAGGCTGATGAAAGGTCAAGCCTGGTGGCAGAGTACACGTCGGTTCTATTTTATGATTTAGTATAGCCACTTACAGCTTTAAATCAGATTTTCATAGCTATCAGTCGTTATCCAATCATATGAACCATAAAGAAGTTATAACAAATCCCTATGCCGATCATATACCTGATACTCTGATTCTCTGTACTTACCTCGTCTCCTGAGCAGAGATTTGGGGCCCAAATGGCTACTTGTTTGAGGCCATAAGAACCCCATGTGTCATAAAACAACACGGGTTTCTTTTTCTTGCCAAACAAATGGCTTAACCTCGGCTTCCCATTTGGGCGAGACCTGTTCTACCAAAGGGGGCTTCTAACAAAGACCTCAACATTTGCCCAACTTTTCCGTGCGGCCGCTTTTTGCATGAAGAAAGTGAAAGAGACAAATAATTGCATTGAAAAGTAGCCATAAAGAATTAAAGAACCACGATTGTATTATGTACAATTACAATATGTTATCTGCCTGGTGCAATACCAAAGTACCTTTACAGATATTCGTAGTTTATCTGTCAACTTGAAATAAAAAAGGGTACTGGTGACTGCAGCATTTGAGGACCATCCTGAGCAGCTCACAGGCAAGTGGTTGATTAAGATCCATTTCCTTAATCTGCAGTATAACAACTGGTAAAAAGCAAAGTCACTGAAACATAAAGCATGCATGTCCCATTAATTACAGCTTGAATTATTTTGATCTTCTGACTGACTCTGTCTCTTTCTATTTGTTCTGTGTTTTCTCAGAGAATAAAGAGAATCCAAATGAAACAAGTCCATTAATTACTTAGTTTTCATCATATGTTTTGGAATAGAAAATTTCTGACTCTTTGTTTTCAACAGAAAAAGAATCCCTTTTACTAAGCAGTGAAGGTAAAAGAAGAGACTGCACCATTGTCAATCATTTAATTATTGCTTCCAGGAACAAATGTTTAATTTTTTCCTCATTTCCTAATCATCACCGCCGTCACTACTAACGTGGCCATTATCATCAACAGCACAACCATTCATGAGATCTCTAAGATTTTTAACAACCAAAGAGGATAACCCACTAGTAGATGCGAATTATCATAGTAAAGTCAATCTTCTTTTTCTTTTTTCTTCTTTATGTGATTTAGATGTCAATAATTTCTCTCTTTTCACAATGACTTTTGGATATCAAATAAAACTGTATCTTGATTAAACTGTCGCTCACCATTTTCCATGTGGAAAAAAAGTTTTTGCTTTGGGTTTCTGAAAGGGGCTAAGTATGACATCTGCAGAGATTTGCAAGAATTCAATCACAGATCAAGGGCGTTGAAATAGAAGGTCACCAGATTTACAACTGCCATTTCCATCTGCTCAGACTACCCCAAAGGCATGAATTCATTATATCTCCCCCTCTCTCTCGAGCCCCAAACAATTTGCAGGGGACTACAGACACGGCAACATAATAGAAGGTTTTGCCTTTGGTGAAAGTATGTAAATATAGTGAGAAGCAAAGTTTACATCTTTCACATAATTAGGGCAGTTCTGTTCAATGAATAGCATATATGGTGAAACCAAAACGCATAAAACCTTACCGTCGACTTCCACTCAATTGTGTACTACACCGTATTGGTTTCTTGGGTTGAACGCCTGTTTGCAGGTATCATCCTGAGAAGAAGATGATTTGACATATTTAGACAACTGCATTTCTGCTTAGAAAAACATGTTGGAATAAAGAACCAAATTTAAGGATGCTCTCACCATGTTAGACAACTGATCTCTTATACAGTACATGGAACTCAGCATCGTCTCTAGAGTTTCTTTGGCTAATTGGAACTTTACATCCAATTCTCCCGTGTGAGTCTCTGCATCATTTTGAAGCTGTACAAAGTGCAGTTATGGTCAATAGGCAGATTACATCGCACAAAATATTTAGTGAATTCTACTGTTACATACATCCAGTAAATGTCATCTAGTTTCCATATGAACAAGTCGAAACACAAGGACATTCATGCTAAGAGCACTCCCAACTAAAATTTCAAAGTTCAGTGACCAGCTTTAGTACCTTCAAGTTGATTACAGCAACAGGGTCCGTCGATTCTGCATCTTGGCTTGCCATATTCCATGTCATTGCCTTCAGCCTGGGCAAAGTAGCCTAGACAATATTTGTTTATAAACAAGACGTCAGGTGCTTGTGGTTTCTAGAAAAATGATTAACACAAGCAAATCAATCATTTCATTTCCTATCAGCTTAAACCCTTATGATAAGTAATAAAACAGATACTTCATCATGAAATCCAATAAGGTAGTCCTAATTTTGATCCTGCTCCACTCTCGTCCTATCCAAGATTAGAAATTCCGAACCTTGGGTTTAGACGTGGCGGGGAGAGTCAGAATAACAGTTGAATAGCTTAATTCATTGTTCCTATCAGTTTGTCGAAGTATCGAATTTCTTACTTGGTCCTTAAGTAGATCTTCCCGCCATTCTCGTTGAAACTTTTGAAGCAGAAGCGTCAATAGTCTTTGTAGTTCAGGCAATACCTCACTAGGAAACAGTTTCGGGATGTCATCCTTGCTAACATTATCGTAAACACACCTACGGATTAGCGTGCGCAGGCATGCCAAGAGCTGCAACATAGCAAACCACAAAGATAAACCATAACAGGACTTCTGGGCCAAAAACCTGACAAAACCCCAAATTGAAAGACCCAAAAAGAAATGGTATAATTTCATAATCCAGTATGCGATTTACGTATTTTGTGGGTGTTTTGAGAGAGACAGAGTAAGATTACAGGGTCGAGGTCGGAGTCGTCCTGGAGCTGAAGCATTTCGCGGATGACGAGGCGGTCGGCGGCGTCGAGGCCGGTCTTTCGGGTTCTCCAAAGGGCTTGAAGAATGTACTCCACCGATTCCTTGGAATTCGACCTCACCAACAGCGGCAGGTGCCCCCAGAGACTGCGCTCCATTTTTCCAGAAACCGAGAATCAACCCAGTTCTAGCTCCTAAACCCTCTTGCACGAATCTTCCTCAAAGCAAAAGCTGCGGGTCTATGGCTCCACGAGACGACGCCGTTAATGTTAACGCGAGATTTGTTTTATCTAGTGTCGCCGCATTAAGTCGGTAAGTCTCCGCCCTATCTACGTAACATCGCCTCTACAGTTACCTGGGCAAAATATTTTGAAAAGGTTAAACGACGACGCTTCCTTTTGAATGTATAAAATTGATGGGGTGGGCCAATTCCGCTTCGGAGGAAGGGGACGGTACTAGGCCATGGCGCCACACGATCTCCGACGTCCTTTCAAACGACCGGCGGTCTCCGATCAGCAGCGGCGCAGGGAACTCTCCCTGCAGCGTCAAGCGCAGAATCGCCGCGACGCGCAGCACCAAGCCCGTCGCTTAGCCTCCACCCTTCTCTATCTGCAGCCCCCACGCGCCGACCACACATGCGAGCCCGAGCCCGAGCCCGAGCCCGAAGTCGAAGCCGAGACCGAATCCGTATTCGACGCCGAGCTAGAACCTGCAGTCGAGGCGGAGTCGGAACAGCTAGCGGCTTCAACGAGTGAGCTCGATGTTTGCCAGGCCGCGAGGCTGAAAGGCGCCCAAGCTCGCAAATGGTTCGCTAGGCAGTTAATGCTTCCCGAGTGGATGATCGATGTACCTGATCAACTTGCTCAAGACTGGTTCTCATTTTCATTCTCTCTCTTTATCATCTCCAAGCAATTTGCTTTTTTCTGGTTCTTCCTCCTTTAGACCATCAGTGATAACAATGCATTCCTTTTGTTTCAAGGTATATTTTTGCGAGGCCTGCGGGGAAGCGATGCTTTGTCGTTTCGTCTAATGGTGCGACAGTTAGCAGATTACGGAACGGTTCGATCCTGCATCGTTTCCCGTCCGCTCTACCCGGCGGAGCTAGGACCAGGACCAGGGACGCGTCAGGCGCTGCCCAATCATACTCTATACTGGACTGCATCTTTCACGAGGTATATATGTTCAAGTTACCATTAGTTTCTCTTTCCATTTCACGTGAAACTCATAATAAATACAAACATATACTTGAGTGTTCTATTTACTCCTGGAATTTGGTGATCACAATGGGTTGTGGGTTGCAGGCGGATCAGACTTACTATGTTATTGACATGGTTTGCTGGCGGGGTTACTCGCTCTATGACTGCACGGCGGAGTTCAGGTTCTTTTGGTTGAACTCTAAGCTTGCCGAGACTGGTGCTTGTGACCCACCTTCGCAGTATCATCGGTACAGATTTAGTCTGGTTCCTGTGTACAATTGTGATCAGGATGGTCTATCTGCAGCTTATACTGGACCAGCCCCTTATGTGAAGGACGGTTTGTTGTTCTATAACAAGTAAGACTCTTTTCCTTAGTATGGTGCACCAAGGTTATTTGGGACAAGTTTTTAATGCTGCATTCGTTTATGACGAAAATTACTGGTCGATGATGCTTCTGAGAATGTCCTTCTTCTATGATGTTGTCCATATATTTGAAGGGTGCCAAAGTTTTATTTAGATACCAGTTTAAGAGTTATTTTGTGGATTAAGTCTACCCTAGTGGGGCATTCTAATATGAATTTGTTTGGCCTTGCTGAGTTGAATAGTTACCTGCTTGATTAGGATTGGGCAGTCCTAGGACTTTCATTGGGTATATATGCTTTTTCATTGTTGAGACATGCATACTGTTGAACTTTGAACAACAAGCTGTGCATAAGGGAGAATATGATTCACATCTATGCATTTCCAGTCACTTTACATATTGTGTCTGTTACTGTTGTTTATTGCATTTTCCAACAGTGTACAAGTACATGCTGTCATGTCACTGAACCTACTATATCATGTCTCGTACTTGATCAGTCATGATGTAGTCAATTCTTGTGGGTTAGTGACATCATGTGCATGAATTGAGGTGAATCTTGGTGTGTTAGTTTATTACCAAGCAAAAAGAAGTTCATTTTTTGTTAATGCCCTGCCTGATTCCATTTTCGTTGTTACTTTTTTCTTAGGCATGCACATTATCAGACTGGAAATACACCCTTAGCATTAGTCTGGAAGGACGAAAATTGTAGTCAATATGTGATTGACACAGACAGTAAAGGAGAGGTTCCAAGCGAACAACAGGTATTCTGCCTCTGAGCTCTGTCTAATTGCATTTCTGCTTACAAGAATTTATGAAGTTTGTACACAGATTGCTGACTTCTTGTGGTTTAAATACTGATATCTGGATATCAAACATGGGATCTTGTTTAAAGTGTGTGTTCTTGACTGATATTTCGCATGATATACTGCTTGTTAAGTAGTATATGGGCCAAAATTTGTAGCTTAGATTTCTCTGTAACTTGATTCTGCGTTCACTTGTTAGCAATTTTTTGGTCCTTTGGTTGTAAATCCCTCAATTGTTTTCCCTGCAGTTTTTTAATTGCTTGCTTTATATTAATATCTTCCACCAAAGGAAAGGATACTTCTCCTGCCTGGAGATACGGCTTCATTCTGAAGTTGATATCACTAACACCATTACTTAGTTGATGAAAGGTATTAAAATAAAGTCCCGACTTGGGATAGTTTGTCTATTTTCATCTTACGAGTTGATGCCTCGTGATGATGGATTATTATGTCCCTGCAGTCCACTGCTTGGGCGTTGATAATAGTTTTCTTATTAAGATGGAATATTCCATCGAGCTAGGCAATGAATATCATCATTCATTTGAAAGTTTGATCTTGTAGGCTGATTGGAGGAGACTCTATAGTTATGCATACTTCAAGGTCAATCAAGTTCATTAGGTTGTCTTCATAAAGACTTTTGAGAAGTTGAATGTTTTCATATTGATGGATTTATTTAGAGACACGTATTATGAAATATAGCTGCATATTGTGATCAGCTGATCATTTATTTTTATTTTTTATTTTTTTGGATCAGACAGTTTTAGAGCTACAAGATAATGGGAACTTGGCTACCTCGGATGATCCTCCTGTGGTATTTGGCTGCTTAGACGGGGGCTTTATCCAAAAGGTTAGTCTATTTTAGACTTTAAAAGCATAATTAGCCAACTTGGCGAACTATGATGACCATTGATGTCAGCTAATTCAAGTGATTATCTTTATATGCTAAGTGGTTGTAATGCGTCCTAGGAATAGGCTAGAAAATTTTATGCACCCATGCATGAGAGAATGTTTATTTCAGTCAGCAAGATGCCAAGGACCTCCATATGATTTTCTTCATTTTTGGTCTAACAAGCAATCCCTTAATTTATGTCTTTAAATTTCTCCAATTTCCAGTCTGGGTTGCATCCTGGAAATCTTCTGCGTTTTGCTATCAGAAATGGAGGATTGAGTTTTGTGGATGGGAAAGTTGAGAAGGCTGATTTACATTATCTTGGCAAGTCAAATCGGGCACGTGCTTTTGCAGATAGTTACTCAAAGGTCAGTAGATACTGCACTTTCAACTCTCTAAAGCGGATTTGGGTCCAAATGCATCTTAGATACTATCTACCGAGTCACAATAGATTACAAAATTTCTCACAATGTGCAAAGGAAATGCAATATATTGTAAAGTAGTTTTAACACTTTCTAGAATGGTTTCTTAAGACTGATCCTTAAGTAAGGGGACGGCATGTTGCTGTTGTCCTATTTAGCTTTTCTTCTGCCCTTTTAGTGTCATGCAAACGAAAATTGAACGAATTTGATTATTTCGTTAATACTGTTTAGCATATTTGCTCATTGAACATATTCTAACGGAAAGATGGAGGGAGATATTCTGACGCCAATCCCGGGTCGTGGAATGTACGTATGCATCCGTATAATTAGCTAGTTTCTATATGTTATTAACACCAAAAAGGAATTAGAAGCTAGTTTCCCCTGTGCTTTCTCTCTCTCTCTCTCTTCCTCTTTCTTCTGCCTTCACATTTTTTTATAATCCTCTCTACATCGTAGTAATCTGGTTTAGTTAAAAGCTTACTCTTGTGTCTTTATGGGGCTTAAACTTGCAGGTCATGTTCCAGTATATGGCTCGGCATTCTCCTCTAAAAATTGATGATCTGCTGGCATCCATTAGCTCATTCGTTGATCAAGAAAGCAAGCCTTCTGATATGGAGATGGTTGGTTGATGGGGACGGTCAGTGGTAGTGCTAGGAGGTTTTTCTGTTGGCTCTAGACTACCATATAGCAAAGCCATATATTATACATCGATCATTTGGGTGCTTCTTTCCGGGTCGTAGCTAGAGAAATCTTGTATTACTTATTAAGGCTTTCTTTTACTTACCGAAACTAATTCATTATATATTAACCCACAATATTGTATAAGGTTCTTAGTCTCTTGCTTAATCTTTGTTTTATTGCCAATTGTAATTGGTGCAACTTGATTCCTTAAAAGAGTCTAATGCTAGTTCCCTTGCTCTTAATTCACAGTGTCAATCTGTAACAAGTAAAAGTTTATTGACCTTTTATTGCTGCAGTAACAATACAACTGCATCAATAGAATGATTGTTACCGGCTTCAAATTGCATCGGGCACAAGTGTCCTTGAACAAATAAGAAGATTTAGATCAAGAAGCAAGAGTGGTAGCTGGACAACTGCCGTGAACACAAGACAAGACGTCTTTGTATTCCCTGGAAATGGTGAAGGAATCATATACCTTTCCATCGTTGCTTCTCTTATACTCGAAGAGGAGATGAGAGTGATTGAATGCTGTTAGTTTGCCAAAGCCAAAGTTATAGTCTCTGTAAATGCTCCATTTGGGTACCGCTGTAGTGAATTCTGATAAGTGGCTTCCTCCTCCTCCAACAACAAGATGGATTGTTCCATTCATGGTGCCTGAATAATGTGACTTTTCTGAACTGACGCATTGATTCTACACCACCACCATTGACAAAAAAGGAAAAAATTATGAGACTTAGAAATGCAGTCCCGAAATTTGGAAGGAAGACTTTGTAGTCTGGCTAAGCCATTTACCTCGTAAATGGGGCACACCCTCTCATAGTTATGAACATGGCCATAAAATGCAATATCGACCCTGTACTTCTGCCATAGCCTCTGCAAGCTCTCCCTTCCCATGGGCTCTTCGAATGAACCCTCCTCAGCATACCAAGTATTGGAGGAATATCCAAGAACACGGTGAGCACCAAATATCAACCATGGTTGTTTCTGTCTATCTACTGTTGCGAGGCAATTTTCAATGAACTTGTACTGTTCTGAACCCTCCCTCCAGTCATGCTCAGTGTCAGCTATACAGAAGCGGAACATGCCATAATCTGTTGAATACCTGCACATTTGGGTAACATTCGGCAGATGAAAAACAACCATTTGGGCAGGAAACAAATGAATGTTGGGCAAATGGACCAAAATGATCTCATGGGAAAAGTATAACAGGAATTCAACGACCCCTAGTGAGCTAAACAAACACTAAAGAACCAACCATTTCCATAGGAACTGGCTATATTAAATATAACAAAACGTAATGATCTTTGGGAAATATGTATGTGCTGGCATATCTCAGGCACATCAACTGAACTATAAATGAAGGGGTGGTTTGTTCCGAAAATTGTGGGAGTTGAAAACCTTACTCCAAGTAAACAAATTTTAACAGGTGCTTTGCGAGTGGTCTGACAGATGGAAATATTGCCACCATGGTTACTAGATAAGTGCAATGCCAAGGTCTGTGGGTGGAGTGGCTAACCAAACCATCTGTATGTAATCTAGCTTCTTCTGTGTATTAATTTTAGGGGATGCTTTCCGCGTATTCTCGACAAGGAAGGTTTATATATATACATGTGTCGGTGTGAACTTTACTGAGTCTCATACTAATATTTCAATGTACCTAGAAACATATAGGTTGCTTGAAAAATGCATATGCAATTTACCAGAAGTTAGCTCTGTTCTCCGCAGGCACATAGAACATGGTTTCAGCAAACACACCGCATTCTCCCCCTGAATCTTTATTTTGATAGAAGGATCCTGAATCTGGCCAATCACGTTCATGATTTCCACTGCAATACAATCACATAAAAGATTCTTTAACCAGTATCATCAAGAAACTTTCTGCATAGATCCAACCAAATAACGAGTGATTGCACAAACCTTGCAACCATATATGGGACAGTTGATGCAATGGGCTCCACCTGTGCAGTGAATTGGTCCCACTGTGAGACGTATCCATTTGAATAACTCATGTCTCCTATATGGAAGACTATGTCATAGTTTTTCAAGTCTTTGATGAGTTGGTCGGTAGTGTTCAGTGAACCTGGCTGATAATCACTGTACTCATTTGAACCGTCGCGCTCGGCCTGGAAAATACAGGAAGTTACGTAAATCTTTCTAGCATCTGTCATGCACAAGAAACTCAATGTAGCTGGATTCATAAGTCAAAGGTACATATTTGGGCCCCAAACTACTAGAAAAGGTTCTCAAACACCCTTCAGATTTGATTTCCTTTCTTGTTCAAAAGCCATAAATGATGTCTTTCATAATCTCATTGTCCTCCAGTTTGTTAAGCTTTAGAGATATCAACTGGTGGCCACATATTTCTAAAAAATTATGTCTTAAATACCGTTTGCAGAATGTACTATGAGTAGGGAGCTAGCAAGGTTAGTAGATAGATTCAAGGTGTAAACTTTAACTAGTTCTCTGTCTAGATCTATGAGTAGATAACGTAACATAAACCACTGTGTAGTAGCTGCAAACTTAATGTGTCTCAAGAGGGTTTTGTGTATAACATGGAGGCACTTACATACAAAAAATATGGATATGTGAATTGAAGCTTAGGAGATCCAAAAGCATCTATTTTTCAAAACCAACTAAAACAATTTAATACAGCTGCTTTACAGAAAGAGGGATTCATTGTGGACACAACTGAGCCTAGGGGCAATAATGCGAAAGGATGTAGAAATATGGCAGATGCACATAAGCGGAAGGACCTAGTGATTTCAGCAATGATTTATGGATCCAGATATCCATCAGGTCTTCTTAGGCCAAAAAATAACATCAATAGCCAATAAGCTTAAGAATTTATCATTTGAGCAACAATGGAATATAGAGAATTTTGTTAAATGAAATGAAGAAAATTTTGTAAGTCTATGAGCCAAAGATAGTAACAGACACTAAGAAATTAATCTGTTCTAAAACCAAAAGCTCCTGTCCTAACATTGTCTCTGAGAAACAGATCTGTCTTTGAAATTTGGTCTAAAGCAATGGATTTTTCCTTTCAAAAGGAGACAACTTTTTCCTTGTCTTTCTTATTGTGTTTAAAACTTATAACTAAACCAATACTTGTTATTACCTTTCCCAAGTCGCCAAATATTATTACACGCTGTAGTGAGTTCTGTCCAGGATATGGGGATGACTTAAAGGAGTAGTTTTTGGCCCAAATATATGAACCATTGGTTAAGAGATGACCCATCCTGTAAGTGTACCTGAAATGCCATTATCACTACTGTCAATATTTATCATCAACACTTCAGGATATGTTTATGTCACAAGAATGTGGTCAATACATACACAGAATTCGGCCACAAATTTTTTAAGAAACTTGTGTGTATAAAACCCTGATCACGCCAACCTACTGTCCTTGCGGGTGAACCTGCAGAGTGACAAAAAGTCTCATTATGGAACAGTCCTACAAACCCCTTTGAATTAACTATCATAATTTAATGAAGTCAAGATTGTAAAAGCTTGTGCTTATAGTGACAACAAGCCATCCCTTGATAAAAAGAAGCTTATTCCTTAGGAGGTTAGAGACAAGCAAAACATCTATCAAAGTTTCTCACAACATCTAAAGTCATGAAATGGCAAGATTTCGGAGGAAAAACTTTCTTTTGTATTCTGAGAAACTATAGAAACAGTGAGGTATTATCCATGCAGAAGACTTGAAAATAAAAGGAAACGGTGTGCAGCAATACCTTGAGGAACATGATTTATACCAACTCTCAAATGCATTAGAAGCCTGATATTGGCTTTTAATCGTTGATTAGACTAATGGTTAAGTAAATAATTCAAGACTTTTGTCAATGCTAAAACGTTTCTTGAAAATAACACATTCAACAGCATAAGCATCATAGTATCAATCTGCAATCTGAAGAGATAGAATGCACGTAGTAGAATTATTAGTAGATGAAAATGAATAATACCACACATGCTGTTCTGAGAAATTGTCAATGTTCCAGCTGGGGATCTCGTTTGAGTTTCTCCCTTCAGACCCCATTCCACAAGTGGAACAGCTTCGTCTATTGAGTAGCCACTCGTCCAGGTTACTGTCATCTGAATAATATCAAAAGCTTATGTAAAAATTCTGCTTCTGTAAGTATAGATGTCTCTGCAAGCCCAAACTGGTCTCAAATACCCAAGAAGGAAGATGTAATTTAGAAAGTTTCAACAACAACTGGAGGTTCAAAAAGAAGAAGGGGAGGAAGAGGGGGGAGGAGGAGAGGGGGTGTGTGAATGGAGACCAGAATTTGGATGAGCATCATCTTAGAGTCAAAACCAGAAGTCTTAACTGAATTTTATCACAACAATATGGATTAGAACCTTTAAAATATCAAAACTGAAAAGAAAAAAAAAATTGGTTCCTTTGTCTTTGACAAACATTTTGCTTAAAGGTTGAGACCTGATCTCCAATTTCCATCAGAAGATTTCACAGGAACCTTTCGTTTGGGTAAACTTACTTCGTCCCAAGATTTCCCTTGAGCAAGGCGTGGGTACAGAGGTGCCTTAGGATTGGCAAATGAAATGTAATTTGAAACTGCCACCAATCTAGGCTGCAATATTCAGAAAACAACTACTTGTCAGTGCACGAACAAGAATTAGTTGATCTGGGTATTAAGCGATGGAGTAACATGAGATGAGTATAAGCACCTTACACAAAGATCTTGGGTGAGAAAAAACGGAATAGTAAAAAGTCCAGGTCAAAGATATATGAAGATGTTTATGAAGCGTAAGAAAAGCAAAAGAACAAAGGACATACACTTGACAAACCACCAGAAAAAAGTGCAAACGAGAAATCTGCCCGTTGATTGATCAACTGGAACTTCAGAACGGCTTTACCAGTCGTGTTATACCTTGAATTGGAGGAAGTTACATACTTGTACTACAACAAAGATATTCACCATCACACAAAATAGAGAAGCAAAAACAAAACTCGAGGACATGTACCAATTTAATCAGCTAACTTAATCTCGGTTTTCCAATTCAACTGTACATACCTTTATTGGGCTTGTGCATAGGTATGGCGATTGATCTTCATCATTTACTGCTGCACAGGTTGATGAGCTGCCCAATCAAGGTACAAATATTCCATCAATTTATGCATTAACACAAAGATGCAAAACTCCCAAAGTTCCATGCGCACAACTTTGGCCCCAAAACTGTAATCTCCATTATTTGGCCAAAAAATAGAAATCTGTTCTGGAGTCCATTGACTAAGATGCACTGTCTATTCTACCTATTTGTAAAAACAAAAGAACTAGCTAGACAGTACAAAATGATAAAGCTAGAGAGTAGATTACTTGAAGTCTGCAGGAGAGAAGACTGCAACCCAATCATCCTCAGAAGGCTTGGAATTTACTACATACACTGTCACCCATTCGGTGTCCTGTCCCTGTAACAACATAATAAAGAAAAACCCACATCTAAGACTTCTCAACTATTTAGATATTGAAATGTCTGAGCATCAAAACTTGAATTTGACCAATCCAAATTCAACGAGAATTATGGAATGAAAAATTAATCCAACATACCAATGAAAGGCAGAGTGTTGCTAACTGTAACTAAAATAAGCATCCAATAATTTTACTATTCTCTCAATATAAATCACTGTTTCATTTGTTAGCCGCAATAATGGCACCTCATAAATTGCTGCGACTACTGGCCTCTATGACAACTAATGAGTGAAATTAGTTGACCCCTTAATCTTTAGCATAAAACATTACAGTTAGCTCAATGATTCAATCCGGGAACCAAACCTCGTTTTTATATTGTGATATAAAGCATGATAAACAGTTAACCAATAACTTCGAGTTCCCACATATATTAGGCTCCATGGGTTCGACATATTGCCTCTTCGATTTTCCCGAAGTAATTTTCGCAGATTCTTTTTTCTTACTACGAAAATAAAAATCCAAAAGCGAAAATTAATTCCTTTGTTCTATGGCCATGAACATTTTACCTGTAACCCGAGAACAGCTGGGGTCGCGTGAATGGAGACGGACTTACGAAGTGCGTAAACAGTCTTGTGGATGGCAATCTTGTGCAGTGGCTGATCCTCATGCCCGATACTGCGTGCAAAAGCCACATTCAAGCTTGTCGACCACAGAAGCACAACGATTGCGAACAACTTTCGGCAACGAGAGCTCTCTTCCATTTCTGAAACACTTCTAAAGCTCAAGAAAGCGAAGCAATGGCCTTATATTGTGTATGGACACTTGGGATGCCATTTTTGATTCCGAGAATCATCCACCGGTTTCCGTGTTTGACTTTTTTCATTTTCATTTGGGTTCAAGATTTCCTTCACGTACTAAGAAGGAGAACGTGGATTGCTTGAACAAGAAGGAGAAGCATGGGAAGTCGGCAACAGGTGTAGTTCCGGAAGGTGAACGTTGTCGAATGGAAGGTTTAGCGTCACCGGATAGTCTTTTACTCGTTAAATATTTATTAATACTAATTACACTTATTATTAATTAATGGATTAGTTCCTTGAACGCTTGGGTAAATCTACAGAAAATGACCATAGTTTTGTTTTCAGTTGACAATTTATATACTCTTATATTTTTTATTTACTCGAAAAAAAACATAATCTTGTAAGATCTTGTGTTGGAATTTGTGGGCAATTCATGTATTCTCATATTTTTCATTTACTTGAAAAGAAAAGAAAAACATGATCTTGTTGGACCTTGTGTTGGAATTTGTGGGCACAAGCAACCGCGGAGTCAAAGCAAAGTCCATAAAGAAAAGAAATGAAAAGAAAAACAAAGACGTGTTACTTTGGTAAATTGAATTTTAGAAGCAACCTCAAAACAAACAATTCATACTATGGATGGAAGAACTAAATCTAAGGGCCTAGTTAAAGCCCTTGTTTCGAGATTAAAAAAGGATATATATTAGCATTTTTGGAAGTATTAATAATATTGTGTGTTTAACTTTTAAGGGTTCAACTTTTTTTCAAGGGATGATCTCAATTGTTTAGACTTTTGTATATGATTTATATAGACTAAGTAAAAGGATGGGTCAATAATTATTGGTAAAGTTTGATAAAATAAAGAAAACTATCTAATCGTGCCTTCGAGTCATACCACTTGATATTTAAAGGCCCAATTAAAATTGTCAAGATCTACTACGTTTATCGAACAAAAGTTATTGATATGGGCACTATATGAGAATAGTAAATACTATTCACCACCCTATTAAGGCAGTTTGGTTTGACAGTTTGGTTATCCGCAACGGCTGTTCGGATGAACCCGCCATGGGCTCTTGTTCTATCAAGAGAATAAAGAAAAAAAAAACATGACTGAAAATTGTTTAGATACTTTCTTCTCTGCATTTTTCTTGAAAGCAATAGTTTTTTAATAGGCTTTACAAAATGTGAAAAGAAAGCATAATAAAAACAAATCCTTTCAAAAGAGAAATTTGAAAAAAGAAATAATGACAAAAAAAGGATGGCTATAGTCCTAAATGCCTATATCTTGCCATTTCTAGCTGATGAGATATTCTTATACATTCAAATTACTTATCAAGTTATTGAAAATCTTCATCATCAATTCTTCCATGTAATAGTTATTGATAATCTTCAGCATCAAAATCTTGATCATCAATTCTTTGAGAGATTTACTCAAATCCTTTAATGTGTTCTGCCAATTTGATCTTTGTCTATACACTTGTGTTGTTGTTGTACAAAATTGAGTAAAAGATTTTGGCGTTGAAAGTGTACGTTAAATTTCTGATTAATTCTTAAATTTTAGATTAGGTCAGTCTTTGAAGTTCTAAAATTTTTGAACCTTATGTTTATCTATATTATTAAGCTTTTCTTACCCACATCACTTGATATAACAGGTAATATTTAAGTTTCTTTAGAAAACGAATAAAGCTGTAAATCACCGATTTTAGTTAGCTCTTGTCTGAATCATGAATCATGAATCATTTGAAAATTTTTCTAATGAAACACGAATCAAAATAACACTTGGGAGTCTTATTAATCTTTATTGATTTAGTAGAAACACATACATTGCAATAATGGAGAGTGTGACACTTCGTGCCAAATGACATGAGGCATAGGCTTATTCTAATGATATTTAAGGTATAGGTCAAGAAGCCAGAGTGCTGGGTGCACAACTGTCATGAACACAAGTCAAGACGTCCTTGTAATCTCTTGAGATGGTGAAGGAATCATATACCTTTCCATCGCTGCTTTTCTTGTACTCGAAGAGAAGATAAGAGTGATTGAATGCAGTCAATTTGCCAAAACCGAAGTCATGGTCTCTGTAAATGCTCCAATTGGGTATTGCTGTGGTGTAGCTTGACAAGTGGCTTCCTCCCCCTCCAACGACAATATGGATTGTTCCATTCATGGTGCCTGAATAGTGAGTGGTTTCTGAATTGACGCATTGATTCTACAACACCAGCATTGACAAAAGAAGAAAAAGAAAATAAGACAATCTTAATAATGTTCAACTATACCAATGCAGCCAAATGGTATTACTGAGGTGAATATCAAATTTTGCTTGTTGAAGGCTTTGCGTGGTCATTTACCTGGTAAATGGGGCATACTCTCTCGTAGTTATGGACATGGCCAAAGAAAGCAATATCCACCCTGTACTTCTGCCAAAGCTTCTGCATGCTGTCCCTTCCCATGGGCTCGTCAAAGGAGCCCTCTTCACCGTACCAAGCATTGGAGGAATATCCCAGAACACGATGAGCAGCAAAGATCAACCATGGTTGTTTCCGTCTATCCGCTGATGCAAGGCAACGCTCAATGAACTTGTATTGTTCTGATCCCTCCCTCCAGTCATGTTCAGTGTCAGCTATACAGAAGTGAAACATGCCATAATCTGTTGAATACCTACACATTTAGTCAACATTTTCACAAGTCTCAGAGTGGGAAAATAATTGCAACCTAAAACAAAGGAATGTCGTCAAAATGGGACAAATTGATCTAGTAGATAAGGCATGACAAACATTCAATACTCCTATAACTATTATAACCAAACACAAAAGCACTTAAAAGTTTTGTTGAAAACAATGTTAATGAGTGTCTCATATTATTAATATGAGCTTAGTGCCCTCTTCATATGTGAGGTTGTCCTATTTTCTTCTTCTTTTTTATTTTTTTTTAAAGAAACATAGATGATACTCTAACAAATTTATTAATAATCATCAAGTTGCATATAACAACCATGTTTGGTAGGGCCACAAGAGTTGTAAGGTAAAGGGAGGGGAGGCTGAAGCCGTAACCCTAACCCTACCTTGTTATATTCCAAAACAAAGGTTGTAGCCTAGGGTAGACCCTAGCTTAAGCCCTAACCTTGGCCTTTGCATTTTAACATTTCTCCTACTTCTGAAAGGTAGTAAAAAATAAAGGAAAATTAAAAAATTTTCCTTAATGACTGGGTATAAGAGAGAAGTGAGTCTTTCCTAACCACCCCCACCCTAACATGGTGTTATAAACTTAAGTTGTGTTATAGTTAGGGGCTTCCAACCTTAGTCTTTTCTTGTTCGTAGATAAGCTTGTGATGCTAAGATAATGTCTTTATTTACCAAGATTTTGAATTGGTCTCCTTTTCATATAGGATTGTCCTTTCTTAAGAACCAATTTTAAGAGAGAATTATATCTTTTAACATGGTGACAAGACAAGTTCGAAGCTCTTGAATGCTCTATATAACCAAGGTTTTAAGAGTGACATTTAATTATTCTTGAACTAGATTCTTATGGAACTTGTTTTTCATTGCTTTGGATGAAGGGATGTTTAAAAATGATATAAATAACTACAGGAGATTATCAATGACTTGGTTTGTAATCCTCATTATAGTTGAAATATTTTTCTTCTCTTAACATCCAATTTTAAGGAAGGGATTGAATTTTTCTAAAATTATTTCATATTCACCAGCTAAGTGAAAAAAGAACAATACGTATTAACAGCATGACTTAGATACATCAATTATATCATATAAAGGAACAGTTTTGCTTCCAAATCTAAGGATGGCAAAGTTCAATGTCAGTTTGAGTGGAGTGAGTGACCAAACAATTTGTACATAGTTTTCCATCTTGTGTGTATGAATTCCAGGGGAAGCTTTTTCTGTATTTTTGACAAGGAATATATATATATATATATATATATATATATGTATGTACGAGTTTGTGCGCTTGCATCGCTAAGCCTCATCCTAATATTTTAACATTCTTACAAACAGACAAGACACCAGAGAAATGTATATGCAATTTACCAGAACTTAGCTCGGTTCTCGGCAGGAACATAGTACATAGTCTCGGCCATCACACCGCATTCTCCTCCTGAATCTTCATACTGATAGAAGCCTCCTGAATCTGGCCAAGTACGTTCATGATTGCCACTGCAGGGGATCACATTAAAGCTTCTTCAATCAGCCTTAAGAAGTGTTTTTATGTGTGGATGGAAGACGTAAATGATAATTGCACAAACCTTGTAATCATAAATGGAACAGCTGATGAAATGGGCTCCACCTGTGCCGTGAATTGGTCCCACTGTGAGACGTATCCATTTGCGTAAGGTAGATCTCCTATAAGGAAAACTATATCGTAGTTGTCCAAGTCCTTGATGAGTTGGTCGGTTGTGTTTAGTGAACCTGGCTGATAATCACTGTATTCATTTGAACCATCACGCTCAGCCTGAGGAACACAAGAAAGCGCATAAATTTTGTTACAAATGCCTGAAGTCCAACCTAAAAGTTGGTTCTAAAGATGATGAGATTTTTTTATATTTAAATATTATTAAAAAATTGTATCTTTTTAATGTAAGACTCTAATATTTAATACTCTTATGCATATCAAGCATACCTTTAAGCTCAAAGTTGAATGAGGTGGAGTAAATGTTCATTGCACACCAAACATATTTTAAGGATTCAAAATTGAGTGGGAGTTTCATGAAATTAACTTAACTTCTCATACCATGTTAGAAATAAGGTCAAAATTCAACTAGAAACTAATTCAAGAGTTGAAAGGTTTTTCTTCCATTTAAGCTTTTACTTCAGGTGTTTTATCTTTTGATGTATAGCTCTAATTCTCCACACACTCTTCTATACATCAAGGGTCTTTAGGTTCAAAGTCACATGGGGTGGAGTAGGGTCAATTTGGGCTCTCAAATCATGTCTAAGGCCTAAAACTTTAATCTAAAAGCTAACTTAAGGATTTGAATATTTATTTATATTTAAACACTACCTAAGGATTATATTCTTTTAGTATGAAACTTTTATCTCCAATAAATCTTCTACCATTTGTTGGACACAAGAAAACTCAACTTAGCTAGCATAGGAGATCTGTAAGTGAAAACCATGCATTTGAGCCTTTTAACTCCTATCAACAGCTTACAAGCATTTTAGTTTCAAACAATACCTATTGCTAACTAAACTACATATGTGCCGACTTGATACTTGAATTTGTTTCTTGTATTAAAATTTTAATTTATACTTAAAATTGATTTAAGAATAGGAGATCTAACGAAGCTATTATTAGATGTCTTAGTTAATTAATGTCCTTCGCACTATCTTCATAGTTTTGTCTAGAGCTAGAGATTTTTTCCTTAATAGGTGACAACCTTTCTTTTTCCTTATGTTTGTACTTATGAATTTCATCATGTCAATGCTTAATTCTCTACCTTCCCCAAGTCACCAAACATTATTACACGTTGTAGGGAGTCCTGCCCAGGATACGGCGATGATTTGAAAGAAAAGGCTTTGCTCCATATAACTGAACCATTGGATAAGGGATGCCCCATCATGTAAGTGTAACTGAAATACCATAATCACGACCTTCAGCATCTATCATCCATACTTAAGGATGCTTTATGTGGAGAAAACACAATTAGGAACATACACAGAGTTCGGCCACAAATCTTTTAAGAAACTTGTGTGTATAAAACCCTGATCACGCCAGCCTACAGTCCTTGCAGGTGAACCTGCGGAATAACCAGGAAGCTAGAAATGAGCAAATTATCTATCAAACGTTTCCAACAACATATATGGCCACAGTGAAGTACTGCATATCGAGAAAAGTCTTTCAGCTTTCTTGGAAGGTTAAGGCTTCACTTGCATCCGAAATATTAAAAGTGACTTCAGGAGCATAATTCATAACAACAGCTATGGAAATAACAACCTAAAAGGTTCAAGTACAATATGATCAACTTGAAATCTGTAAGCAAAAGGATGCACGTTGTAAATTGTTGGTAGATGGAAATGAATCATACCACACATGCTGTTCTGATCAATTGTGAGTGTTCCAGCTGGGGATCGAGTTTGAGTTTCTCCCTTCAGTCCCCATTGTACAAATGGAACAGCTTCATCTATCGCATAGCCACTTGTCCAAGTTACTGTCATCTGCATATCATCAATGACTGATGTAAATTTCTGATGGTATGATATGCATAAGTCCCTGCAAGCCCAAACTAGTCTCGAGTACCCAAAGAAGATTTAATTTATAAACGTTAACTCATTTGTATGGAAGTTCATTGGAAAATATTGAAGAAGCATCATCTTAGCTCCAAAACCAGAAGTTTTGTTGAATTTCTATCTTCCCCTCCATGCAAACATACTAATTTAAAAAATTTAAATATCAAAAGTGAAAAGGAAAAAATAAGAAGAGACATTGTCCTTCTTCGGATAACGTATTGCTTAGGATTTGGGACCTGACATGCAACGTTTATCGGAACCATTCTCAGGAATCCTTAATTTGGGTAAACTTACTTCATCCCATTGTTTCCCCTGAGCAAGGCGCGGGTATACAGGTGCTTTAGGATTGGCAAATGAAATGGCATTTGAAACCGCCATCAGTTTAGGCTGCAATCAAGAGCATAACTTCTATCATTACACATAACGACAAAGATCTTAGATCAGAAGCAACAGGGTGCTAGAGTCTCATACATAGATGGAGACGGGGATATTTATGAAGCAGAAGACAAAGAGAGAGTTGAGGACATACATTTGATAAACCGCCAGAAAAAAGTGCAAACGAGAAATCTGCCCGCTGATTGATCAACTGGAACTTTAGAACAGCTTTTCCAGTTGTGTTAGTTTGGATTGGAGGAATTTGCATACTTGAACTACAATAAGGATATTCACCATCTCATAAGTTAGAGAAGCAAAACCCGAACTCTAGGATATTTATATGTTCTTCTCCTATTTGGATCTGGTTTCCAATTCATATTGCACACACCTTTATTGGGCTTGTGCATAGATATGGTGATTGATCTTCATCATTTACTGCTGCACAGGATGATGAGCTGCCATTCAAAGCAAAAATACTCCTTCAGTTTATGCATTAACACAGAGGACGCATAAATCCGGGCACGCAAATTTGGTCCCAGAGTAAACAATCTGAATTATTTGGTAAAGCCATCGAATGAGTAGAAAAGATTGAATAAGTTGCATATCTTATTTGTGAAAACACAATAGCGAGGTTTAGAGTAGATTACTTGAACTTTGCAGGAGAAAAAACTGCAACCCAATCATCCTCGGAAGGGTCGGGGTTTGTAAGATTCACAGTCACCCATTCACTGTTCTCGCCCTGTCATCATGTAGAAAAAGAAAACCCACAACAAATACTTAACAGAGATAATGATATATCGTGCACTTTAAAACTTGAATATAGATGCAAACAATTTTGCCACATGATAGGTGAATTAATATCTCATGAGTTTTGTTGAAAGTAGTGTGGTAAAATTTTATTATTATTTAAATCTTACTGAAAATATTTTATTTAAAAAAAGATGACTCTTCTATTTAAATATAAGTAAATTTTTTAATATGTTAATAGAGCTATGTTTAGAAAACTACTATGTACAATGTCTATAGCAAAGTAGTGTGTTAATTGTGAGACAATGTATTAAAAAAAGTGTAAACCTTTTTTCTTGTCTATATCTTGCTTAAAAATCATCTTTAAACAGGTAGTAACTTAGTTTATTATCAACTTTTAGATTGAAATCGATTTCTAACAAGTTGTATTTATTACACATTTGACAACCATTAAGGGAAAGTAGTTGACCACTTAAAGTTAATCTGGTAGGCCACAACTTTGTTTTTCTATTGAGCTAAAGCTTGAAAACCAGTGTGCAGTAAGTGTGAAAGCCTGAAATCAAAGTATGTATAAAAAAGTGTTTGTGGTAGGTGCAGTATGGGCATTGTGTACGGAAAACAACCAAGAAAGGAGAAAAGTTGCCCGAGATGGTGGCATAGAATATTTTTGTTTGGTCCTAACCACCTTAAATCTTTGATATTTGTGTGTACGTTCCATGAAAGTATTATCAATCCTTTAAGTAAAACCCATAAGAGAATAAACAAAGAAACATCTGCCTTATACCATGAACTTTGTACCTGTAATCCAAGAACAACTGGGCTTGCTTCAATGGAGACGGAATCACGCAGTGCAGCAGTGGTCTGGTAAATATTAATCATGGACAGTGGGTGCTTCACATGGTCGTGAGCAAAAGCCACGCTCAAGCTTGCCGACCACAGAAGCAGCAGGAAGAACACTTTCAAGAAACGAGAACTGCATCCATTTCTGGAACTCTGCATCTCATGCTTGTGACTCCAAATGCCCTTAAAAAGCCACAGAACCGTAGGCGGCTTGAGAGGAACGTGCCGTCCAAATATATTTTTATAATGAGCAGCATGTGTCGGCAAAGAATATCCGAAAATCACGTACTACTTTTGTGTTCATTAAAACATTTTCTGCCAACCAAGTTCCCTGTTACTCTAGCTTTTGTACTTTAAATCCTTTAGTTTTAAGTAAATGACAACCTGCTGTACTACTTTTAAAACACTGTGCCATTACCCTAACCTTTGTCTATAAAAATCCTGTCTTTTGGGTAAATGCCCTTAAGAAACCACAAGCCTTGGTTGGATCCACGCCACCCGATTCCCTTTTCTCGTTAATTGTTTTCTGCATACAAACCACGTCCACTGTTGGTAAAACATCTGAAAATTACGCGTACAATTTCTAGTTTCTTAAAACATACTTAAAACATGAATGTGGACCGTGTTGTCTATCATTTTGTCCTTATCTTTAAGATCTTATCGCTTGGGTAATGATAATGTGAATATAATATTAAAACCTTATTTCACAATTATTATGATGCGAGATCAGAAAAATCTTGATAGCACGTTAAAAACTTGTTTCAGCTCTTAAAGACTTGTACAATGCAATATCTTCAATATATAAAGAAGTTTTAAATAATATAAATCTTTTTAACATAAGCTTAACGTGAAACCGAGCAACAAAGGACACGTAAAAAGAAGAGATTCTCCATATCTTTGCATTATGCATCCGAGATCAGCTCCACAATATTTAATTGCACCAAAAGGTTATCTGGTTGGCTTGTCCAAAAAAAGCCGATTTTGATCTACGAGCTGGATTGTTCGGCAGCCCATCTCATGTTCCGTCGTCGTGTTCCCTTATTGAATTCTAACTTTTCCCTAGTGAAGCATATTCCAATGACCAACCCATCTGTCGATCTCATCAATAATAGAGAACACTATTTCTTGACTGATTATGTTCATGTGTCATTACTTTTGCCCGAAATGTCTAGAAAAAATAGATAAAAAGGATAAAGAAAATCATTCCAAAGCTTTGTATAACAGTAAAGGTTTCTCGTAAGATAACATGCTTTTCTAAAATGCAAATCTGTAGTATATTTCTCTGCAACAGTTCACGTGATTACACATAATAAGTTTAGTTTTGCCTCAAAAACTAGTATATAAAGGAGAAGGATATATCCATATTACTTGAATTTTGAGCCAATTCATAGTCACAAACTGCCAAGCAAAAGCATATGTTTTAATATTATATTTAAAAATTCGTTTTGACTCAAAAATTAATTCATGAAGTAAAAAACACACTTATTATTAATGTACCATATCCTATCAAAACTCCATAGTTAAGCATACTTGGCTGAGAATAATATTATGATAAATGTCTAATTTTTTCATTATCAAGGTATCTGTGTCTAGTTCTATAAACTTTTAATAACATGCACATATGAGCGTTGAGAGAAAAGAAGCAGAGAAAAGACATTGGAGATTTCAAGCGAAGAGGACCGATGTGAGAATTTCAAGGTAGTTTGCCGGAGAGACGAAAATTCTTATCCACTTAGGAATCGTTTTCGATAGAAGCATATTCCTCTGCCTCCCACGTGCTTTTTTGTCTATACACTTGTCTTCTTATTATACGAAATCAAGAAAAAGATTCTGTCTTGGAAAGCGTACCTTAAATTTCTATCTGATTCTTAAATTTTTTATTAGTTTAGTCTTCGAAGTTCTAAATTTTTTTGAACCTTAACGTTTATTTTATATTATCAAGTTTTCTTACCCTCGTCATGTGATATAACAGGTAATGTTTAAGTTTCTTGAGAATACGAATAAAGCTTGTAAATCATCGATTTTAGTGAAATCTTCTACGAATCATTAATCACGTGGAATTTTTCTAATGGTAATAATAAAAAAAGTTTATCTTGGTTC